>VWPW01012046.1:0-48108 GCA_013389825.1 Crypturellus undulatus | reverse complement strand
CCCGGGGCCGCAGCGGCGGCGCTCGACCCGCAGCGCACGGCTCTGCGCGGGCTGGGCGCAGCGGCACCGCTCTGTGCGTGACAGAACGGCGGGATCACGAGATCGCGGCATCGCTCTGTGCAGGACGGGCACAGCGGGATCACTGCATCGCTCTGTGTGGGACAGCGGGATCACGGCATTGCTCTGAGCGGGACGAACACAGCAGGATCATGGCATTGCTCTGCGCAGGACGGGCACAGCGGGATCATGGCATCACTCTGAGCGGGATGGACGCAGCGGGATTACAGCGTTGCTTTGAGCGGGACGAACACAGAGGGATCACGACATTGCTCTGCGTGCAATGGGCACAGCAGGATCACAGCATTGCTCTGAGCGGGGTGGACACAGCGGGGTCACGGCATTGCTCTGTGCAGGACGGGCACAGTGGCATCACAGCGTTGCTCTCTACAGGACAGGCTATGCAAGCCCTACCGCCGCAGGCGCTCTTGCTTGCAGCACACGAGCTGCAATGCGTGCACGGAGCCAACGGGAGCCAGTGGGAGCCAACGGGAGCCGACGGGAGCCAGCGGGAGCCAACGGGAGCCAGCGGGAGCGGGCATGGTCGCCTCTGCCCCTCTCCCGGCCGGCACTGTGTTCGCGGTATCACCCTGCTAGCCCCGGCGCTACTGCACAGTTCAGGCACTGCAGATTTCTAATCTGCTTATTTATAATTCAAAAGCTTGCCCATATATTAATGAACCCTTAATGAGCTGTTGAAAATGCCTGAATTACAGTCAGATTATTAAACTCCAACGGCCCCTGTAATCATACCATTTGAGTGGGCTTTAGGTACTTTTCATATCTGCAGATTTGTATTGTGAAGGAGATGGGTTTATTCGAAGAAAGCTTTGTAATAATTTTGACCTGCAATTTATTTATTGGCCTCTGAATGCAGTAGTCTATGCAGATGCTCTCGCCTATTATGCGTGGGGGCAGGTGCACAGCGTGCTGAAAGACAGCTAATTAGGATTTGCCGAGAGATATGCTAAAACTGTGGTCTTCCAACAAAGCCAAGTTCATCGTTAAACAATGTTTTAGTGTCTGTTTATGTGATTTGTCTAAATCATCGAGATACTGAAATGAACGTTGTAGCTATAAGCAGATTAAAATCAGCAGCACACATGCTTTTTATTAACTTATACCATGCTTTTGTCACCAAGGAGACTAGATCTTAACTAGTGCGCAGAGCCCGAGGTGCAGAGGTGCGGGCGCGCGGGCCGGGCGCGACCTGCCGCTGCGCCCCGTTCCTGCGCGTCGAGAGGGCACTGAGCTCAGCAGCAATAAACTCACGGCTTGATGTACTGAGGAATAAGGAAAGGAAACAATAGGCACCAGGTGTGAGCTTATATGTCAAAAAATACATATATTAGCGGCGTATTCAAACACAGAGTAATTTATAAAGGCCGGTGCGGGTCCTCGTGGCTCCTTGGTGCTTCCAGCCCCGCGGGTGCTGCAGCCGCTCGCAGGGCACGTCCCAGGGAGCAGGACCCCGTTAGCTGTGCCGAGCGGCGCTGCGCACTCGGTAACGGGAGATGGGAATTAACACCCTGCCTCATTCTCCTTAGAATCAGTTAATTAACTTGTGGCTTTGCTGTTCCAGAGACTGGTGTGTCTCACTCGGGCAAAACAAACGTGAGGTCCCTGTGTGTGGGCACGTGCATGCGAGGCCTCCATGTGTGCTCCCGCACACGAGCGTGTCCTCCTGCACGCGCGCTCCCTGCGGGCACGCGCTCCTGCACAGGAGCTCCCCGCGGGCACGCGTCCTGCACACGCGCTCCCGCGGCCGCAGCCCCGTGTCCGCAGGCGGCCGCTCTGCTTTGGCGTGGACCGGTTGCTGCAGCCCGTGCCGAGCCGCAGGACACCCTCGTGGCTCTGCCCTTGCCCTTATCAACCCAGCTCCTTCCTCCTCGGTGTCACCTTTCGTGCCTAAACCTCAGGGAATCTTTGCTTTGTCAGAGCTACACGAGGAGGGTTGGGGATGTTGAACAGTAGTTTAAGCCTGAATGGGTAGTGTGATTTTGAGCAAAACCCCTTAATCCTTGGCCAGTACACAAGAGTAAATGATCTAGAAATCACAACAAATGTACCAAATTATTCCGCTGCAGATTTTGGCCGGGCATCTCTTAGCATCAGGGGAGATGAGTGGGAGCAGTGCTATGATACTGGAAGGGTGAATAACTGTCGTGGCGGAAGCAGCTGGAGAAACAGCTGGAACAGAGCGCAGGGAAGCAGGACTGAGAGACAGTCCAGAAGCAAAGCGAAGAAATCACGACAGAAATCGTTCATGGGAAGGAGACATGAACGTGGGAGGATTAAAACCAGCATGCTGCTCAAAGCCCAAAGAGCAGAGGCGAGGAGCGGGGAGATAAAGGCGGTCGCGCGTGGCCCGTGCGGCAGCACCGCACGCCCGGCCCGGGCCAGGGAGCCCCAGAGGAGCAGAGCTGTGGACCCGCACCGGGACCGGGGCGTCCCCTCCCGGCCAGCGCTCGCGTGCGGCCAACGCGCTGCGTTCCCAAACCGTGTTCGGCTCCGAACCTCTGAGCAGGCAGCGTTTAAAGAGATGATAAGACATTTTTATTATTCCCATGAAATTATATGGAATT
The DNA here is from genome assembly GCA_013389825.1 of Crypturellus undulatus. Taxonomy (NCBI): domain Eukaryota; kingdom Metazoa; phylum Chordata; class Aves; order Tinamiformes; family Tinamidae; genus Crypturellus; species Crypturellus undulatus. The sequence continues at coordinate 45,466 of VWPW01012046.1, read as the reverse complement.
ATATTTTTAAACAGAGGAGGCAGGCTTAAAGTGCATATTTGCGAGCGAGGTTACTGCTGTGCCGGTCCCGGCCGCCGCGCGCGGTGCCAGCGCAGCCGCCGCGTCCGCGCTGCGCCCTGCTCGCGCACGCCGAGAGGTTAATTGGGCTGGGAGATGCGCGCGGTGTGTTACAGCTTTAAGGGAAATGTTGATTCAAGAAGCCGCGGCTCTAGTGATTTTTATGCTGCTGTAATTATTTTTAAACTTTGTTTTCGGCGTTGTTGATAACAGCTTGGCATTGTGCCTGGTGACCTGATTAAACCTACAAATTGTCAGGCTTGATCTATCGGATGCAGATGAGATTGCTGACTGAGCATCACTTCGGAAATTCTCGATTTGAAACAGAAATTAGATTTAAAATGTTGCTCCCAACAACACACTGCAACAGCACTAGCAATTTTAACACATCTTTAGTATCCCCGCACCGTGATAGCAATTAGGATACCGAAGGGTAAAATAAGGTTTAATTCCCATTGTCTCTATTCAGCTCTGGATAGAGGCTCCGCAGGGAGCAGGGGCTCTGATGCGGGGTTGCCCGCGATGTGCTCTGCCCTTTCCTATGGAAACCTCAACCCAGGGAACCTGCGCGAGGCCANCGGGGTTGCCCGCGATGTGCTCTGCCCTCACCCCTTTCCTATGGAAACCTCAGCCCAGGGAGCCTGCGCGAGGCCGGACACCAGGGCTGCGCATGGAAACGCCTGCGGGGCTCCGCGGGATTTGGGAATCTTCTGTTGGTGGGTGGCGGGGGGCAACTCTTATCCCAAGCACCTGAAACCAACGCTTAGCTCTGCAGCAGGGCAACCCAGTGGGGCGAGTCTCCTAAGAATAACATATTGCTTGGATCCATTTGGAAGGAAATGAGAAGCAAATCAATTATTTCCAAATAAATAATGCACTTACTGTTACCACATGGTCTTGCATCAAAGTGATATAATGTATAGCGATAATGCCAGCCCGTGTAGATTCAGATGTGTCTTCAAAACCAACCCGAAGGCATGTGTCTGTACTCACTCACTCACGTGAATGTTCTTTTAGTGTCACAATAAAGTATTTGCAAATTCTGCAGGGTCCTTTAAAAGTGCTAAAAGATATTCTTATTCTTTATTAGAACCAACCGGGGCCTGTAGAATTGCGGTAAACCCGCTAAATTTGCCTGTGTTGAACTTCACAGGACTTTTACACGCGACCTTTAGGTGCTAGGGAGGATGGAGGTGTGGATGGAGGAAGGCTCTTGTGCAGAGAGGGCTTTGCAGGAAGGGCTGTCACGGACGTGCAGGGAGCGGGCAGCAGCCTGGCACATACAAGAAATACTGACTGTGTTTTCTCTTGTTCTCTCTTTTCTGCCCAAGGTTTGAGCATCCGAGGAGCCCAGGAGGAAGACCCTCCCGATCCCCAGCTAATGAGACTAGACAATATGCTTCTGGCAGAAGGAGTCTCAGGTCCGGAGAAAGGTGGGGGATCGGCGGCAGCAGCTGCAGCCGCAGCAGCCTCTGGAGGGTCTTCAGATAACTCTATTGAACACTCAGATTACAGAGCCAAATTGACCCAGATCAGACAAATCTATCACACAGAGCTGGAGAAATATGAACAGGTCAGACATCAGCCTCTCCCAGTTGTGCGTGTACCTGCGGCCGCTCCTGCGCCTCCAGCTCCCGTTTCCACGCCGGCCTTGGAGCACACGTGCCCTGCCCCCTTCCCCAGCCCTGTGTGACGAGGCCGCACGGCTCGCCAAGCCCGTGGCACGCGGGACGCATCGTGCATGCCTCGCTGTCCTCCGCTGTTGGTGACCGCGGCGAAGCGACCCGAGTGTGAATGGCTCCTGTTGCGGAGCCGCGCCACGCGGGAGACAGGAGGTGTCCCGTGCACAGAGCTGCGCGGGCAGCCAGCGTCGGGGCCCTGCCGGGCGCACCGGGCTCGGGCCATGCACAGCCACACCGCGCTGCCATCCCGGCCTTCCCGCTGGGCAGAGGGAGGATGTGGCCGGTGCAACATGTTGGAGGGGTCAGAGAGGAGGTCCTGGGCACCGCGGGCGCGAGGTGTCGGGTCAGCGCGCGGGAGGTCAAGGGCACCGCACGTATCTGCAGGAGTCACTGCGGCAGCTCAGGAAGGCAATGAGGCTCAGGGCGGCAGCGAGGCTCATGGAACGCAGATGATGCCATGGACAGGATGGGTCAGGTCTCTGCTCCCCAGTGCCCGGGCAAATGTCCTCCTCACGGCCCCAGGGATGCCCCAGAGGAGCCGCTTGCCCTGCCCTACATGCCACCAAGGGGGGCAAATGTGCGGCCCGCGGTGCTGCCCCGGGGACAGCCTCTGAGCCACGGGGCAGCATCGGGCACGCAGCATTGCAGGGGCCGGAGCAGGCTGGGGCAGGCACTCACAGCCATTCCCTGGCACGAGGCCTCCGGCCCTAATCCGCGTAATGAGCTGGGGAAGCGCTCGCGTTCCCAGCCCTGTAGCTCCATTTACAGAGGTTTCAGCTGAAATGTCACAGCTGTCCATCTGCACCGCAGGAAACTTTGGAGGATGCTCAAGTGCTGCGAGGAGGGAGCAAGGGAGGCAGGGCTGAGCTGAAACCCTAGCGCTTCCCGCGCTGCTGCTGACACCCAGCCACGCTGCGCTCCCGCAGTATGGTAATTCCGGGGGCCTCGCAGCAAGCTGTCTGCTACCAGCTCGTCTTGGAGCAGGCCTGTCTCAGCGGCAGCAGCACTTGGCATCTGCAGCGGCAGGTCGCGGAACGCGCGCCGCGTTCCAGGATGTGCCGAGCGGCATGCGCCGAGCGGGATGCGCTGAGCGGGATGCACCGAGCGGGACGGCGCCAGCCAGCTCTCGCCTGTCCAGCCCGCTGCCAGCGCGGCGGTGGCATCCTCCTCCTGACGCTTCCAGCCTGCTGCCAGCTAAGGAAATGCACTCAGAGGGAAAAAAAAAAGAGGAATGGAAAGTGTGTCACGCCATCCTCCGCTCTCCCCTCGCCCTGCGCTGGGAGAAACGCTCGTGCGCAGGCAGCTCTTTCCATAATTTACAGCTACTGTAGTAGAGATGACATATTGAAAGCTATCTTCTATAATTACACTGAAATACATTTTTTGCTGTAGGCAAAAGTACTGTAAGGGTCCCAGGCCTCCCTGAGCATCTGGGAACCTGCTCTCCGAGCGCACAGATGTCGCCTGTGCCGCCCGCGCGCCGCAGAGCAGAGCGCCGCGGGCTCCGCCGGGAGCCTGGCCTCAGCGACACGGCGAGCGGGAGCCCCTCCGCTCGGCAGCGATTCTGAGCAGGAGAACAAGGCCCCTTCTTCCAACCTTCTAATGTTATTAATTGTGTTGTGGGCAGCAAGCAGAGACCTAAAAAATAGCAGTGAGGAAGGGAGCGAGTAGCTCGGACGCTCTAGGTAAACAAGAGGAAACAAGAAGGAGCGTCGGTGCCCGCGGGGCAGCCCTGCCGACCCTGCGCCGCGGGAGCCAGGCGAGGGCTCTGCGAGCAAGTCGAGCGAGACGGCGAAGGCTCGGTGCCTCCTGCGAGCAGACAACACACTTCAGCTTTGCAGCCAGGCCCTTCAAATGCTGCCTTTGCGGAGAAATGCCTTTCCGGGCTGTTGTGGCCAGCATGAGCGCGGCCGGGCGCCCGCGCCTCCGCAACGAGACCGTGCCAGGCGGAGCGCCGCTCCGGCGGGCGCAGCCAGGATGTAAATTAGCCTGTAATTTACTTTCAGTAGTGTAAAGAAAAAAATCACTTTGCCTGAAGTGTATGCATCTTTCTTAAGGGTGTACCCAGATTTTAATTATCTAAATGTAAATACTTAACGAATTTTACTTAGAGTAATGAGCTAAAGTGCACACTACATAAATGAGATGTTCTAATTAATCATGTATGAACTACTGGTTTAAAGAAAAGCTATGTGAATTCTGCGAATGTTGGGCTATTGCCAAATTGCTAATCAGCATTTGCATTCATAGATGGCTTCACTTAATAAGTTGTGAGACGTTCAGCAAATGTTATAGGAAATTATGAGTTTTTAGATGCATAAACTTTTCACTTTTAACCCCTTCCCTCACACAATCTGTTGAAATGCAGGAGAATCACTGAAAATCCAGGGTTAAGATAGATAGTAAAGGTCTTATTTTAGCCCCAGCTCTAGAAGGAAAAGAGGAGCTAGTAGCAAACAGGTATTTAATGCCTGTGGTCTGAACAAGGTATTTGCGCTGTTTCCTCCGCATGATTTAGTGGCATCTGAGCGTCCTTTCTGTAGCCCGTTGCGGTGGATGCGCGAGAGCGAAATGCTCTGGCCTTATTGGAGCCCAGCTCTGCCCCTGGGTGCGCGCGGCCGCGTGCGCCTGCGCAGACCACGGCCCCGGCACGCGCCGCGGTGCCATGGGAGCTGCAGGCGCCGAGGCCCTTCGTCCCCGCCGTGCTCGCACGCGACGAGCGGCAGCGCTCGGCCGCTCTCCCTTGGAGGCTGTCGGACATGTGCAGGGTCCCCACGTTGCGGGAGGCTCGCCAGGCTCAGCACAGGCTGCTCCCCTCGCCGTATCCTCCCCGCTGCTCCTGTCCACGTGCTGGTGCTGCCCCTCGTCCCCGCGGCAGCGGGGTGGGAGAGCTGGGCGCAAGGAAGAGCCGTGGCAGCTGCCCTGCTGCCCCGCGTCGCTCACGGCTGCTCCCTGCTCCGGTGCAGGGAGCCGGGGAGCTGCGGCGCCCACTCCCCCGCATTGGCAGCAGCTCTGTCCCGCGGCCGCGTCACCCCTGCCTCGATGTGGCACCAGATGACACATTTCTGAGCCTCTCCCTCCTTTGCAGGCGTGTAACGAGTTCACTACACATGTGATGAACCTGCTCCGAGAGCAGAGCCGGACACGTCCCATTTCTCCCAAGGAGATCGAGAGGATGGTGGGCATCATCCATCGGAAATTCAGCTCGATCCAGATGCAGCTCAAGCAAAGCACTTGCGAAGCAGTAATGATTTTGAGATCCAGGTTCCTCGATGCCAGGTAAGGGGGCCAGGAGGGCCCCTGCTCTTTGCCAGGGTGCCACGCAGCAAGCAGGGAACAGGGCAGTGAGAGGACTGGGGCAGGAGGGCAGAGCAACTGCCTGCAGGGATCGGGCTCTCCCCAGCAGCTGTGGGGAAGAGCAGAAGCCGCAGACAGGAGTTAGGAAGCAGCAGATTTCCTTGGAAGCCCCAATGGGCCAGGACATCAGCCCCTCTTTGCAGAGCTCCTGAACACGTGCAGGACCCCAAGGGCTGGGCTGAACCACTAAGCCCCGGGTGCAAACAGGCCCCATGCAGAGCCTCCTCCAGCCACCGGCTGGGGCTTCACACCTGAAAGCTGTGAGGAGATAAACAAGAGCAAAATAATTTTATTAACAAGGAGGTCACTGGCAGGTGTGGCAAATTAGGGTAATTACAAACAGTTGGAGGAAATGTCTGTGGAGAGCTCCAGTAACTGCAAAGGTAAAGCTTGCAGATGCACATTTTAAAGTGATTTCTTTAAAAAGGAGGAAGGTAAATAAGGCAAAATGAGCGGAAGCACAGTAATGAGATAAACACAGCTCTAGGGAGACGGCTGCCTGCCGCAGGATGCGGTGTAGTTAGCAGCATCGTGATACCCCTGGGCACAGCGCTGGGGATTGCCGCTCGGCTGCTGCTGGCCTGAGGCGCAGGCGGGTTGATCGCAGCGCGCCCGCGGGGAAGGGGCTCGCAAGACGGTTCTGCGGGCGGCGCTGCGGAGGGGGCGATGCCGGGCTGCGGGCACTGGGCCGCGGGACCGGACCGGAGCGTGCCGCGGTGCCGCCGCCTGGCCCTGGCTGCCCCCGCAGCAGGGGCTTGCACAGATGGACCTCAAATTAGAGAGCCCAGAAAGCCAATTAGCACCGGGGAGGCTCCCTAAGGACACGGTGCTGCAGCTGCCCCGGGTGCCCCCGGCACCCCGGCTGACCTGCCCTCCCAGCGGCAGGTTGGGTTGGCCGCTCGCACCGCGGCCGTTCGGGCAGCAGCGGCTGGGCCACCCTGTGAGACTTTGCTGAGCGCCAGGGCCCTGTGGAATGGGCGCTCGCCCCTCAGCAGTGCTGGTGCGGAGCTGCCCGTGTCCCTAACAGGCACATCCATCTCTCTCCCTTGCAGACGGAAAAGGCGCAACTTCAGTAAACAAGCCACAGAAATCTTGAACGAGTATTTCTACTCCCACCTCAGTAACCCCTACCCCAGTGAAGAAGCCAAAGAAGAGCTGGCAAAGAAGTGCAGCATCACGGTATCGCAGGTAGGGACCGGGCAGGGGTGGCGGGACCCACGGGCTGGCACCGCAATGCCTGGTCACAGGACATCCCTGCGCCTCCGCGGTGCCTCTGAGTTTGACCCGCTTCCAGCGGAGAGAAGTGGCGCTGCCCAGGGAGGCAGCCGAGGCTGAGCGATGCCAGGGGACGTGGTGCCCGCAGGCTGGGGCGTTCTGCGATAGAAGGAACCCGTGACAACGGCCGCGATGGAGATAGCGCGGGTGCGACGGCAGCGCCCTGGATGAGGCCTCAGCCTGGTCGCCAAGGGGCTTAGATAGTTATGGTCCATTATGAATTTGTTATAACTTACCATTATTTCAGGGAAAAGCTTGACAAATACTTGGTCTGTTTTTATAGATCAGGATTTCTTTGATTGGTTGAAAGCTTTTTTTCTAAGTTGGCTTCTCAATATCAGTGCAGTGATGGGAGTGGTTTCACTGAGGCAAGAACGTGCAAAGCGGATCGACTGCTCTTATCAGAAATAACAAACTCATGTTACTGTAAGGTTAGGGGAAGAAAACGCTATCTCTGCCCTCAGAAAAGCCCACCTTTGTGGGCCCAGGCTCCCTTTCCCATTCAGACCCCAGTGTATCTTGCAGCTCCGGGCTGTTTTCTCGTGGTGACATCTTGGTCCACTACTACATCAAGCTTTTCTTTCCTTCATTCTTTACTTCACCAGATAGTTCACAAAGCGAAATAACACTTTTTTCTTGTGGCTTGTACATCTGATAGAAAACCAAAATACTCCCACAGCAAATCTGGCTCTTGGGAAAGGTTGTCACTCAGCTGCAGAAAAGAAAGTTCAATAATGGTTTCCAAGTTTGCCAGCCACCCTAGTGCCCGCTTGTGAGTGCAGGTTTGCCACCTCCTTCCTTATTAATATTTCAGGTCCTTCAGAGGAGCAGTGCCTGCGGCGAGCGTGTTAACTATTAACAATTGCAGGCTGCAGTACTGGCATTATTAGCAACACAACCTTTAGCTTTATAATTAACACCTGAGTTGCGATTTACTTTATAGGTCTTCACTGAAACTAGGAAAAATTCAGGTGCTCAACTGAAGACTTCCAAGTGAAAGCGGCTAGAGCCACCCAGCACCCCCAAATGTGGTGATTTGGCTGGCGTCGGTGTGGGCAGCTCTGCGGGGAGCCCGCTGGCATTGCTGGGTGCTGTCTTGGGGGTCTGGCTCCAGCTGGAAGCTCCAGCGTAGGTGCCGGCCAGCCTGGTCCAGAGCCCCGTGTCTCACCGTGGGTCTGGGCCTCTTGGTGCAGGGTGGTTGGTAGCGAGAGCTCCCCGGAGAGGCGCTCGGAACCTGCCCGTGTGGGCAAGGCAGGAGAGCCGGGGCCCTCCGCACCGACAGGGAGAAACTGCTCCTCCAGCTGGCAGGGGGGTGTCTGAAGAAGGGATTGGCAAAAGCTGGATCTAGATACACCTGAAATGACCCAAGGAAATGGGATGGAACATTTGGGAGCTGAAACTGAGGGTTTCTAATGCTAATGCATCTGATTTTTCTTAACTGGTTGGTTGATAAGACTGAATCTATACATTGTAGAATGAAATGAAAAAAGCAGGCAGATGGTCTAAAACTGTAGCAGCAGCAGTGAGCCTGTGACATGAATATAGGTTTGTCTCTTTAATATTTGATAGGAGTGTGTATTAGTAGTTTCTGGAATCCATTAGGAAGTCTGGGTGAGTGATGGGAAGAGCTGCATCGCATCCTCTGCACTGCTCTTTATAGCACCCTGCGTTGTGAAGGGTGACATTTTCCAGCCTAAGGAAGGACGGCATTAGCGACAGAGACTGGGCTTTAGCTCCCATGGATGCAGATTTGGGGCCATGATCAGAGCTTCGGTCTTGCAGGAGTATCATAAATTGCTAGAGAAGCTCCAGATGATGAGAGTGTGAAAACTGGCCATGTGTCATCTGATGGGAGAGGAGCTTGCATGGGAGAGAGGGAGGGACTGCGTTCAGCTGGCTTGCTTAAGTTCCTGATAGATCTGCTGTCACGGCTAGAAAATGTGAATGCTACAGATATCCTATTCTTTGGTTTTCAAAGGCATTTCCAAAGGCCATGTGGCAGGACTGCAGCGCTGCTTGATATTTACTGGGTCGAGCGAGGCTGAAGTTGTCTTTTTTGTACTGAAAAATGTATATATTTTTGAGGCCATCCAGCAGAAAAGCTCTGAGCAGGCACTGTAAGAGAGTGCATCCCGCTCCGCTGGCTGGCAGCAGAAGTCAGAGGATGTAATCCAGAAATTGGGGGTAAATCGAGCAGTCATTCAAAACGCAGGCAGGAGTAGCATCGCCTGGGATAGACAACAGCATCCAGGAGAATGGCCGGGCTGCCCCCTGCCTGACTTTTGTGAAAAACCTCTGAGTATTTGACCAGGAGAGCCTCGCACTTGCCTTGGCAGGCGCTGTGTCCGGTTTACCTCTCGTTTTACAAAGGCCTTGGAAGCACAAAGAGCTGGAAATAAAAGAAATACCTGTTCCTGGAAAGCTTTCTGAACTCTACAGGCGTGGGTTCGTGTTTGATGAAGAGGCTTTGTCCTTTTTTCCAGCTGAGCTAGACATCCCCTAGTCTCTTCTAGTGATGATCCAAGATATTTCTTTCTTGTACTGTCAGTGGCTTGTAAATGCTGGGGGCAGATTCATGGCAGAACATTTTCTCCCTCAAACACTTAATTAGTAAGTATTTTGGGTCGCCCTCCCCCTGGATTAAGCAGCTCACTGGAAATCTTGCTGCCATAGCACTTTACAGGGCTGCAAAGGAAATTGTCTCCTAGAATCACTTAGTTGCAGATAGGAGATAGATGGTCTCGGTTTTGATATCGGTGTTTAAAATAATATGTAGAGAAGGTTTTTCAAGAAAAGCATAAAGGCAAACTATTTATTAAGATGAACACCCCACACAATTTCATTTTTAAGAGTATGGAAAAGGTAATTCTAGGGGAAAAAAATGTCTTTAACGGGGAACATCGTCGGCTGTAATTTAGAACTACCCGATCAGCACGTGTTTGAGGGAGATAAACTGTATCATCTGTTCTCTCCTTCCCGTGGCTGCAAGGCTGATGTTTTATACTTTTGCAGATGAGCCTCTCTCAGGGTGTCGTGAACAGCCATCCGTCTATCACGCGGGCTATAGAAAGGGCAGAGTCATTGCTGAAAGCATGTCAGTGGATTACAGCAATAAAATTTTTCACTGCTTCAAACAAAAGAAGAATGTGCTTGACAAGGGAATACGTTTAAAATCCTTTAAAAAGAATGCAGAGGCTACGTTTCGCCTCCTCTAGCACTCCCACTTTTGAGTTTTGAGAGGTTTTTTTAATACTTATTTTTGTGAGCTTGTTGGAAGGAAAAGCTATGAATTTAGGAGCTCTGACCCTTGACTGTGTATGGGAGCCAAAAAAGATGCAAACTTAAAAAAAAAAAAAAATCTAGTGGTAAAATGATTCGCTACGGAACATATCCCACGAAAGCTCCACATATATTTTCAGAATTTCCTATTTTTAACAGCTAAGTAGGTGCAGAACGTAAACCGTGCTAGGAAAGCTTGGGAACCCCATGGCAAACCGTGTGGTCATAGATATTTCCATCCCATGGCGATGCCTGCTCGCCACGCGGGTCCTGGCCGGTGCCCGAGGGAGCCGGGGCCGCGGCGCCATGTGCGCTGGCCAGGCCCACCCCAACCCTCCACGAGGCAGCCTGATGATTTAAGTGATAATTTATTGTCTTTTTATTTAACGCTGTAATTAACATGATAAATAAGTGCAACTGTATTGTTTGAAATGTAATATACAATTAAGCCCAATTAATTAATTGGCCTTCAATGATCAGGAGGAGAAAGATGTTCATTGTTTTTTCATGTGAAGAGATAGTTTGTTTTAATGAAAAATGTGTGATGAGGCCACTCACGACGGAGCGTGAGCGGTGTGAACCCTGCGTGCTGCCCGCACGCCCTGTGCAGCACTGCCCTTTGCAGCAAGTGCACACCCTGTGCAGCGAGCATGCGCCCCATGCAGCGCCGGCCATGCAGCGAGCGTGTACCCTGTGCAGCATCACCCCATGCAGCACCGGCCATGCAGCGAGCATGCGCCCCATGCAGCGCCGGCCGTGCAGCGAGCGTGTACCCTGTGCAGCATCACCCCATGCAGCACCAGCCATGCAGCGAGCATGCGCCCCATGCAGCGCCGGCCGTGCAGCGAGCGTGTACCCTGTGCAGCATCACCCCATGCAGCACTGGCCATGCAGCGAGCATGCGCCCCGTGCAGCGCACGCGCAGGAGGAGCGGCGATGGGAGCTGCCCCGCGCAGCGCTCGCCCTGCGCGTGGGGCATGCACGAACATTGCTGAGTATTCGCCGGGATGTGGTACGCGGGTTAAACATAACGTACGATCGCTGCTCCTCTCATTGCTTCCAATTAAACCCTGCTTGTTAGTTTAACCTCTAGGTAATCCCATCAAACAATTGATGTCAAGGAAACACTGCCCACAGTGGCTCTGGATGAGTGGCCATTAATTTTAATTGCCTTGATATTAAAGATTAAGAAGTATTGGGACTAGCAGGATGGAAATGATCTGATGTCAAGCAAATCCACTCGCTGAGGCTTCCCCAGGCTGCTGGTGATATTAAAATTTTACAGTGAGAATTAAATAAACCTTTATTGGTGATGGTTGCTGCTGGATGGGTCCAGGGGTGTGCATAAACAGAGGGCTCCCCACGCCTCCGTGGACGCTGCGCTCCATGCACAGAGATTCCTCAATTATGGATCTGTTAATAAAGCATAATCGGATTGTCCACAATAATTATTTGCTAGGTTTCATTAATGTATTATTGCCTCTCTGACTGACAAGGTAATATTAAGTGCAGCGCGAGGAACGCGGCAGTAGTGCCGGGGGAGCCGGTGGTGAGGGCGCACCTCGCCGCGGAGCTCAGGCTTCTCCTTGATCGTGTTCAGACAAAGGCCGGGGCCGCGCGGCGCAGGCGGGTCTGTCCGTCTGTCCCTCGCTCCGCACCGTGCGGCTCCCTGCGCCGCTGGTGCCATCCGCCGTGAGGGACAGGGCAGGGGCCCGCGGGACCCTCGCTGCCTCCATGAGCCGTGCCGGGGGTGACCTGTGCTGGGCTCGAGCCGCCTTGGCGTCCCTGCAAGATCCCCCAGGCCAGGTGACAAAGTGCTGTTTCAGGGCGGCGTGCCCCATGGCGCGCGGTGGCGAGCGGGAGCGGGTCATGCTGCGGGGCAGGCCGGCTCCGCGCGCCTCACTCTGCCCTTCTCCCGTGCAGGTGTCCAACTGGTTTGGCAATAAGAGAATCAGGTACAAGAAGAACATAGGGAAGTTCCAGGAAGAAGCCAACCTCTATGCGGCCAAGACGGCCGTGACCGCAGCGCACGCCGTGGCCGCCGCCGTCCAGAACAACCAGACCAACTCCCCCACCACCCCAAACTCGGGTAGGTCCCGTTGGCGCGGGGCTGCTCCCGGCCCAGCTCGCAGCGCGGCAGGAGCGATGCCGTGGGCCCGCGGCCGCCCCGCTCACTGCTGGCACCTTTGTGTCTTGCATAGATATTTTAAGTGTTCTATCATCCCGTGAAAGTAACATAAAATATAATGAGGCTGAGCTCCAAGTCAGGTTTTTAGAACTGTTAAATATATTGTCAGTGCAAGAATTAAAAAGAGGAATATTCTAGCAGGCACTAATTGGAGTTTAAATGCGGGCTGGTATTTCGTATACAAATCTGAAGACATAACTCTTATTTTGGAGCATCAGATTAGAAGGGGGAGTATGGAGAAAGAAGCTTTTTTGGGCTTCAGACGTTTCTGAAAGCACAAGCATTTTGGCACTATTACAGTAAAGTTTTGCTGTAACTTTGTTGTAGACAACTCTTAAGATCCATGGTTTAAAAAAGCCCCTTGATGAACCAGAGCCTGAAGGACGGGCAGTGTGCCGCCCTGCCGGAGCCGCGCTGGCGGCAGCGTCCCGGGAGGAGAGCGGCACCTCGGGGCCAGCGGGTTCCTCGCGGCGCCGCGGCCGTCCCCGCGCTGCGGCCGCCCTGTCCCGCGCTGCCTGTCCTCTCACCTCCTTTCTTCTCTTCCTTGCCCTGCCCTGAGGTCTTTGGGGGTGTATATTTGTAGCTCTCTGTTATTCAGCTACCTAACTCTTTCCTTTCCAGGTTCTTCTGGTTCTTTTAACCTCCCAAATTCTGGGGACATGTTCATGAACATGCAGAGTCTGAATGGGGATTCTTACCAGGGGTCCCAAGTCGGAGCCAATGTGCAGTCACAGGTAGGAGAAATGCCCCAAAGCCGGGCCTTTCCAGCAGGGTAGGGTTTGGGCTAAAAATTCCACCTTACTCTGGATCTATCCAATGGTCTGTGCCTCGCTGCACAAGGGAGGCTGCATAGCTCTAAACGTGACCTGCTCTTACCCCAGCATTAAATTTCACAAACATAAAAGAAAGAGTAATTTTTTTCTGATTGAAACTTTAAGCTTTGTGAATGCATTCGGCTCTGGCTTGAGCTCATGGAATGGGATTGGGCGCGTCTCACTTTCCTAGACATAGGAAATCCAGTGAATTTTCTGTTTCTGTTTTTTTTCTTTCTTTTTTTTTTAATTTCCTAGCATCTTTGTTTTGTTCATTGGAAAACGTTTGTTTATTTGTTTACTTAAATGTCAGAAGCCATCTAACTGAGCTATTAAATACAACTCATCCTCGGTCACTGCTCCAATCTATTCAGACAGGGCTCTCCATACGCAGTGTATATATATATTTCATATCCTCTTCCCATACATGTAAGCACATACCCATGTATATCTGTGCACTGCACTTTGCTGCAGACACTTAAGGACCTACAGGATGCCCTGCTGTGAGGAAGTTATTTGGCTGGTGTGAGAAGCAAAGACATATGGGTTTTAACATGCAAGGTTTTGTTGAAATTCTGCCAGTCATTCTTGATTGATAAATTTGTCTTTCATAGAAGATGCTAAACCCTTTTGGCTCGCATAATTCAAAATGTTGCCTATTGTAAGTGATGATGTTTTAATAGATTTGGAATGATGAATTTTGTTTCCCCTTGCTTTAAGGTGGATACCCTGCGTCATGTTATCAATCAGACGGGAGGATACAATGATGGCTTGGGAGGAAATTCACTATACAGTCCACATAATTTAAATGTGAGTACCCAGGGGAGCGGTAGTTTGGAGAGCCATAAGCACGGTGTCAGGTAAAGGCAGTCATTAACACGGGTACTACTTACTCCTGCAATAGCATTTTTAATATCACATCTTTGGGGATAAACCACAAGCAGCCCTTGATCCAACTATGAGTCTTATTGGAAGAGAGAAAAATCCCAGAGTTATGAGCTAAAAAAGAAAATCCAGATTTCTTATATTTTTTGGGTCTTATGAGTTAAACTGCAATAGCCTTGGAGAGGAGGCTCTTGTTCTTTGTGCAGAGATGGCCAGATAATTCTCCACTCGTGTTTGTTATTGCCCGCAATCAGACATCAGGCCTGTTGTTTTGATATACTTTTAGCCATTTCAAGGGTACACATTTTTCCTGTGTTCAAGAAGGACTTTTGGCCTTGTTGCTAGCAACAGAAAGGGAGCAGTAAGTCTGGCAAACAGATGCTAGTAAATTGAGGGATTATAGGCTGGATCGTGATAGGTGCCAAATGCCCCGACTCTCCCTGTAATCGATGGGCCCCGACAGTGCTCCGGGAGCTACCCGGATCCGGTAACCAGCGCAGGAAAGCTCCAGAATAAATAAATGCAGACATCTATTATCGTGCATGTACGAATGCCTGGGATAAAACACCATCCAGAAGAAACGTCTGTAATGAAGGCTCCACTGTGAATCATTTTTAGCCTTCATTCTCAATGTGCTCCTCATTTATAACTTTAAAAATTAATGGTTTTTATTGTTTGTTTGTTTGCCTGTTTCACATTTGCTTTGACTTTCATTTCTTTTTGTTCGTATTTGTGAACTTTAAAGCTATCGTAGAGAATGAATTCACCTTCAAGAGAGTCTCTGCCCTGCCAGGGATTGCTCTAGTGTTTCGTGCCCCACTGCGATGGGGCAGCGGGTGCTGAGCAGCACCAGGAACCTGCAGGAGAGAAGAGCGGCTGCAGGGACGAGCCCCAGTGTGAAATACTGCAGCCAGAGACAAGGGGAGATTCCCCCCTTTTTAGGGTTTCCACTTGCCATGAAAGTAAATATTAATGATTTAAAATGTGATTGAAGATGCTCAATTGTAAAGGGAAAAAAGTACCATTAAATACTCAAATCTTTTACATTTGAAATGTCAAATCTTTCTTTTTGGGTTTATAAATAACTCATAATAACCCACAACAAACCATATAAAAAGCCTTTTAGTTGCATTTCTCCTTTTTCATTTAAGTGTTTTGAAATGCTTCAGAGAATTTGCGATATCCTTATCAACATGATAAAATATGAAACTGTGATTGCCTGCAGCATTTTACAGACATGAATTCCATCTTCACTGATGAGGCCTGATAAGGCGCTGTTGTATAATACAGTGCATAATCTCAAACCACCAGAGTAAGGATTAATTTATTTGAAAAAAAGAATGCTTGCTGACAACCTCTCCTCCAGCTGCCAAGCTGGGTAAAAATATTGTACATTTGTTGTTTATAAATTTGGATAAAAGAGGAATGATGTTTACTTCAGATGGAATATCTTTAGACTCATATCTGCACAAGAGTTTTTCTTTCTCTAAGTAGATTTTCATATCTTTAAGAAATAAAAAGCAGCGGCTCCGCTGCGTGCAGAGGAGGGTTTTGCGTTGCGGCCGTGCCGGCGCTGCAGAGTGTTTTGAGGTTTCAGTCCTACGGTGGCTGCAGGTCGGTAGCTGCGCTGACGTCCCTCGGCAGAGAGCAGGGCTGCCAATTCGCTGCCGCGGGAGCTTCCCTCCTGCTGTTTTCTGTCCGAGCCGCTGCCTTCACCTCCCGGAGCTGCTCGGCGCTGCCGTGGGCGCGCGGGGCTCCCGGGGACGCCCGAGTGCTGCTGCGGCCCGGGCTCCGTGCGGGGCGGCCATGGCCACGGCCTCAGGCTAGCCCGGGCGGCGTGGGGAGCCCCGGGGGCTCCAGCAGCGCCGAGCGTGGCCCGTGAGCCCCGCGCCCACCGCGGCTGCCCCGTCACTTCCACTCAGCGTCCCCCGGCGCGCGCGGCCCGCGCCGCCCTCTTCTTGACTGACATAAAAATATGTAGCGACAAGCTGTCTGCCACAGCAGAAATCTGATCAGACATTGATTTCAGCAATTGCCTCGATCGGCCGAGACATAAGGCAAATTTGTTTCTGAGTCCTGTTATTGCTGATGCAGGTCTAATGCGGTAGGGGCCGGCGGCGCAGAGCTGCCTCCGGAGAGGCCGCCGCCATAGACAATTGGCGACGGATGCGGGAGCCGCTCTCTGCCCGCACGAGCGTGGGGCGGCTGCGGCTCTGCCGAGCAGGCCGGGCAGGAGAGGTCCTCGAGTGGTAGTTCCGTGGCCGGTGTGAGCGGGGACAGCGGTGGCGCCTCCCGGCTGCCTCTCCTGGAGGAGAGCTCCGCAGGAGCGGGCACTGCCCGGGGCCTCCCATCCGGCTGCTCCGGCTGCCGCAACTGCAGCCTCGCCGGCCTCTTCCCCGTCCCGCAGGGCAGGGACGTGCCCGCCCGGAGCCCCTCGCGGGCCGCCGCGCTCACGGGTGTCCCTGCGCCCCTTGACGTGCTTCTCCCGTTGCAGGCGAACGGAGGCTGGCAGGACGCGACCACTCCATCTTCCGTGACGTCCCCGACAGAAGGGCCGGGGAGCGTGCACTCTGATACCTCGAACTAATCTCCTAGCAACACTTTTTCCCTGAGCTGAGATGCCTTGATTAGCGCATTCGGAGGAGCAGGAGAAAAAGGAAAGAGTTTTTTGTAGCCAACCACCTACAGCTTTACTGTAAAACCTTGTCTTACTAGAAAACTTGGTAAATCTGTTTTTTAAAGGTATCATAATCATTTGTATTTATACTTAAAACACACAATGTTAAAAAGCACTTTATCCGATTAGGCCAAGATTTAGCATTGTTTATAGCCCTGTAACTATTTTATCATAATTTATTATCAGCAGTTTTAACGATGTTGGTCTACCAGTTGCCAATGACTTGGCCTTAAGGGTAAAAGTACAGTGTGAGCTGAACCCCGCAGCAGGAGCGGCGCCGCGGCCGCCTCTCCTGTCCCCTGCCCGTGTGCGGCCTGGCCAAGTCGCGGCCGCGGGCGCTTCATCCTCCCATATCTCCTGTAGGCTCGGAATAAAGGAGCCGTGCGGTCGTGCCGGTTAACTGCGCCTGTGTTCAGGAACCCTTACTTGCCACGTTTCTGTTGTGAGCTATTGTTTTATAAATTAGATTGAATACCAGGAGCATCCTTTTTGGTTTTGTAATTTTTTTGTGTGCTAAAAATGCCAGGACCCCGAGCCTGCACCCTGTGTCGCGCCAGCGGACGTGGGTCGTTCTTAGGAGACGAAGACACTCGCTGCTCGTTCCTGCGCCAGCCAGACCGGGGTTTTACAGTACGAGCTAGGTGCTGCGCGCGCCTGCCGAGACCTGTCACGTCTCCTCGGCGGCAAAAACACAAACGAAAAGAAAAAAAGAGGAAAGAAAGCACCATTATATGGAGTGTTGTACATAGTGTAGCAAAAGAGTATTTATACATCTCACCAATCAAAACACAGCTTTATTACCTCATGCGAACTCATACGAACCAATAGACCTTCGACATGTTCTGTAGCGTAGAGTGCTCACTTACTACCTCTGAACGATACTCGCTCACGCCGTAGTTTGTCTCTTTCTTATCTTTTGGCATCCTGTAATTAACTCTTCGTTTCCCCCATGAAATGTAATGTACATTGTAATCTTTTAAAATAAATCAGGGTTGCGTTTGCAACTTTTAAAGAAGCTAAAGCAGAAACATTGGGTCTTAGGTTTAACGCAAAAACAGTGAAACTGTTGTAAATACTGAGAAACATTTTGAATGTTCTTCATCTTGTTACTAATCCACGCAAAAACCGGCAACTCCTTGTGATGCATACGGATTCCGGCACTGGGTACTGTATCCGCCCCTGGGGACAGGGGCCCTCCTCTCTTTTGTATTGTATGCGATTCTGAAGCCGATTGAGTCATGAAAATAATTTGTGGCAGTGATTCTAATGTATTAAAACGTTTCGTGTTACTTTCTAACTGGATTACACCCTGGATTGAGAAGTCTTCCTCGTGGTAGTTATATGTAGTTTCAAACATGAATAAACTTTTTGCTTTCATGATCAAATGTCCGTGATGTTTTTCCTGCTCAACCTAACTCAGGCCTAAGAGGTGAAGGCGGCTGCAAAATGTGGATGTTGTCCCAACGCCGGAGCTGAGCGGTTCCCGGCGCCGCTCCACTCGGAAGCAAACAGCCGAGCAAGGCTCAGCAAAGGGTCAGGCCTTTAGATAAATTAAAAAAAAAAATCATATTTAGTCTTGATTATCATCGTTATTTAGCATTAACTTTGGAACCATAACCCTAGCGAGCGAGCACAATTGGATTATAAAAATATTTTTCTTTATTAAAAAAAGTTTTTTGGAAGGACATATATATATAAATGCTAATTTTAAATCTTTTTAATAAAGTAAAGGTCAATAACAGGTAATGGCCTATTTACCATATCTCAAGGAAATCGACTCACAGGAAATCAGATTAGCGGTAATCACTCGCGGCAAATGGGCCCTGATAAATCGGAGGGCCGGGCGGCGGGCGGGAGCTGCGGGGCGCCGGGTCCCGCGCGGCTGCGGGGCGGCAGCGCCCGACAGGCCCCGGCGCTGACTCCGCGCGTTCCCTGCGCTCCCCGCGCCTCACGCTGCCCTTTCAGCCGCTCCTGGCGCTGCCCACGGTGTCCCTGGCTGCAGGCAGTGCCCGGGCTGAGCGAGCGACTCATCAGGCCCCGACGAAGCCCCCACGGAGCGGCCGCGGGGGCCGGTGGCAGCGGGTGGCGGGAGCTGGTGCAGACGCTCTGCCCGGGCGGGGGCCGCGGTGCTGCCCGGGCGGGAGCCGAGCGTTCCCAATGCGGCAAAAATAACCCAAGTCGCTGAAGATGTTTCCAGTTTGTGTTAATAACATACATCTTTTTAAAGGATGGAATTCTTCAAAGATTGGCAAATTTTATTTTATTTCATTAGCTTTAATGTCACTGCCATATGGACTGTGAAGCAAAGTGAACCATTAGACGAGGGGGACGGAGTTATCAGCGTGACACAGCAGCGCCGATCGGATAGGGCTGCGGTGCGGGTGTGATTCACGGCGCGCACGAGGCGCTCGGGGCGGCCGGGCGCCCGTCCTGCAGCGGCGGCTCCGCTCAGCCCCGTGCGGCGGGACGGGGTGTGGGGGAGCCCGGGCAGGGCAAGGCAGCCCGAGGGCCCGGCCGGAACGGGCAGGTCCCAGTGCCCGGGGCGCCAGCGGGAGCAGCAGGGCCCTGTGCGGCTGCAGGTCCGGCGCACGGGCCGGCACCAGGGCTACCCTGAGGCCGCGAGGCAGCAGATCCCAAACCCCGTGTGAAGGCAGGACCCTGGATCCCGGCCCAGCCCTGCGCCACGGTCAGGATCCGCTCGCTGGAGACCGAGCGGCCAAGTTGGAGGAGAATCCCGGCTGGCTGCACCGGCTGAGCCCAGCGGCAGCGTGATGGGCTGCACCGCAGTGCCGAGGACACTGTGCTGGAGCGGGACTCAGAGCGAGCCTTCCTCCTGCTGCTCCTCCTCCTCTTCCTGCTGCTGCTCCTGCTCCTCCTGCTGCTCCTCGTGCTCCAGCTCCAGCTCTGGCTCCCTCTCCCTCAGCTTCCCGGGGAGCGGACCGAGGCCTTGGGCCGCAGCGCGGCGCCGCCTCCCTCCCGCCGAGCTCACCTAGTCCTGCTCTCCATTAGGGTAATAAAGGGCCGCATTTTTCCTGGTAAAATTCAGCCTAGAGAGCACGCATCATTAAATATGGAAATCCAGAATTTTATTAGCAATCTGCTAGATCTGAACTGACGCCAATTAAACAAAAAAGATATCATTTATAAAAAGGCAGAGTTCAAGTTGTATTAAATATGAAATGCAATTTTCTGCTGGTTGTGATTTATTACCGGTGGTACATTGTTCAAAGAAGCATGTTATATTTCAATAGAGAAATATTGTTTATTCATTAATATTTTAAAACTTGCTTATTGCTGTGTATGACTCTCCTGCAGAATGAAACTTATGATTTAAAACATGAATTAATAAACACATTTGAAAGTGTTAGACAATATCATAACCACTCATTTTTCATTTTACCGAGAGCATATTAAACTTTCATAATTCCGCGCATACCATTATTTTGCAAATAAAGGTGAGGCGAATCCATTGGCAATCCCAGGTAAGGAGGAGGGAAGCGGCAGCTCTCGGTGGGATGAGCCTGGTGCCTTGGGGCTGCAGTGCCCAGCGCAGCGTCGCGGGCGGGAGGGCGCAGGGCCTGCGGCCAGGACGGGCGCCCTGAGCGAGCCCGAGCGCGCGGGACACAGCGAGCGGCGCAGGGGGCTGCAGGGGCTGCAGGAGCTGCAGGGGCTGCAGGCGCCGCAGGAACTGCAGGAGCTGCAGGGGCTGCGGGAGCTGCGGCAGCAGCAGAGGCCGTGTCTGCCCCCAGCTCCACATTCGCACCCGCGCGCAGGACAAGGGGCCGCACGCAGAGCTGGCAGCAGCGGCACCGCTGCGTGGTGGCTGCTCACATGCAGCAGCTCGTGGGATGGAGGGAAGGGCCGGGATGTTGGGGACCGAAGGCGGGACAGGACACAGGGACAGGGGTTGGGGACAGATGGCTCCAGGTGAGGCCCCGCAGGGAAAACCACAAGAACCTTCCCTTTTCCAGCGCACTCGGGATGCACTGGCAGCGCTCCGGCTGCAGGAGTCGTGGGACATGGCCGAGCTGTCGAGCAGGAGCCACCACCTCCCGCTCCCACGTCCGGGCAGGTCCTGCAGGGAATCAGCAGCTGAACCGCTCCCGCTGGAGCCGCATCCCACGGGATGGACTGGCCCACACCCAAGGAAACGCGACAGGACCGCCGCGCCGGCTGCCAAGCAAGCGGCCCCGATGCCGGCGCAGACCCCCGCGCGGCCGCGGCCCCAGAAACCCACAGCTGCAAATCCTGGAGGAACTTTCCCTTTATATTTTTTTATTTATTCATAGTGTGCTATTAATGTCCTCTTGAGCTGAGGACTCCAGGAAATGAAATAATAGAAAAGACCCCACTTTGAAATGCATCCAGGCATTTATTGTGAGTAAGTGAAAAAGTAACATGAGCATTTAAAGAAAATATTGGCAGATAAATTGAGTTTTAAGGAAAATATAATTGGATATAATTTCTGCTTCATTCAGTTAGATATTTATTTTTTTATTGACTTATTTTCTTTTATTTATAATAAGAAGCTTAAGCTGAAATTTAATTTTGCTGATATAAGTATATATTTTCATAGAACATTTGGCATTTAAAAACGTTATCTGAGATGCTACTGGCTTTGATAAAAGCACCCAGCCTCCTGCAAAGATTTGTTTTAAATATTTCCAACCTCAGCCAATATGGAGCTGCGGATATAATCGTCATTACCATAACAATTAGCATTATTCTAATTAATGGGCAGGGCTAATGGCGATGCAGCCACATGGAAAATGGGGCCTTTCTGCACACTCGAGTCCTACGGAGGGGGAAGGCGGATGTGGAGCGGCCCCGGCCGGGCAGGATGAGCGACGCCTCCGGGATGAGATGAGCGGCACCCTCTGGAGCGACTCCCACCAGCTCCGCTCTTTCCTTCAGGACTGGGAATCCGGGTTAAATAAATCCTGGCCAAACCCATCCTGCACAGCCCTGTGCCTCATGGCGTCTCATCCCTGCATTTTCTTTACCTAAGGATTTCCACAAATTGGGCTTTATTTGCCCTGTTTACTTGCTTTCTCCTCTCATTTCCCTCAATTTTCACTGCAGAGGAAGGAGGAGACACTTCAAACAAGAAAAACAAAAGTAGATCTGAAACCCCCAGCCGGCTCCCACAACAGGGGCAGGAACGCTCCAGTCAGTTCTACTTTCCTGGACAAATTTTGCTTTGGAATGGGGCGTTTGGTTGCAGTGGGAAATGTGTCCAGGGTCCTTGAGCACGTGCGGCCAGTGCCGCCCTGCTCATGCCCTCGGCCTTGCAGGAGTTTGGGGGATCTTTGTGGAAGCCCCGAGCAGGCGGGTTTGCAGCAGGCCCTGCGGAACGGCAGCTCCGGGCGTTTTGGTGAATCGTTCCATGTCCTGGAATGTTTGCAGAGGCTGCGGTGCAGCCTGGCTCTGCTCCCGGCAGCGCACTGAAGGGCGCCCGGCTTCTCCTTGCCATCCCATGGGATGGAGCTGAATAAAGGAGCAGATATGATGGACTGGAACGAGGCCCCACTGAGCTCCCTAATGATGGAGCTTTACCTGCCCGGTTATGGCGAGAGCTCCATAAAGTTCCGTGCGCGACTCCGTGTGATGTCGGCTGTCGGAGCCTGGGACGCGACGGGTCGGACGGCTCAGGAGCCTCCCGCTCGCTCCGCAGCCAGCGCCAGAGCCAGATCCGCTCCTCCTGCGGCAGCTCCGGTTTTGGCGGGGCTGCGGCAGCCGCGTCCTCGCAGCGGCCCCGCTGGGCGCTTCGCCGGCGCCCCGGGGGTTAAGGAGAAAAATCTCCATAGAGCCGAAAACTATGGATTGAGCAAAATCCCCCTGTCAGCTCTCCGTGATTTTTGCTGAGAGCACTTGGACATGCCGGCATTGGATTTACAAATTGAAAATCATTAATAATTCTAACCAGGCTGTGATAAATCTGAGATCAGTCTCGATGAACCTGGACACCATTTCATAAATCAAAAAGATTACTTAGGAATTTTTTAAAATCTGACGTCAAAATGTCATGGTTACTAATGGTTTTTGTAGATCTCTTACAGTGATATATCATTTATCTACGCTACATCTAAAATGTGACACCAGGGCAGAAATGTGATGTCTTTAATATCATGAATACATTTTATCCCATAATAAAGGTATTAACAACTTCTTGCTGTGACTTGTACTTGAAGCTCTGTGCCTGATTTAGTGCTATTGTTATCGCATTACCCGGTCCCCAAACGCTGCGGCCGTGCGGCATGGACCAAGAGCCGGGCCGTGTCCCCACGCCAGGTGCTCCTGTCCCAGCTCCGGCTCCGGCGTCGGAGCCTCCCCGAGGGAGCAGCCGGGGCGCCCTGCGGTGCTGAGGGCCCTGCGCTGCTTCGGGTGCTCTCCAAGAGCCAGCGGCGCCGCCGTTAGCATCTCAGCAGCCTCCGCGGGGCTGGAAGCTCCCCCCGCTCGGCGGGAGCTATCGGCGCCGCGCAGGTAGCGCAGGAATTTAAAGCAAAGCTTTATGGGGAGAGATTACATTCAGAGGCGAACAAACGCCGGCTCCGCCACTATGCAAAGCGAGTGACAAAAATGTAAAAATCCTCCCCGCGTTTTGAAGGGAAATATATCTTTCTTTCTGCATGGTTCCCATGAAAAATAGGCTTTTTTATTTCCCTTTTTCATGCTAGGAAATTAATATTTGCCTTTAAAAAAGATTTGGTGGAGGTTTGCGTGAAGGTCATTAGCAATCTCGCCAGGGAATAAAAGAAGGGAGTGATTGAAATCTGCATGGGCTTGTTACTCATTTGTGGCTTTGCTTTACACCTAACATTTTTATTAAGAAAATAATACTTTGGGGCTGGTAATTGTGTCGCCAGCTGGGCCGGGGAGGGGAGAGGAGGAGAGCGCAGTGCTGAAACCTGCTATTTATGTCCCTGCTAGGTGCAATTCCGGGCAGGTTTGTATGGTAAATCTCCTTGAGCTGTCCCCAAAGTCACCCTGCGCCGCTCCCGCTCCCGCCGCGGCCCGGCCCCCCGGGCGCCCTTCGCCCGTTTCGGCCCTGTTCAGCCCGGAGCGGCGCCAGGCGAGGCCGAGCGCCAGGTTCCCAAGTCGTGCCAGAGATTTGCATCGCGCCCGGTAACTGCAACCTGGCATTGGCTTGGGAAGCCTTTTGGAAGGATCATTAAGGGTATTTCATTATCTCCATATTGCCAAGGTCAGGCTGTCCATATTTCCTCTTTAGTGCTGCGATGGGAATATGCCGCGACTGTGGTATAATAGACCAGAAAATGTCCACACTGGGAATGATGGTAAATCAATAAAAACTCATCAATATAACTCCCACTTTCCCAAGGTACCGCAAACAGCCTCAAGTTTGTAATTTACTTACGTATCTTCACCTTTTTCCCAACATTTTTTACACCAACTCCTGAACTTTTTGTCCGTGTAAAATCTTTATGAGAGACAATATATAGAAGAGCTAAAATGCTTTATTGAAAAGGCTATTGATTTCCCTGGCCCAGCAGCTTGTGCAGCAGCCCCACGGTGCTGTGTGGGTTCGAGCTCCCTGCCGAGGATGGATGGACGGACGGATGGACGGAGGGCTCGGGCACAGCCAGGTGCTTGCCCAGCTCCTCATCGCTCCGTAACGTTGCACCCGCACCCTTTCTCCTCTCCTTTTCCTTTCTCGTTCTGCTGCTTGGTCTCTACTCACCGGCCTCCTGGTTCCCCTTGTGGCTATCGCTGCCAGGGCGAGCTGGGGTGGGTTGTCCCGCGGCCAAGCGAAGCGCCAGGAGGACACGGGCAATGGGCAAGAGGCCACGGGAGCCCTCCCACACCTGGGACGCGGGACGTGGGATGCGGGGCCTGAACAGGCATGGGGACAGCCCTCGCTGCTCGGCTCCGCGCGCTGCCCACGCCGCCTCTCTGCTCCCGCCCGCCAGCTTCTATTTTCTCTCTTCTGACTTTTATGGCTTTTCATTTACAAGTCTAATCAGGGAGAGGCAGCGGGATGGAAGAGCGCAATCACTCAGCATGGATTAGCAGTAGGGTCAATAGCCCACGAGTGTCTGCGGCGTCCCCGGGGCAGGTGCCGGCAGCACCGCACGGGACAGGGGCAGTGTCCGGCCATGGGGCACCAGAGCCTGTGGGTGCTGGTGCCGTTACGCCAGTGGGGGCAAAGGCACCCACCACCCCGCTGCTTTTCACAGCTCGGACGAGTTCTTCGATTGCCAGCAAAGCTAATACGTGGCAAAAAGAAAGGGAAAAATCAACCTGGACTATGTTTGTAAGAAAACACATCGCTGTGCATATATACATATATATCCTATAGAGACATATCTATATAGGATATATCTCCCTGCCAGTGAGATCCTGGAGAAAACACACTTCACCATCAGTTTTAATATCTACCAAGAGCAGGGGCGAGTCCAGCACGATTCAGCCAAGCGCTCAAGGGCTCTGCGTGTTGCTCTGCCCCAGCGCCGCCGTCACATCCCACCGTCGCCATCCCACAGCCCCGCGTCTCCTTTGCCATCTCCTGGTTTCCGCGAGGCTAAAACCTGCTGGAGAAAGCAAGCCTGGAGTTAAAAATAGATGACATTTTGGAAGTGATTTGAGGTACAATTCCAGCCTCCCCCA
Source organism: Crypturellus undulatus (assembly GCA_013389825.1). Classification (NCBI taxonomy): domain Eukaryota; kingdom Metazoa; phylum Chordata; class Aves; order Tinamiformes; family Tinamidae; genus Crypturellus; species Crypturellus undulatus. The sequence continues at coordinate 20,626 of VWPW01012046.1, read as the reverse complement.
GGTTTCCTGGGGGAAGCATTTCCAAGGTGGAAACGTGCAAAATGCGGTTCCTGCTGAAGACCACAGCGGGACGGAGCATGTCACGTTTGTGTAACTGAAAACAGATCTACCATCAGCTGGAGAACAGATTGGTAAGCACAGGAAAGTAAAACCCTCCGCTGCAGTTTATTGACCTCCCAGGCTGCGGTCGGCCGCAAGGTCCGAGCCCGGCGCCGTCCTCTCCTGCCTCCTCCTCAGCTGCAGCTGCCCCAATCCAGGGAATCCGCCAGGTCTGGAGCTGCGCACGGGCCGGTCCAGGTGCCTCACGCTGCAACGGGCTGTAACTCAGCAGCCTTCACCCTCCTGCGCCATGACATCTATATAAATATTGTTAATAGCACTAACATAATGTTAAGTCAGATTTTACTGGACTCCCCCATACACCCTCTGGATTTATTAGCTATCGGTTCTGGAGTAAATCGTTATGAGCCCCGGCTACCCACGGGTCCAGCTTCGGCGCTGTCTCCCCAGCCTGAGCTCAGTCCCTTCCCTCCCCCAGACCCAATCCATCCTCGGATAAATCTTGCCGAATGAAATATTTATTAATTTTCCTAACCAGTGTTGATCTCATAAATTACCAGGACTTTTTCATGCAATGGTTATTAACATCTCTGGCTGTATGTTAATGGCTTATTGACCAAATATGGGCTAATTAGACCCTGGGAGCACTGGCCACTGTGATCTATGAGAAGCAAATTTGGCCCTTATTACACCAATGACCTATTTAATATCTCCTGATGAATTTAAGGTGGATTCACAGGCAAAATTTTTTTCGAGGAGCTGCCTTCCAATTAATGAGCAGAAAGATTCCTGCATAAAAATCTATCGATCTCAAAAAAAATATTAACAAAAATCATTTTTTGCAGCTAGTGATGAATTGACTAAAACCACGTTATCCTGAGACGCCCCAGGGCAGGGGGCAGTGCGATGCTCCCTGGGGATGGCACCGTGGTCACTGCTGGGGCTGGGACTGCCTCCCCCGGCCTGGAGCCATCCAGGTGCTCGCGCGCTGTGGGGACGACACGGGTGTCCTGGAGGAATCTGAGTGTTTGGCTCCGGACGGGAGCGAGGAAGCAGGGCTTGAGCTCCGGAGCCTGATTCGTGTCTGCGGGGTTGCATCATTTTGCACCCTTTCGTGGTTCCTCTTTCAGTGCTTAAAATCAAGGCAAAGATAAAGACAAAGGCTCCAAATGAAGGCAAAAAGGCCGGGCATGAGGTTCCTCCCAAGCTTAAAAATTAAATAAAAAGAAGGAAAAATGTGGTTTCCTTCCCAGTGTCTCCTGAGTTCAAAGGAAAACGTTGTGCATCTTCCCCAGACCAGTAAGAGCCTTGTCTCCTCTTCAACCGTCCCGCCAGGGGCAGTGGAGCCCAAACGGGGCAGAATCCGCCCCAAAAATTCACCCCACTTGCGGCCGTGCGTTCCCTCTGCCCCCAACCTGCTCCTTCTCCCCATGGCAGGGCATAGAAAAGAGGAGGTGCAGATCTTAACCTCTGTAATAGGCACTAAATCACATATATTTGTTTTCCTCTGTGCTGGGAAAATGTCCCTGAGGAAGCATGTTAAATTTGGGCTTTAAAAGCACCAATTTAGCTATTATGAGTTTTCTATGCTTTTTCTATTCAGGGAATGTTTGGCTTGAATACAGTACGTAGAAGAAATAAGATCAGCTCAAGTGTTTTAAAGCTGATTGACACCTTGGGTTTTTTCCCTTGTAATCTGAAGTGAAGGAAAAAATATAAAGGGAACCAGACGCTCATTTAAAAGAAATTATTTCCTTGCCTACAGTCCCCGGCCAGAGCTGCCTGTGCGGGAGGAGGGGAGCGTGTTGGAAGCCTCTCGTGGCTCCTCTTTCACATTGATTCGGTCCGGGTTTTGGTGGCAGATGAACTGCGTTTCATCAGAGTTTAGAGGAAATTCAAAGCGAAGTTAAGGAAGTTGCTGTAAATGAGAAAAAAATCACCGAGAAGCCCCTTCCCTCTGCCCCCGCGCTTCGGCAGGGCACGGATGCTGGCTCGGGAGTGCGCGGCTCTTGCAGGAACAGTGACCCCCGATGGCGAGCGCGGGCCGCGGGATGCGCCGGGATGCGCCGGGATGCGCCGGGATGCGCTGGGATGCACCGGGAGCCGGGATGTGCTGCGGCCTCCTCTGCCTGCACCAGCAATGCCCAGGGCCATCGAGGGCTGCAAGGATGGAGCGGGAAGAGGGCGAGGAAGAGGGGAAGAAAAAGCTGGAGGAGGAGATGGTGGAGGAGACTTCCCACTAATAAAAAGAACAAGAGGAATAATTTGGCAATGGTGGTGCCATAAAGCCTTGACTGGGTTGTTGAACCTCAGTGTCCAAAGGCGGTGGGTGTCAGGGCCTCCCCTCCTGTGGGCAGCCCCTTCCTCGGATGCTGTGACTGCCGGGGCTCTGACTCCACAAACCGTCGTCCTGCCCGGCTCGCGGCAGAGCTCACGCATTCCCAGTTGTGCAGCCCGGCCGGCGGCAGGACCCGAGCAGCGACTGGGATCCGGCACCGCCGCCCTCCCGCCTACGCGCTGCCATGCAGGGTGTTTAACCCCAAGTGCCGCAGGGAAGGGTTCCCTGACCGCGCGTCCTGCTAAACTCACAGATTCGCTTGGGCTGGAGCCTGTACCACTGCAGCCAGCTGGAACTAAACATTCTGATGGATTAAAAAATGGTTCATTGAAGAAAATCCTGAAATAATGGGACTAATAAGTTGCCAGGAGAACTGTTTACAGGAGCCTAAGTGAAATTATCATAAAGCTGGAAGAAAACCAATTTTTGACCCATATCTTAAACTCTTGCTTAGTCAAGTTATGCAGACAAATACATTATATAATGGGACATATTTATAAAATAAAGCTGATTAGTGATGTTGGTATCTCACACAACCTCCGTCCAGCGTTAAATCAGATTAATTTATAGGTGATTTTGTTGATGAGCACACGCTGATGCTCCCATGGTGTGAATTTCAATAACTTGCTTTCCTCTTCGGAATCCATAATTTTATTATTTGAGACACTTCATTGTTACAGATAACACATTTTAAGTGATATTATTTATGCCGTTTCATCTTGTCACTTAGGTTCTGGCTCAAGTTCATTAATGTATTGTGCTCCTCTCGGTACAAGAGGGTGCAGCGAGAGCAATCGATTTCGAGTCCCCGTAATGACTGATGATATCACGCGTGTTTACCGCCTTGACACCGCGGACGAGATGCTAATGCTGCTGAGATAAACATGATGTCATTTTATGCAATTAAACACTTAATATAGAGCACGTAATGATTTGGTAAACTTGGCACATGCAAGCAGTGGCTTTTAATCTTATTAACAGGCGCGGGTGCCGCCACAAGCGCTCCATACAGACCCGAGTGGTGTCAATGAGAGCTCTCTCGGAGCCAGGCCGTTGTGCGCGGTGGGATGGAGGTGCCCAGCGCGCGGTCCTCATCACCCTCGCAGCCGGGAGAGGTGGCAGGACTGGAGCCTTTAAACGGGTTGCGTGTCCCTGGCATCACCTGCGCCTGCAGCCCAAGCAGTGCCCCAAGACGCAGCTGGGGGACAGGGACATCCCTGCCATTGGCCCAGGACTGCTCGTACTGAGCACTAGTGCAATGTCTCCAAAACAGCCTCAATGTGCCCTGTCCGCCGCGGTGTCCCCTGTGCCCAGCTGGGTCCCCTGCCCGGCTGCTGCGCTAGGCCCAGCAACCCCAGGTTTTATGCGGCACGGTTAGCACAGCCGGGCTCTACAGCCGCTGCGCGGGAGAGGGGCTGCCCCGAGCGAGCTCGAGCCGTGCACGGGGCCTGCAGAATGCGGCGCCGCAGTCCCTGCAGCGCCGCAGCCCCTGCAGCGCCGCAACCCCCGCAGCGCCACCCCGGCCCTGTGGAGCTGCTTCTCGTGTAGCAACGCAGGGGCACCCTGGGGAGGCTGTTGGAGCTGGGGCTGCCCTCGGGTGACAACATGGGGCAAAGCTCCCAGGAGCAGCGCGCACCGGTCCCCCAGAGCCCTCTTAGCTGCTGGCTCTGCAAAGAAACAGCTCTGCATTTCTGGCCTCACACCATTTTCAGGGACACGGTTCCAATTCGAGAGGCTCCAGGCAAAGTGGAGATGATCTCTGGGGCTGGCAGCCATGGAGAGGGCCCTCCTGATGGAGCATCCTGGGGCCGGAGCCACTCTGGGCCTGGCAGCTGCTGCCAGGAGCGGCTGCCTTTTTGCTTCATTTAACCTCAAGTCAAACAATGTCCCTGGGTCAGGGATGCTGATCCATGAGCAATCCAGCGGCGGCCGCGGTGAGATCCCTGCGCAGAGCAACCCGCTGGACCGGCCAGGCCCGGCCCCATGCGCATCCCGGTGCCTGTCCCACCGCTCCGACCCATGATAGCAACAAACACTCGAGCAGCAAACGCTCTTCGGGTGACATTTAATGAACTTGGAAATGGGAATCCAGCCCTGCTGTTGGAGGAGACAGCAGCAGGAATTTCAATGAGGGCTTATGTTTAATAAAAGGTTAACAAATTTTAATTAAATTAAACCAATAAAGCCCAATATTTGCCTAGTGTAGCGGGGCGTGTTCGGGTGGGAACAACGCGGCACATCCTGCGCATGCAGCCTGGCTCCGCGCGAGCAGCGCCTGGACCCTGCGGGCACCGGGCATGGGCGAACGATTAGGACACGATGCGAGGAGGCTTCGCGGGCAATAAATGTATTTCTTCCCAAAGAACTGCAGGAATATTTGGATTATTGCATTTATTAGAGCGCTCAGCAAATCTGTTACACCCATATGACAAATAAATGTGATGGTTTCAGATTTCATTAGGCAGCCCCAGGCAGCTGCGCTTTGTCCCAGCTACAAATGAGCAGGGTCTCTGTCATCATTCCTTAATGGTCATTTTTGCATCAGTGGTAATGAATGCGCCGCGCGGCCGGCACCGTCCTTAACCCTTGCCCAGCTCCGGGCGTGGAGGGACCATCGCCCTCGGCCGCCCGCGGACACCAGGCTGTGCGGGCAGGAGGTCCCCGGTCCCATTCTGTCCCATTCGGTCCCATTTGGTCCCGTTCGGTCTGGTTCGGCCCAGCGCGCCGGTTCTCGCGCTGCCTGGTGCCCGGCTCACATCCTGCACCACGGTAGCACCCGCGGTCGTGCCATTTTTGGCCCATCCCCATCCCAATTCCCAGGCCCTTCCCCCACGTCCCATCCTGGATCCCGAGCCAGGTCCTGGTCCCACATCCTGCTGCAGGGACCCATCCCGGGTCCCGGCCCTGGTCCTACAAGATCCAGCCTCTCCGGGAGCTGGCGCAGCCCCCGGCAGGGGAGCGCGGGCTGCGGGGGGAGGTGGGGATGGACAGTAATTGCTTTTTTTTTTTTTTTTTTTTTAAATTTGCCAGTGTCAAAACCAATCTGAGCAGCGGATGCATATATTTAAATTAAAAGTAATTAAAAATATGCTGCCAGAAAAATGCATGATGGATTCAATGCAAGAAAATGAAGTAATAAAATACTTTATGGATTAACTCATATCAGACTGTTTTGCAAATTTATTTTTCATTATGTTACATCCATATCAGATAATGTCTGAATTTATTATGTTGCCCCGAGGCAGGCGGCGGCGGGAGCCTTCGTGGCCCCGGTGGGGTCCCGGTGCCCGGCGAGGAGGTTTCTGTCATCATTTCTTAGTGGTCACTTCACCTCAGTAATAATGAACGAGTCAAGCAGGGCTGTTATTTTCTTTAATCTCTTTCCCCATATTAAAAAAATACAGCCAGCCACATCATTATTGCGGCAGGCCCAGAGGACTATTTCCAGGTCATTACTCCGGTTCGTCTGCGCGTCTCGAGGTCCTGGCGGGTTTGGGGTTATATGCAATAAGGCGTTCGCCGACAACATTTCCCTCGAGCCCTAGGTGTTAATGAGAAAGATTTTCCATGCGGCTGTTGGCGCTGGGCGGCTTAAGGAGTCACAACGAGACGGGATTTCCCTCGGCACGGCGGGATCCGCTCTCCAGGGCACGGGGAAGCAGACGTCCAGGTCTGTTCCCCATTACCGGCCCCGCGTTGCCCTGCAGCACAGAGGCGAGTGCAGAGCTACAGGACGGTGCTGCCGGCCGAGCCCGGCCCGCGGCTCCCCACGCGCTCCAGGAGCGGCCGTCCATTTTCAGATGTGTAAAAATGACAGAATATTAACAAAAGCATTGATTTTCCTATTTATTTTTATGCATTTTATTAACTAAAACACTTTAAAGTGTAACCACTGTGCATTAAATTTACTCTGCAGTGCTGGATATGAATCTCAAACAATAAAACAAATTGAATTTACCACGTTCTTTCTGAAGCAGATATCGAGGCAGGCGGCGCAGGCCGCGTGCGCTGCCGCACACTGCCCCCTGCGGATGCGGCGCCGGCCCCGTGCGCAGGCCGCGTTCGGCATCACACACTTAGAGACACTTCACCCCAAAGAGCATCGGGCCTTGATCCTGGATCCCGGATCCCGGATCCTGCGGAGACGCCCGGAGCCACCTCATCAGGGAGGATGAGTACCAAATCCTTGGAGAGGCCCCAGCCCCCTGGAAGAGGGGATGGGCACCCAGTGCAGCCACAGGGCACTGGCACTTACTGTCACTCTCCCGGTGTCTAACGCTGTTTTGCAATGAAATTAACACAATGCACCCTGCAGGAAGCACAGCTGAGCTGTTTGGATGCTCATGTGCTGTGTGGTACCTCCTGCGGGCGCTGCAGCGGGATGGGGTCCCCCTGCTTCCCACTCCTCCCTGCCTTGGAAAACGCCTTGGGCTGGGCTTTGGGATGGGCCTTTTTTGCCTCATCAGGAGGCCCTTGGGATCAGCCCTATGAAAACCCAACTGCAGGTTGCTCCACTTCATATTTTTTCACTTAAAAGAGAAAAAGGAAGTATGCAATAATTTTGTTATTATCCCTGGTTATAATTAATGGAGAATTGTGTATTTATTCATCTCTTATGAAGCACACGGAAATTGTATTTGGCCACAGCGTGTAAATTGTGCTGTAATTGCTGGTAAATTTATAGTTTTTATACTTCCAACAAGTTAGCTTCTAAATCACACAACCCCCATGTAAATACTTTAAAATTATTCAGTAATTACTTATTTACATTGTAATTAAAACAAGTAATTAGCATACATTTACCCAGGATTTACATACTTATTTGTGAAAATAGTTCCTTGGCAGATGCAAAAGAAATCTTTAGCTGATCATAAACAAAAAATCCCAGGAAACGGAGGTGCCAGCGCGCCGGGTGCTGCGTCCGACATGGAACGTCCATGTGTCTGGGGCATCTGTGCATCCCGGCCCCATATTCCCAGTTTTCCTGTGCTCCTCTTGCTCCGGTGACTTCCCAGTGCCCTTTTGCCTTTGGGGCTGCGAGACAGCACAGCTGGGAAGTGCTCTGCTCCCTGGGAAGGAGTCGGGATTCGGGAGCCGGCACCGCTCCGGCCACGTCGCACCTCCCTCCTGGCCTGCGCTGCCCTTATCGCCCGCGCTGCATTATTGGATTTCTCCAAAGTGTCCCTTTATCCTTATTAATGCCGAGAAGGCGGCAGCACGGCGCGATAGCATCTAACATTGGATAAAATCACAATTTGTCCTCCTCCTCCTTGGTGTAAACGCCGCCGGGCTTAACTGTACAAACAAATAAGCCTAAATGGGGCCGCGCGGGATGATGAATGGGCCGGGCGCGTCCCCCCCAAGGTGAGCGCACGGCGCCCGTGCGCAGCATGCAGACCCGCGCCGGGCCCGCGCCTCAAGGGCAGCACGGCCGCGGCACCGAGCGCCTTCCCGCGCTGCCGCCGTGGAGCGCCCCGCCGCGCTCCCGCTGGTACCCACGTCCTGCCGCGCTCCCGCTGGTACCCACGTCCTGCCGCGCTCCTGCCAGCACTGAGCACCCTGCCACGTTCCTGCTGGTACCTGTGTCCTGCTGCAGTCTCGCTGGTACCCACGTCCTGCCGCGCTCCCGCTGGTACCTGTGTCCTGCTGCCGTCTCGCTGGTACCCACGTCCTGCCACGCTCTCGCTGATACCCGCATCCTACCGCACTCTCTGGTACCTGCATGCTACCGCGCTTCTGGTGGCAACGAGCATCCTGCTGCGCTCCTGTCAGTGCCGAGCATCCTCCCACACTGCCACCAACAACGGGAATCTTCTTGTGTTCCCGTTAGTGCCAAGCATCATCTCATGCTCCTGCCAGCACAGAGCATCCTGGCACGTCTCCAAGGGCCCTCAGAGCCGTTTGGGGTGACCCAAGGACCCTGCGTGTCCCATGCAGCATGACGTGGCACCCACAGGCTGGCAGTGCCCTCGCCATGCGGCACAGCCCCTCGCAGCTCTTTAGGCGTGCTAGGTAATTTAATCCACTTACTGCAGAGAGAGGGAAAGCTGAGAATTGAACCTCACTAGGAGATAAAATAGCAAGTCTGCTCAGCAGCTTTAAAATATATTGCTAATGTATTATTGAATTGTTTGTATTACTGGATTGGCATATGGTGTAAAACATTCTCCTTTTTTAAACTTCTTATCTTCAATATTGAGCAAATAACACAGAACTTGGCTTCGGCAGAGGGGAAGGGAAGGCAGGCAGCTCCCGTCGCCCGCACTGCAGCGGTTGGGCCGGCGTGCGGCCAGCGCGGTGCCCCCCGCTGCGGCGAGCTCGGAGCGCCCCGTGGCCCGGCCCTGGTAACGAGGCCCCGCATGGATATTGATAGGATGGAGCAAAAGGCCAAGGTGCAGTAAGGACAGCGGCGCGCGGGTCTCACTCCATTTGCTTTTCACACCAAATCCATCACGCTAATGGGTCACCTTTCGCTGGCAGCTCATGATTACCTGCTTATCCGCGCGGGGCCGGTGCGCGGGGCACACAGGGATTGGGGTCACGACGGCGGCGCCGCTTGCTCGCCGCCCCAAGGACGCATGGGTCCTGGGTGGGAGGAACCTGCCTTTGTGCGACCCCCGCTCCCGCATGTCCCGAATTCATGTTCAGGCACCAAAGGGAGACAGAGCATGGAGCGAGTTTCGTCTGCGCCGCGTCCCTCCACCATGGGTGTGCTGAAGCGCTCTGTGTTCGCACAGCGATCGCCTCCACGGCTCCCTAGTGCGTGGCTGGGAGAGGATGAGCTGGGAGCGGAGCGGGATCCCCTCCATCCTGCACTCCCAAGGGGACACACGGAGCAGCACATGGCACTGCCCCTGCTGCCTTGGCTCTGCTGCCTCCCTTGGGGCTGCCGGCCTACGCCAACCCTGGCCAGCGACAATTATTTCAATAGAAATAATAGAAAAATCTGGCCTTGGAAGACAGAACTCAATCTCGCAGCATCTTAAGGCATGGGAACCATCTGCGATAAGGGCGCTTGCTTTTCAAAGATAAGGGAGCAAAATTGAAGCATATTATACGCAAATGGCTCCCAGCAATGAATCATTCTGCAGTGTCCTCGCTGCTGGATTGAGGCCATTAGGGAGAAAATAGTCATAATAGTAATAACAACAATTAATACGGGGTCCTTTTTGCTGCCGCTGGCTGGAGGGCCCTCAGCCGGATCCTGGGGCCTCGCCCGGGAACAGCAAACATGCATTTATGGTAATTTTATTTGAACTCTTGAGAATACATCCCACACCACTATGATTTGATGGCTTATTAAACCCTGCAGGATACCTTTCCGGATGGGAGTGCGAGGAGCAGTTGGAGGGAGAGCAAGCCATCAGCGGGGACCAGCATCATTTCCCTCCTAATTAAAAGTCAAAATGTCATCTAGGTTTTTGTATTGTAATTGCAATGGTCATTGCGGAGCTACCATGAAATTCGGCTGCATTAGCACTTCTGGGGGGGAGGTCTAGCGGATGAAGATGTATTGAAGGCTGCTCCCTAGCATCCTTCTCGGGCAAGATGGGCTTTAAGTGCAGCAAATGAGCCCCCTGCCAAGAGCTCACCTCACCTCTGTCCCCCAAATTGACTTGAATGGAGAGGGGAAAAAAATTCATGCATTCCAACTCCAAATGATACCAGTAAGTTTGTGCAAGCTTATGTAAATCACACAAAAAGTGACAAGTTTTCCTATTAAAAGATAATTGTAATCAGGGTGCTGGACGTGCGGTGCACTGATGATTGGAGATAGACGGGCAGCGTGAAAAGATGGATCGTTTTAATTTGCACCAATTAAATTGAAGTTCATGGGATCATCTTCTTCAATCTTCATGAATACTTTATTTTCTGGCTGCTATGGAGCTATTAAAAAGAATGATTGAGCCAAGAGCTAGGCATAGTATATTTTATGAAATATCACCTTTAAAGAATTTGAGTGCGCCATTTTCATAATGAGTTTTCTAGTACCTAATACCCTTCTATATTACTACATTTTTAAAGTGGATTGATCTGGAAAGTGCAGAAAGTGCAGGTAATGATACATTTTGCTAGGATAAGGTGGCTGATAATGTATCATGTTACTGCTCCGAGCGTAATAGATGGCCTCGTGTTTGAGATGTGGCATTCTTATTTTGGCGCTTGCCTTGTGCAGACAAGGGGAATCCTCCACGTCGACGGGAAAAAAATGCCTAATTGTTTGTGCAATTTCGTTCTTGTTTCTTCTTTGTCTTCTCTGCCGCCCGTGACCTCAGAAGGGGATTTCGGCGGTTTGAGGAGAGCTGTTCCCAGGTATGTATTTGCCGTGATGGATGTTGCCGGAACAGAACAGCATGTAGGAGACAACGCGCTATGGGAGATAAAGAAATACACAGCCCTATATTATTTACCAGTGCCTCAAAGCCTCTTCCCCAGAGGAATGAGTGATGACGGCTCGCCGAGGATAAGTCAATGAGAAGGGTGGTCATCTCTCACTCACGGCTGCCGCCGGTGCCCCGGGCCGCACTATTTCACGCGCAGGCGGAGGGAGCAGCGGCGCTCCGCGCCGGGAGGCTCCATGGCCGCCCCGCGCCCCCACGGCCGGATTCGGCTCTTTGCACGCGGGATGGGGGATGCGGGATGCACCCGCGTGGGAGTTCACCAGGACCGGCCTTGTGCCTGGCGGCAACACGAAGCCGTCTCCTTCTTCATGGGCTTGAGCAACAGCAATCATAATTAACCCTGCTAATTAATCAGGGCTTAACATATTAATTGCCAGCATGTGAGGCTCCGATTGCGCAGGAGCCATGAGGGAATGTGATTGGATACCAGAGTGCTACTGGGGATGGGACAGCAAAACTGTGGGACCACTGGAGAGACCCGCCCAGGGATGGGTTCAGCCCTCAGGATACGTGTGGAGAAGCAGGAGGAGGGAATGGCAGTAACTGGGCGTCACGCTCCGTGCGAGCGGCGACATCTATGTGCAAGTTGCCTTTTACCACCCGCTACAGAAACATACAACCAAACCTGGAAGCTTTCAGTCCCGGACCTGCTCACACACTGCTGTGTGCAGCAAGATTTCTCCTTGGTTATCTAGGCTGAAAAAGTTCCAAAGCCAAGAAAATACTTTTTCTGTGTGATATAAAGTGCTCATATTTGGCAGAAGGACTCAACCCAGGCATACATGGTTTCTTCCATGGCTTTTCTTTGCACTGAGAAGCTGTGAACGTTAAATATAAGGCATTCAGATAAATGCATGCTTCTACACCAGCTGCCTGACAAGGTCTTTACATACTAATCTGCTGGGGCTTCACAGTGCAGCACAACACTGCTCGTGGCTGAGGAGATGGTGCTGTGCCAGCCCGTGCATCCCTGCTCCCGTGCATCCCTGCATCCCTGTGCATGCCCGAGAGTCCCCATACATCCCTGCTCCCATGCACCCCCCTGCATCCCCACTGGAGACTCCCACCCTCGCCACCAAGGCTCTTGCTGACACAGGGAGAGTCCATCTGTCCGTTTGTCCTGCCGCTGAGGCCAACAGGACCTTGTCCTCCTCCACCCTCGCACCCAGTGGCATCTCACCCAGGGCAAGAGCTTCCCACTGCTGCCCAGGACCCTCCGCGATCTGCTTCGCCACTGTTTAGTTTAATTGTCCTAAAATTGGCAATAGATTAAAAGAAAATAATTATCCCTAATTATGTTAATTAAATGGCTAATTCATTAACGAGCTTAACATGCTTCCCCCGGACCAGCTCGGTGCAGGATCCTGCTTCCTGAGGCGGCGCGGGCTGAGCTGCGCGAGCCGCGCGGCGCCGTGTGCAGCGCGAGCCCCGCAACAAAACCCCTCCTCATTATTCAGATGACAGAACAAAACTATAAATAGTGGATCACAATTAAAATCAGAACAATTACTTTTTACCATTATGCTGCCTTTTGCACAATAGCAGCCTATAAAAGGGAAAAGCACAGGCCTTTCAGAGCGCGCGCGCGTGCTCCTTATCCAGAACTGTAGCTGGCTTGCTAATTAGGAAGCTTTTGAATTAGATTATTTGCATGTCTGAACAGGGCTAGGGTATTAAACATCCCCGAGGACATACTATAATAACCTCTTCAGTGGCTTTTAGGATCCCTAAGGAACCAAGAACTCTGAAAAAAACCTCCAAAAGGAGGGAAAGTGCATAACGATTTCATCCAATTAGGTATGGATTAGTCGGCTCTGTGTCTTTGAATCCTGCTCGCTGCAAGAAGGTGTTCTCCTTCAGGAACATTTGACAAAATCATCGGGGAAATTATAATGCAGAGTCTAAATGAAATCGCAATACCTTAGCTTCTCCTCCAAGAAAAAATAAACTACAAAATCAATACGGCGGTGTATAAAGTAAAAAGAAATGCACCAGTCACTTTATTGCCTCGCTCCGAGCGCAGCCGCTGTGTTTATAGCATCCGTGAGTGACTACCAAAGTCAGCGCCAAAGGACACGCTGCCGCTGCTGGGGGTGGTGCGGCAGGGTTTAATTTTTAGAAAAGGCTGGGGAATGCTCTGCTGGCCGGGGCGCGCTGCTGCTCTGCAGAAACCACCAGTCGGCTCTACGGAACACGCGGTTCAGCAGCGCTGGGCTCCGGGTTTGCACCCTCATTGCACCCTCATTGCACCCACGTTGCACCCACCTGGCCCGACATCCCAACGCTGTGAGCGTCACTAATCGCGCCGCTTCCATCCCCGGCCGTAATTAACACATTAGCGCCAAGGAGCGAGCGCGGCTGTGCCACGCGCTGCCACTGGCGAACGACATCGATCGCGACGGGTCGCCCGCTGCGCCGCTTCCTCTCCGGCCATCGCATTGATTCATAGCGCTGCTATATCTCTTACCCCCATTTTTATCTTGTTTCCTAAGAAATCCTGTGGGAAGACCTCATTAAAAGCCTTTTGAAAGTCTAAAAATATGTCAAGATATTCTCTTTTATCCATTTATATATTGGTAGGTTCAAAGTATTCTAACAGATTAATGAGACATGATTTTCCACAGCAGAAACTGTGTTGATTGGATGTGATCTTCAAGGTATTTTATCATTCTATATTTAATAAATGTTTAAACCATTTTGCCATCTACCTGTGCAAAGCTGAAGAGTGTCTAATAGCTTGGATTGCGCTTAGAGTCATTTAAAAATGTATAATGCAGGGGTAGAGCCACCCCCTGCAACCGCTTCGTTTTCCGAGTGTCTTCTTCGGCTGCGGGCAGCGTTCCCCCGGCTCCTGCTCCGCCGCCAGGTTTGTCCCGCGGGAGCTCGCAGGGAGAGCCGGACGCCCGCGAATGCCGGCACACGGAGGCCGGGGGGCAGGGTAACGAGGCCGGGTGTTCCCATCGCGTCTCGTCGGGAAAGCCCTGCGCAGCCCAGCGCAGAGTGGCGCAAATCAACGCGGCCCAGGGGATCAACATTTTACATATATATAAAAAATTGTAAACATCTTTTATGTATGCAATGTAATAACTACGCTCGGCATCATGGGCTTTAAAAGCAAATGTTATGGGCAGTTGTATTGCAATAAAGTGGTTAAATGGGAAAGCTTTGAAGGGCTGATAATTTGTACTCTTTTCTTTCCTGAACCACCTTATTCCTGCACTAGCGTGACAAATTAAAACGTTCTTCTGTAAGAAGAATTTTCCATTCCCTGGGTAATTCTTTCCTCGCCCTCTCCGCTACCGCACGCAGCAGGTCCGGGGAGGCTGGAGCATCCCGACCGGAGCCGGGCGGCGGGGCGGCCTGGGCCCTGACCTGCAACCAGCAGCTCGCGGCTTGAGCAGCCCCTAACCCCTGAGAGCAGTCGTCAACACCGTTCCTGACCCTGCCTGCTTAAAGGTTGGAAAACCTGCTGGAAAACCTTAAAGCCTTAAAGGTTGGAACCTGGTGGAAAGGATCCAGCACGTGCTGATCCCTCGTACAACGAACTGGGGAAGAAAAGCGTCTTGTTCTCAGGACTTGGGAAGCACCTATGGACACTTGGGTAATCTGTGTGCAGAGGCACCGAGCTGCTGCAGCGCCGCAGCGGGACGATCGCACCGCGCTTGCTGCTAACCCATCGCATTACCTTTTCCAAGTGCCCTCGCAGGAGGTTGTTTACTCCCTGGATTAGTAAATACAGGATTAATTCCACTGTTCACTGCTGGAAGCAGCAGTAAATTCAGTGCTCGGTGATGCTGCGTGACCCTTTGGGAGCAGGAGAGCACTCCGCTCGCCGGCCCGTGCGGCGCAGCAGGGCTGGGTGCCCGGGGCTCGGGGCTCCCTGGGCTCCAGGATGCGGGAGCCACGGGATGAGGCCGGGGGCCCCACGCTGGGACAGGCGGCGGCCGTGAATCCGGCCAGCCCCGTGCACCCCTCGTGCCAGCTGGGATTCGGCGATGCGTCCAAGCGGCCGCAGGAGCCGCGCAGGAGGCACCGGGAACGCCCCGAAAGCGCTGGACAGACCCTTCGCAACCCCCCTGGGCGGGGGGCATGGAGCAATTAAGCCTGGCCTTAAATTGGAGCAATAATAATAATTAAAGAAAACGAACACGAATGCAACATGTTAACGAAGTAATGAAGGAAAGCGGCACACTCAGCGGCACAGCTAAATGCAGCCATTAAAACCCGTCACCTCTGTAAAATTCGTGATAAAATTACGATTTAATTTTATAAAGATAATTTATTAGCTAATACCTCATTGCACATGTTAATAGCTTGTGCTTAAATAATAGTAATTTTGATTGCTAGGCAGTCATTACACTTTTTTTTTTAACGTACTGTTTAACTGACCATTTTGTATGTGGTTTGGAAGGGAAAAAAAAGTAATTATTGAAGTCGTCACCAGTGAGTTAATTTCTAATGAAAGGATAATTTTATTCCAATGATTTTACATTTAATTAACCAAAGCTAGTTGGAATCTGAAGTTCCGAGGCCGCACGGATCCCACAGGATGTGGAGACAGTGAGGAGCGGGCGGGTTGCCTGGATCACCCCGGCCTGGAAGGACACAGCCTTGGGAGCACAAAGCAAAAAGGACAAAAAGGCAGAAAACAGACTTAGGTCAGTCTGGCAGCGCTGGGTTTGGTGTTTTGACCCCGCTTTTGCCCCAGATTCCGCCCTGGAGGAGCTGCCTATCCCATATGCCGTCATTCCGGGAATCCAGTGGGCAATTCCCAAGCTCTGACATCGGTGCTGGGCCATGGACGAGTGCCTGCAGCGTGATGGGGTCAGTGGCGAGGACGGAGCCTCCCCGCGCCCGGCTGCGGCGTCGCGCTCGCTCGCAACACAAGGACGTGCCGGACGGGAGAGCGCGGCAGGGCTCGCACTTGGATACTCGTGCTCTGGCTCCAAGTCAGCATCTCCCACAAGTGCATTAGCCCCAG
Organism: Crypturellus undulatus; assembly: GCA_013389825.1. Taxonomy (NCBI): domain Eukaryota; kingdom Metazoa; phylum Chordata; class Aves; order Tinamiformes; family Tinamidae; genus Crypturellus; species Crypturellus undulatus. The sequence goes on along the minus strand of VWPW01012046.1, from coordinate 4,845 downwards.
CCCTGGACTGCCCGGCCGGCTCTGCGCGTGGCTGCTGCTCGTGACAGGAATCCTGCAAGGAAAACCCCTATCCGACTGCATGTGTAACGCTTTGCCCCATCCCACTGCATGTTTAACGCTCCACCCCGGCACGAGTGGCGCCAGGGAAAACCTGAGACTTGATAAAATGGGAAGCTACTTCGGATGGGCACATAAATAGTTTGGTTGTGACATGAAAGTACTTTTTGGCCGCCTGGACTTCTCCTTTTCCTGGAAATAAGCCCAGCTGAAGGGCTCCGCCGGTGCCGCGCACCTGCAAATGGGCCCAGCTAGCCCTGCTTTCCACAGCAGCGGGCACCGCGGAGCTACATAAAAACATAGTTTATTGTAAAATTAAGTGTCCTGTTCTTGAAAACAACCCTTAAATTTAACATTCCAAGGCTGCTGCTGTTTATCTGCACTCTCGGAGCACTCTCGGTGCTGTCCACTCAACTGCTCAAGAAATACATGGTAATAAAAATAAATGGACAGTTTGGGTTTCTCTAAAATTAAAAGAGGATCTACAGCAGCCACGCGCTCCTCCCTCGCATGGAGGCAGCCGGAGATAAAGTCACATTGTGTCAGAGATGGCAAATTATGTATGCTAATTACTTACCGGAATTTCAGATTTGTCCTCGCCATAATTAAAAAGGTGTCACGTTATTAGAATAGGGCTGGAGTGATGGGGCTTGGAGCGGCGGGGAGATTTCTGGTTAGCGATAATTACCGGTGATGTATTCCCGTCCCCGGCCGTGTCCCTGCGGCACCGGCACCCGCACGCCGAGCCCAGCCCAGCCCAGCTCTGGCTCTGCTGCCGTCCTGGCGCAACGGGACCTGCGCTCGCTCCTGGCCGGGCTGAGGACTGCTCTGCTCTGGGAAAACGACCACTGTTTAACTGGGAATATGGGGCTTTACCACTGTGCGTATGTGCCGTTTCACAGGACTTTTCATTTCGACTGCTTTGCTTGCCTGTCAAGAGGAAAAACCTTCAATCTCCAGGCTCTTACCGGGAGCGTGCGGTGCCGCCGTGTAATGCACTATTGTATATTTCTTCTCTAATGCTCTTTTGAACAAAATCATCTATTTCATCAACAGTATATCAGCGGTGACCAAAGACCATTAAATAATGCATCTCACTCAGGAGCAGTGGAGCAGGGAAAGGGCTCTGACCTGTTTTAAACCTTATTACTTTCTTGCATTATGCCCCTCGCTGCAATCTTTTTGTTTAAGTGATTCCAGCCGCGCGGCGCTTCCTGCCGTGGCGTGCGGCAGACATGTTATTGCTGGAGCGCGCGGCCTGGCCTCGCTGTGCCACTCCTGCCCTGCGCCGCTCCGCTCCGCGCGCTGCTCCGCATTAACCCCGCCGAGCGCGGGACGCGCCCCACGGGAGCCGGCGCACAGCTTCCCACTCCGCTTTGCCTCTCCGGCCTGGAGACGTGCCGTGTTACTGGAGCTCGCGGTTCTCCCTGCTTGCAATTAGCAATCACGGGGTGGCAAAGCATGCGAGGACGCGATCCGCAGAGGAGCGGCCCAGGACAGGGAGGTGCGGCCACCATGTGGTGCTGTGCTGGGCACCGGCGCTGCAGCCGCAGGCCTAGGGACACAGCAGGACGAGGACATGTGTTCTTCTGCCACGCCGGGATGTATCTGGGCTCGCCCGCTACTCCCCTGTGTTTTGGAATTGGGGTGCCAGCATGGAGCGGGAACGCAGTGCCGGCAGCCCCAGTTGGAGCCCTGGGATGAGGTCCCGGTGGGAGCACAGGGATGTGGTCTGGGCTAGAGCACTGGAATGGGGGTCCAGGCTGGAGCCCTGGGATGGGGTCCCAGCTGGAGCTCTGGGATGGGGTCCCAGTGGGAGCCCTGGGATGGGCTCCGGGCCGCAGCGCGTTGCAGCAGCCCCGGTGCGGTGCTCCCTTACTCGCTCGTGGCTGCCCCTCGCTCACGGCAGCCCTGCCAGCAGCACACAGAGAGCCTCGGAGACTCACAATTACATTTTCTCACTAGTCTAATGAGGTGAGAGACAGACAGAGGAAAGAGTTCCCTGGGCTAATTTTCCAGGCAGCAGCTCCTGCTCCGCTCCGGCATGGCGGGCTGCGGAGGAGAAACCATTCTCCAGATTAGGGCCTGCGCTGGGGTCCCAGAGCGTGTTGCTGCGGGGCCAGCGCAGCCCCACACCGTGGGATAGGCAGGGGTCAGCGAGCAGGGCAGGATGAGCGAGGGCCACGCTCCTCTCTGCCCCTGGATGGTCCGTTCTGGTGAAAACCGTGCGAAGCCGCAACCGCTGCCCCCGGACTGCACGGAGAGGAGCCGCTGCTTCCTGCAGACACAACCGCCCTTCCAGCGGCACACCGGGAATCCGGCTCTCTGTGCTGACGTGCTCTGTCCTGTTCCCTGGTTCATCAGACCTGCCTCCAGCACGGGAGAACAGACCTGGAAAACGTGAATTCCTGTGTGGCTCTAAGTGAGGCAGAGGAGTGAATACCGTCCGGCTCCTGTCCCAGGATCCCATTCCGAGCTCTGCAGCACTCACGGGTCCTGTCAGCACACGCGTGCAGGGTGGGAAGTTTGATCAAACCGGGACATAAACATGATGGAAGCTGTTTTTTATTTTTGACATCACAAGATGTGATTTCATAAAATAAATCCTAGCCAGACTGATTTATCCCTGGTCTTATCCTAAGAGTTTGGAGGCCATGGCTAGTCCTGGCATTGGCTTTGCCACGTCCCGGGATGGAAGGGGACAGGACACATTCCCCACTGCTCTCTGTTATCTGCATACCGCGAGCACTTGCTCTGCTCATGCAAACTAGTGAGCAGTCTGTCAAATATCAAATAAGAATTTTGTTGCTGAAGCTCTCAGAAAATTGACAGGTAGCATGCAAGCAAACATTAAATCAATAACAGCAAATTTCCCCTGGGAAAGCCATAGTGTTTTCTCATCAAAATCTTTAAATCCTTAAAGAGACCATAAAGGTTTACACACCTCGCCCTGGTTAATCTGGTTACGTCGGCAGCGCGCGGCGCGGGCCGGTGGCCGGGCGGCCCCGTAATCCCCAGTGCTGATCACCGAGCAGTAAGTGTAATACCCAGCGCCCCGCGCGCTGATGTATTGGAGCTTTGTTAGTCGCTGTGGCTCCCTGGTAAATTCATTTGGAGTCCTCCGGGGTTTTAAATCTCTCATTTGGCCAACAACGAGGTCTGAAAAGATTGCAGTTCATTTCGACCCACAGTGGATGGAAGGCTCATTTACTGGCTGCAGGCAACTCAATCAGGCCGGGCGCTGATGAGTGAGTGACTTGTTGAGACCGCTAGTCAATATGTGTCTGCCGTGATCGAATGTCAGCATCTGCTGGCTGCTCCTGTCTCCCCCTGCGCCGGCTTTTTTCATTTGGCCTGATCAATGTTATTAAAAACACCTAGGAGTTCCTTAACTGCTCTGCCACTTGAGGCTTTTCTTTCTTTCTTTTTATCCAGCACAACTTTCTATTATCTGCAAACATGTGCAGATGATGTACGTGCATTGATTTTTTTGCATGAACATACAAGTATGAGCAGGCAGGTGAGTTTTGTCTAGGAGGTGGCTTTAAACCTGCATTGCCCTGATTCCCTGGGGTTTGTATTGCTCTGAAATAACCCAAGTTTAGACTCTCTTTTCAAACCTCCAGTAATCACTATTTGTGAATAGAGCTCCAAATATAAGCGTGCAATATGTAAGACATTTCCTAATATTGGACCTGGAGTTTCCAAGGACAGAAGCATTTCCTGTGGGCATGGACTAACATGGACAGAAAGTCTGAAGAGCAGCGATGCGGTCTGGGCCTCAGTCCCGTCCGGCTGCTGCTGGGGGCTGGGTGGCAGCCTGTCTTACCCGGTGCTCCTTGCCCAGTCCTACCCTCCTGCCCGTCCCTGCTCTCGCCTCGGCGTCCCGTTGGGCGACGCGTGAAGGACGGGCAAGGTGAGCGGCTCCGGCCTGCGGACGGGCTCCAGGAACCGGCCCAGGCTTCCTCCGCCCCCCCGCCGCGTGGCCTCCGAAATAGATACCCAGAAATGACCTGCCAGGGAAAAAATGGAAGCCTGTAATTATGTTATTGAAAAACTGTTCCATACTGTATTATTTAAGGTTATTTTATTATGATGTTGAGATGAGTTTCTTAAAGAAGAAACTCTGGTTTTATTGCGCTCCTCCTGGAGAGGAGCCTTGGGTGATTTGATAGCCTATTTGAACAAGAGGGATGCTTTACGAGCCCCTATAAAAACTGATGACCCCACTCACATTTGTATTTAATGAAATAAGGAGGAGCTTTGGTTATGTTTTCAATAACCTTCAGCGCTATTTTAAACCTGCATCAAATAACACCCAGGATCTGCGTGGTGCTGCCGTGGGCGCTGGCTGAGCCAGCGTCCCGCACCGTGCCCCAGCCCCGGCGGAGCCAGCACGCGTCTGCTCCGTGCTAAGTGACTTCCCGTACACGAAATCAGGCTTTTCCATTACAGACCTTTGGTGCACCATAAAACATTAAATCTCCCTGAAAAGTTCCTGCACTTGGATCCTTCCCATTAGATTAAATAATTGCTGTTGCTGGCAGCACCGGCAGCACCGTGCCCAAGCCCGCTCCTGAGAACCGCCTGGGTCAGGATGTGGCACGCAGGCCATGGCGATGGCAGACCAGTCCTGAGGCCTGACATGGTGGCCTGTGCTTGGCTATTGTCCCCTCCACTGCCTCGATGCAGCCCCATTGCAGGCTCAGGGCAGCCCCATTGCAGCCCCGCTGCAGCCCCATGCTGGGAGACTGGGACACACGGTGCATCGCGGTGCATCGCGGTGCA
>VWPW01012044.1:0-11120 GCA_013389825.1 Crypturellus undulatus | reverse complement strand
GGTCCCTTCCAACCTTAGGCATTCTATGATTCTATGATTCTAAGGAGAAATGTGCATTGAAATGTGTGTGCTGTCCTGCGCCAATGGTGATGTCCAATGAGTTAGAGAGAGATGGAGGGGTGCCAAGTGCCCATAGCCCCACAGTGCAGCAGTGCTGTGAGCACTGGTTTCCCTTGCCAGCTCCAAGTCCATGAGCCCAGGAGAAGTTTGGTCACCTGTGATGAAAAATCCCCCTCTGAAGGAGCAGGAGCAGCCCCTGAAGCCCCATCCTTGGGACTAAGACCAGGTCTGGAGCTGCTGCGGTGGCTACACGCAGTGACACTGCTTGGGGCAGCGAGCCCAGAGAGAAACCACTGTCTTCCTCATTCGGTTGCTGCTGCAGAGAGAGCGCGGCGCAGGCTGACGAGGCTGTGGTTTGTGCACCTGCAGGAGAGGCTTTGATCTGTCAATCAGCCCCAGTAAGGGAGTAACGGGCTCTTGGGTGAACAGCCTGGGAGCTGGGGGAGGGAGGTCTGAACGCCTGGGCTGCCCTGTCTGCTGTCGGAGGAGTGAAATGCTCCCAGCCGGGATGTCCGAGAAGGGATGGACAATGCTGCACTCACGGGATGTACCTTTGGCCATGGCAAAGAGGCCTTTCACCACTGCTGCTCCCAGCACAGTGGGGATGTAGCAGGGTCAGGGGCTGTTTCACTCCCTTCCTGCCACATCCACGGTCCCCATGGTACAGGGACAGCTGGACACGTGCACCTTGGGCACCTACAGAGGACAAGATGTTCAAAACTACCATGTTCCACACTGGAAAACAAGGGGTGACAGAGTCATTTCCCCCCTCATGATCTGCCCCTTCTCACAGCAGTGGGTCCCGTGACGATGCCCCAGCGCAGCAGCTGTGACATCCGCAGCAGAGCCGTCCCTCATATATGGTCATGAACGGTGCTGGAGAAGTTCATTGGAGGGCTGGGCTCTATCAGATGGGAGATGACTCCTGATAAACGTCTGAAAAGGTGCCTGCTGCTTCGATTGGCTTTTCCGGGAGCTGGCCCAGCATCTGCAGATATATATTGGCCCCCTGTCTTTGTTGCCCCGCAGAAGGTAGCAGGATCTGTGGCAAGGACAGGGTGCAGCAGGGCAGTGCCATCAGGGCAGGAGGCTGCGGATGGAGGCAGAGGGACTCCTCATCCCTCGGTTGCTGCGGCTGCTCTTCTGGGTGCATCTCTGCAGGGGTAAGTGCATCTCTGCTTCCTTGTCCCACAGCCCTGGGGCCAACAGGCACCAGAGAGGACACTGTCATCCCTGTGGAAATACGGGTCCCTCCCACAGCCCCATGAAGCTGGGGCAGAAGGTGCTCAAGTCCATCCGCTCCAATGGTGGCCCTACAGATGGGAGAAGGTTCTTTGTTCTCCCAGGGCTCCCATGCTTATAGCAGTGGGCGCCTGGGTATGTTTAGAGACACCCCATCCTTGGGCATCCTTGGGGATGCAACGCCCCGTTCCCAAGTGCTGTGTCGTGTCCCTGCAGCTGACAGCAAGTCCCTGGGGTGTCCAGGAGGGTTTCTGCAGCGCAATCTCCTCTAACCCCTCCTGTGTCTGCGTTGGAAGGTGCTACGGAGGTGAGGCTGGCAGGTACAAGCCTGCGCTGCGCTGGCAGAGTGGAGGTGAAACACGAGGGCCGGTGGGGCACAGTGTGCAGTTACGGCTGGGACACCAAAGATGCCGCCGTAGTCTGCAGGCAGCTGGGCTGCGGATCACCAGTTGAGATCTACTGGAACGCCGACTTTGGGCGAGGATCTGACCCCATTTGGCTGAGCGCTGTCCGCTGTCAAGGCACCGAGAAGGACCTCTCCGAGTGCAGCCACGAGGAATGGGGCAAGCACCTCTGTGGTCACGGCTGGGACTCTGGAGTGATTTGTTCAAGTAAGGAGTCAGACGGTTCCTCGCCTTTGGGATCGGGGCTGGGACCGGGGCCACCAAGCTGAACCCTGTAGAAGAAACATGCGTGGACCAGCACAGGCCCTGCTGTGGCTGTTCTTGCTGCCAAACTGGCTCTGTTGCTGCTGGTGTCCTTGGGAAAAGCCTTGGTGATCCCACCATGGGGTGCACAGATCCCATCGGGTCTCAGGGGTTCAGTCACCCTCAGGTAATGCCTTGGGAGATGAATCCTCCACCAGCCCCACGGGGTCTCTTGGTCTCCTGTTCCACCAGGACCCATTAGGCAGTGCTGAGGGTCCCCATGCCCTGGAAACCACAGACAAATTGTTCAGCACCCCATGACTGGGCAACCACATGTGATGGTTGAGGCCCTTCAGGCCCCTCAAGGACAACTGAAGGGGTTTCAACTGCAGGGAAGAAGGTTGGGTGGACCTGAAGGACTTGTTCAATCAACACCCTATGTCGGCTGCTGCCAGGGTGTTCATGGGAAATTTTGGATGTGGCTGCCTCAGAAATCAGGTTGGATGCAGGCATGTAACTGCTGGAAGCCTGCGGCAACCCCTGTCACTGGTGTTTTTTTCCAGGATTTGTCCGACTGGATGGGGGAGGCAGTTCCTGCTCAGGACGCGTGGAGATCAGAGATAAAAGCCAGTGGAAAACAGTCTGTGACTCACACCTCAGCCCCGAAGCCGCTGAAGTTATCTGCAGGGATCTGCGCTGCGGCACAGTTCTGTCTATCCATGGAGGAGCTCACTTTGGACAGGGAGGTGGTTCCATCTGGGATGAAGAGCCGCAGTGTGTGGGGAATGAGACCTTCCTCGCCTCCTGCCCCAGGAGATCTATCAGCAACCAGACCTGCACCCATGTGAACGACACTGGTGTCACCTGCACACGTGAGCATCTGGGGAGGCGGCATGAAGTGTCACCCATGAGATGTGCGCTATGGGGCAGCGGGTGTGGGGAAGTGACTGTACATAGTGTGAATAGAGGGGGAGTGAAGTCCATGTCTGTTATCCTTCTCTCCTGTAATCCTGAAGGAGATGGGATTGCATCTCTGGGGTGTTTCCCTCTTCACTAATGGATAAGCAAGAGCCCAAGGGGATCTTCTCTGATTGTCCTCTCTCATCTTTGCAATATACCCAGGTTTCAGGCTGGTGAATGGCAGCACGGTGTGTTCGGGACGGGTGGAGATGGACGTGCAGGGGACATGGGGAGCCCTCTGTGACTCTGGCTGGGACATCTCCGACGCTCATGTTCTCTGTCATCAACTCAACTGTGGATTTGCTGAGTCCATTCCTGCAGGAGGGCACTTTGGGAGAGGAACCGGCCCTGTCTGGAGAGACACTTTCCACTGCGATGGGACTGAGACCAACCTGGAACAGTGCCCTATAACGGCTCTAGGGGTGTCCCCATGCTCTCCTGACAACACGGCTGGTGTTTTTTGCTCAGGTAAGTGCAGAAAAAATGCCAGATTACCTAAATTTACCCCTTGTACGAGACGCAGCAGCCCAAAGCCTGGGTGTATACCCAGCAGGAACAATCCCAGGGAATGAGCTTCACAGCAGGACTGGGATTTGCCCTGGCTTCTTGCAGTATTAACCCCAAACTCATGCTGTCTTCTCAGAAAGGTCCCTCTCATTCTGCTTCCAAAGACACAAGCTCCCATTCCCTGATCCATAGACATGCAGAGGGATATTTAGCCTTTCCCCAACATATCTCAGCNAGACGCAGCAGCCCAAAGCCTGGGTGTATACCCAGCAGGAACAATGCCAGGGGATGAGCTTCACAGCAGGACTGGGATTTGCCCTGGCTTCTTGCAGTATTAACCCCAAACTCATGCTGTCTTCTCAGAAAGGTCTCTCTCATTCTGCTTCCAAAGACACAAGCTCCCATTCCCTGATCCATAGACATGCAGAGGGATATTTAGCCTTTCCCCAACATATCTCAGCAGTCCAAGTGCCAGCACAGGGACAAGGAGCGAGACTCGTGATCATCCTGTCCATGGCCCAGACCACTGCATAAGTCACTACCTCCTGCTGTGCTGCCCTTTATGGGCTGTGTAGGACATAAGCTCTGGGATTTGCCTCAACTTCCCATGCTTTCCCAACTCTCTGCTTTTCTGAGCTCACATATCGCTAGCTGATCAAGGTGTAGCAATCAAAGAAAGAAGAAATCACTCACAAAATCCCTATCCTTGAGCTCCTCGCTGAGATGGATATAGATGGGTGAGCTCCAGGGTGTTCAAGGGCATCAGAAATCACAGAATCACAGAAGAGTTGAGGTTGAAAGGGACCTCTAGAGATCGTCTAGTCCAACCTGCTCAAGTAGGGACACCTAGAGCACGTGGCACAGAGTGAGATGCATGGCAGGGTGCAGGACCCCAATGTCACAAATGGTTGAGGGCATTTCTTCTCTCTCCGGCCAGGGCCCTCAGGATCCCTGAGGCTGGTGCACGGAGGGAACCGGTGTGAGGGGCGAGTGGAGCTGCTCCTGCATGGGACGTGGAGCCGAGTCCTGGATGACCAGTGGGACCTGAACGATGCCAGCGTGGTGTGCCGGCAGCTCCAGTGCGGAGAGGCAGAGCGAGCCTACAACCCGCCGAAGCCTGAGCAAGGGATGGGCCCCGTGGGGCTGAGACAGGTCCAGTGTGCAGGGAAGGAGACTCATCTGGCCCTCTGCAACACCTCCCTGCATGCAGCAGCGCCTTCAGCAATTGCTGAGGATGTGGGGGTGGTTTGCTCGGGTGAGTTGCTCTGACGGTCCCCCATGAGCTGTGCTCCCCAGGGCTGCGAGCCCCTGACAGCCGGGTTTCTCCTGGGTGCAGGGAGCCGGCGGGTTCGGCTGGTGCACAGGACAGGGCGCTGTGCTGGGAGAGTGGAGATCTACTACAATGGCACCTGGGGGACCGTCTGTGACGATTCCTGGGACCTGCTGGACGCCACCGTTGTTTGCCGCCAGTTGGGCTGCGGGATGGCTGTAGATTTCACTGTCTCTGCTCATTATGGAGAAGGCTCTGGGCAGATCTGGCTGGACGACGTGAACTGCTCCGGGGACGAAGCTGCTGTCTGGGACTGCCCAGCCAGGCCCTGGGGGCAGCACAACTGCAGGCACAACCAGGACGCAGGCATCGTCTGCTCAGGTCTGTGCTGGGAGACGTAGTGGGATGTTGGTGCTCGGGGAGGTAGAGATGAGGACAAGATTGTCCCAAGCTCCTTTCCTGCCCCCGTTCAAGTCCACTGTCCCCATGAGACCTGCTCAGCGTTATGGGGAGAGCACAAGCATGTTTTCCCTCTTACTTTGTGCCTTTCTTTCCAGACTTTGTGTCTCTAAGGCTGGAGAACAGCGATGGCTGCTCCGGGCGCCTGCAGGTTTTCTACAACGGGACGTGGGGGAGTGTTTGTGCCAACTCGATGACTACGGACACCGTATCCATAGTGTGCAAGCAGCTGGGCTGTGGAAAGGAAGGGTCCATTAAAACAGTCGACCTACAGGACAGCATATCTGGACCCGTATGGCTGGATCATGTTGAGTGTGGGAGGAAGAACAGCTCCTTCTGGCAGTGCCCCTCTGCTCCCTGGAACCCGCAGACCTGTAGCACGCAAAAAGAAGAGGCTCACATCAACTGCACTGGTAAGTGCCCCGCGGGCACAAAGGTCTATGCCAAGTCTTGCTCCCTGTTCAGCAAGGTGCAGTGCTTGGAGTGGCTTTCCATAACCATTTCTGACCCTTCTGCGAGCATTGACCTAAACGCAGCTTCAGCTCTTGGGGTGACATGAGTCCATCAGCAATAGCTGTCCTGAGCTCCCCACATGCCCAAGAAGGAGCAGAGGCACCTCCATGCAGGGTCTCCTCCACCTCAGCTTGGACCCTTCTTGGAGGAGCCTGTTGCTCCCCATTTTCAATAGACAGCACCAGGACCACCAACTTTTGGCTTGGAAAGACTCAGCAGAGCATCCTGCTCATGGTTGTGGCTTGCTGAGGGAATGGGGAAAAGGTGAAGGGTGAAACCAGTCCTAGTAGCTATGGGTTATGTGGAAAACAGACCCTGGGGACTGCTTCCTTCCGGAAGCCTCTTCCTGCTCCTCTAAACACTGACGCTTTGGGACTGGATCTTGGGGACAGTGCTGGTACACATTGAATTACCAGGGGTTGCTCTCCATAACCAAGGAGACTTAAAGCTGTGGGGCATGGTGCCCTCAAGCCTGGGGGACTTCTGCAGCTCTCTGGGTTCATCCCCTGGGCTGCCAGAGAGAGCACCTGGGTGCTGTGATGGGCACTCAAAGGCAGTTCAGAGGGAACTTGTAGGGTATGTTTGCAGACACACACTGATATCTCTGTTCCTCTCTACACTGCAGTTCCACCCACGACCGTGTCACCCCCTCAAGCAGGTAAGTTCTCCTTCTCCTCCCTTGGGTATGGTGTCCCCAGGCCAGGCTGTGACCCGCAGCCCAAGGTGAGGGGCTCTGTGCTGGGGTGTGAAGCCCCAGGGAAGAGGTCTTGGGGTGGGAATGACTGATGCCTTGTGACCCATCCCTGTGTCCCCACACATTGCTACAATGTTAGCAAGGGGTCTGCACTGGGGCGTCCTTGGTCCCCACTCCCCCAGGCCGGGAGCTGCCTTTTCCATGTCCCTGCCTGCGCAGATTGTCCCCTGGGCTATGAGAATGACAGCAGGGGAGTCTCGGTGCCTGTTGTCATCTGCATCGTCCTGACGGTCATGCTGTGCCTGGTCCTGGCCCTCCTGGCAGCGCAAGTGCGAAGCGCCAGGGCTCTGCGCAGAGGTGGGTCCTTCCCCATTGGTGCCAGGGTGGACAATGCCTCTTTGCAGCCCCATGGGGCTGTGGGATGTGTGTGTGGATACAGAGCAGCCTGGGGTGGGGGTGCTGCCTCCTGTCCTATTCCCTGTTCCTTCAGTGTCTGTGGGACACCCACAAGCAGGAGTTGTGGGAGCTGCTGATACAGACACTGATACCCTGGGGAGAGGAGCCGTGGGAGCTGCTCCCTGGTCAAAGCAGGGACTGAGTCGGGCCAAAAAGGACATTGAGGGTTGACTCTGAAGAGACAGCATGAGAGGACATTGCCCCATACCATCTCTGCAGGGGTGTTGCTGTCACAGGGGATGTGGCCATAGTGCCTGGGTAGAGCAGTGGGTCTGGGCTGTAGGGTCAGTGCTGGTGTAACCTGGATGGAAGGGCTGGGTGCCCACATTGGGGCCCTTCTCCTTTCTCCATATCCCTGTGCTGATTCTGCCTGTATCCTCAGCCTCCAAGAGGTCTCTGGAGCCCATCTCTGAGGCCGTGTACCAGGAGATCGACTACAACCAAGTTTGGGAGAAGCAGGCGACGTTCGGTCCTCCAGGTCTGTGTTGCTGGTTCTGGGAGGGAGCACATTGCAGGGCCCTTTACACCGCCCCTAACCCATGATGAGACCGTTGCATGAGCAAGATTGGCAGGGTCACCTACCTACTGTTCCTCTTCCAGGCTCTTCACAGGGGTCCCTGACCAAGCTGCAGTGCGGCCTCAGCGACAGCAAGGAGAAGGAGGAAAGTCCTCGAGCATTCCTAGGTAATGGAGGGGGAGGCAGAGGAAGGGTCGACCGCTTCTGCCCATGTGACCAAAAGTGATGTCACTGGGTGTCACCGTTGCGGTGGGATTTGGGAATCTCTGTCAGGTGTGACCCTCGAGCTGTGCTGAGAGGGCAAGGGTTGGACATGTCCATCTGCCCTGTGCCCCATGGGGTCTCGCGGGGACTCCCCAGTCTCAGCCCACCCCTGCCTCCAGCAGGCCCCAAGCTCTTCTCATCACCACCAGTTCCTCTCTCCTTTAAGTTGTCCCCATTCTGCCCACAGGTGACCCCGCAAACGACTATGACGATGCCAAAGAAGTGTCTGACGCTGGAGAGGATCTTGCTCCTGGGCCGCGAAACTGGGAAGCGCCCAGGGAAGCAGAGGAGGGTGACGGGCTCAGGGAGGCACAGAGAGGTGAGGGGCAAATGCAGTTACTGGCTCCTGGGGTGCTGTCCCCAGTGCCAGGAGGGTGGCAGCATCCTGAGAGCCCGACCTCCCGGTACGGGGAGGGAACCTGGTCTTCCTGGTGAGGAGACTGAGGTGGGAAAAGGGGTCTGAAGGCCTGAGGCAAAGAGAGGAGAGGGAAGAAGGGGATTTACAGCCCAGGAGGGGCATGTGTGGGGCAAACTGCAATGCACTGGCCTTGGTGCTTGCAGCAGGGAGTGATGGAGCCCCCAGCGCAATCAGAGCTGCCCCATCCTCTCCCCTTACAGACATGGGCTACGATGATGCTGAAGAGGCACCTCCAGCGCATGAGTACACCGAGGCTGGGATGGACCCTGGAAACAGTCCCTGAACCCAGGATCAGCATCCCCGACCCTGGGAACAGTCCGTGAACCCAATATCAGCATCTCCCACCCATGCCATGTGTTTGGGTGCAGCTGTGAGAGCCATGAGCACCAGAGACCATTCTCCCTTCCCCGCGGTAAAAAGAAAGAGTCGGGCATTTCCTGCATTTTAATTTCTCTGCTTTTACATCTTGCTTTGCCATTTGTTCTTATTAAAACCATGTAGGACTTTGACCCAGAGCTGATGTTTCCTTCCCCTGGTGTCAGGGTTTCTGACCAGGGAACAGTGGGCTCAGCAACAGGCTGTGTAAGTGTCCATGGTCCCTGCAGTGCCATAATAGTGACTCCTTACCCCCAGAATGGTCCCATTTTCTCTCTTCCAAGAGGCTCCATGATCAGCCCCAGAGGGACTCATTGCCCAGGGGTCATCTCCAAGAAGATGATGGAAGCACGTCCTTGAGAATGCTCACAAGGGTGCATTTCCATCACAGTTTCATGTCCAACCTTAGAGCAGGCACTGATGGCAGCTGAGACAGCATCCTTGTGCCTAGACTGTGTTTTCAATCACTTGTGACCCAGCTGCCTCCAGCACCCTCTCCCATGGCAGTGGTTCCCCATCCCCTATACTCGTAGCTCCACCAGCTCCAGGCCCCGTGCTGATCTTCTGTGGGCAGCAGCACATCCCAGGGCTGGAGATGTCCCAGATCTCCTCCTTACTGCCCTGGGTGAGCCACCCCAGGGTCATTCAGCATGTGCCTTACCAAGTTGGTTATAAAGAGAAGGGTCCTCAAGTAGCATCTTCCTCCTCAAATGTGTCACAGCCCTGACCCAGAAGAGGTGGAAACTGCCTTAATGTGAACCCAGGAGCTGAAACAAGAAGTATGACGACATGGAGATCCTATCATGGGACATCCTGAGCTCAAAGCCTGGGAGTACAAGGAGATTCCATGGGAAAAAGCAGGAGACAGTGTCTAGTCTCCCAGACTGAAATCCCTGCTGAGCTAAGGAACAGTCCATGGATTCATCTACAGAACAGGCACTACCAGCAGGTTCTCCAGTGCCCACCAAGGCCTGCAGGACACCTCAGCCTTACTCTAGCAGGGCAAGGAGTAGGAGGCCACATGATGTGCAGCCAATGGGGGGCAGTTCCTGGGCAATGTAGGGCCAGGGAGCATGAGGTCATGTGACCTGCAGCCAATGGGGTGCTGTTGGTGGGCAATATAGGGCCAGGGAGCATGAGGTCATGTGACCTGCAGCCAATGGGGTGCTGTTGGTGGGCAATATAGGGCCAGGGAGCATGAGGTCATGTGACCTGCAGCCAATGGGGTGCTGTTGCTGAGCTAGGCATGGCCAGGGAGTATGAGGCATGTTGACCTGTGCCCAATGGGTTGTTTTTTCCCCTCTGTTTCCCCACACTTGTTCCTCATCACCACTGATCACCTTGCCCAGTGTCCTCTGCACACTGTTGTGCTGGGTTAGGATGCACAGGTGGGAGATGCATGGACATGGGTGTCTTCTACTGCTGGGAACAAGTCTGGGATCACATGTAATCAAGGCAGGTAGATCCATCATCAGTACCAGGTTGGTCACTCCAACTGGGACGAGCAACACTGCCATTTATTTGGCATTTCTTGATCTTAATGCTCTAGGTGAGCCTTTGGAAGAGCTGTCTATTCCCTTTGTCAACAGCTCTGCCTCTACAAAGGCAAAGACACCAAGAGCACCAGCAGAGGCTCGCATATGAGCATGTCTTCACTTGACCATGGAGGTGCCATCTGGTGGTGACCAGACATCATGGCCAGGCACTGCCCAGGAGCTACCTTTGGGGTCACTCATGTTGCTCTTCTGTCTGTTGCATAGCCGCTGCCCTTAGCGCCTTCTTCTCCAAGGAGGCCATCTGAAGAAGAAGGAAAGGGACAGGGAGACGGCAGAAGAATTCTGCAGCTCTAACTCAGGCCGCAAGTGATGATTTCTGCTTTTGGTGAAGTTTTAAGGTCGATGTGATGTGATGTGATGTGATGTGATGTGATGTGATGTGATGTGATGTGATAGAGGCCGCTTGCAACTCACCCCATGACAAGATGGTTCCATGTGCAGCTATCAGCCTGGGGCTGAGTCAGATGGGGCCAAGAGTAAAAGGGAGAGACAAACATCAGAGGGATCTTTCTGTCCTCAGGAATTCTGCATCCCATGTGGAAATCTGATCCTGGTGCCCAGCAAATGCTCCTTGGATTTCAGGACCATGTAGTTCAAGGCCAATCTCCAGAACTTGCTTCTTGCTCGGGAGGGATGTCAGAGAAAGGAATTCTTTCCCCTGATTCTGCCATCACTAGAGGGATGGGCATTGGAGAGGGGAAAGCATCCTCCCTCTTTGGTCAGGGGATTTGCTCCTGCTTTTCTTGCTTCTATGAGTAACATACTTAAGTATTTCCCAGTGGGATTTAAATGGGTTTTTGTCTGTTGCCTCTCATCCTATGGTTTGCCTCCACTGAAAAGAGTTTGGCCTCATCCTCTTCACATAACCCCATCATATGCTTAAACAGTACCTCCTGCTGCACAGAGTTGCCTAAAGAAGATGACTGAGAACTGAGTTTCCTGGGTTACTTTTGAAAATTTTCAAGAGTGGAGCCAGCACCCACCTTTTTGGGCAGCCTGCTGCAGTGCTCATTCACCAGCTTGGTGCCTACCTGGACCTTCAGGTCCTTCTCTGCAGAGCTGCTGCCCAGCAGGTCCCTTCCAGCCTGGTCTTGTATCTGTGGTTAGTCTTTCCCACGGGCTGGACTTGAACCTTCACTTCATTGAAGCAGCATCGTGCAGTGGCACCTCTTGTCCTGAGGG
>VWPW01012043.1:390113-665731 GCA_013389825.1 Crypturellus undulatus | reverse complement strand
TGCTGGAGTGTGTCTAAAGAAGGGCAATGAAACTTTGAAGGGGTTGGAGGACAGACTTTATAAGGAGCGGCTGAGGGAGCTGGTGTTTACTCTGGAGAAGAGGAGAGTTAAGGGAGACCGTATTGCTCTCTACAGGTACCTGAAAGGAGGTTGTAGTGAGATGGGGGTCGATCTCTTCTCCAGAATGTCTATAGGCAGAACAAGAGGAAATGGTCTCCAGTTGCGCCGGGCTTCCCTGGTTAGGTTAGACATTAGGAAGAATTTCTACACAGCAGAAGTGGTGAAGCATTGGAAGAGGCTGCCCAGGGAAGTGGTGGAATCACCGTCCCCGGCAGTGTTCAAGAAACGTGTAGGCAAAGTGTTTGGGAACATTGTTTAACAGGCAGGTGTTGAAAGGCTTACAGCTGGACTCAATGATCTTGAAGGTCTTTTCCAATCATAACGAATCTGTGATTCTGTGATCAACGTGATGCCGATTAGTTAGTTGATTAGCTAACTTTGATACAATGACAGGATTTTCTTGGGAAATGAAGTTTAAATTAAATTACTGTGGTCCATGAACTGTATGTACATTATGACACATGATAGATTAATAATTCAATTAATTAATAATAAGTTTCACTGGGACTGAGGCCTTTTGCAGTCAGTTATGGAGCACTTTCTATTGAGAAAATCACAGCCTGAGGACAGGCAGGTCACCATGCTTTAGAATAGAGAGAATAATAACTAAAATGCGTTTGTGATTTAGATACCAATCTACTTGATTAAGTTAAGACATCACTTAATGTTTAAGAGGATTCAAGTATGGTACATAATCAAGTTGTATTTTGTATACACAAGTGGACTATTTGGTAGAAGACTCAAGCAGAAGAGGTCCCAGAAACCTCTCATTTGTGGTTGTGATGGGGAAAATGGCTGGTTATATGCCATTAGCTCTTCGACTTTGTTCCTAGATGCTCATAAAAGTCAGATTAACTGCTCTCCTGAAGGTGTTGCTAAATAATCAAGAAGAGGAGTGGAAACAGAAACTGTGTTTGGAGATCAGAGGAAAAGGCAAGACCAGACTGTCAGGTATCAGTGAGGGAGGAATTTCCAACGGCACAAGAGAGAACAGAGTAAGGCAGCCAGGAGTTGGTTTTATGAGAAAGGGAAAGCAAATGGCAAGAAACTATGTATAAGGTAATAGGAGGAGCAAAAAAATTGAAAGATTATGTATTGAGAGAAGGAAGAAGTAGGAAATAGCAGGAAAAATGGTTGGTGGAGAGAAAGGAGAAGAATCAGAGGAGCAAAATGAAGTTGTTCCAACTATATGTTTTCTAAAAGTAATTAAAAAGCAAGTAGTTTCTTTGTTTATAATAAGGTCAATATGCATTTCAAAGAATTGGGCATCATGTCCACAACAGTCTCCAACTATTAAGAGTGTATCTATATTTTGGAAAAATTGATTTACACAGAGAAAAACAAGCAACCAATGTCAATCTTTGTCAAATACGTAACCAGTCAAATCAGGCTGAATGATTCAGAAGACTAGCAGCAAATACCAACAGATCCTTTCTGCTTTAGATCACTGCTTCAGATGTGTTGCCAGTGACAGCTTTGCAGCTTATAGTTGTTACCTGATTTTTATTTGCTGAACTTTCTAGACTCCATTCAACTCCAGATTAGTATCTTTCACAGTACTGTTTTGTAAATAGTGTTTGAAAATAGTGAGAGTTTTCCAGAAAGTCTTGGTCTTTCTCTCCTGTGTACAGATAGATCATACAAGAAAGATGGACATTTGCTATAGAAAATAAATGTGTGTTTTTGTGTTGGTTTTCTTCTCCCTCATGACATGTTACTATGCTGCTTTTGTAATTTGTGGTGTTCCATAATTTGACACATCATGTTCTGTTGTATCCTGGTATGTCAATTTGGACTGTGATTCAGTGTGACAAAACATGTGATGCATTCCAAGAACTGTAAAATGAGGGCTAAAAATTTAAAAAGAAACACATGAGATGTAGAAGCAGAAATGGCTGATAAGGTCATAAGGTTCATGCAATTCAGCTTTTACATATGTTTGACGACTGCATAGAAGGAGCTTTAGATGGCCTTGAGTCTGGAAAAGTATTACTATCAGTCATTCACGATGGTAGCTCACTTCAAGAAAGAAACAGAAAAATGACAAGGGCCTCTTGCCTCCGGTGTCCAGCTAGCTGTTTTCTGGATACAATTACAGAATCAAACTGGATTGATCTAAGCCCTAAATGTAGGTGCCGTTTATCGCTTTCAACCACATTATCATGATCCCTGTAACATGTCAGTAGGAAGATGTACAGAGAAGAATCTCTCAGAATTAGGAGACAGTTGCTGTGGGTTCAGTTTCTGAGTACTAATGTGGAACACTGGATCTCAAGATCTTGCAGTATTTCTTGTGTTAACCTTGAAGACTTCTACAAGGTATAGAAGTTAACTGTGTATTTTTTTAAGTGAGGTACAAGATGTTGTGTATCTCCTACCTCATTCTGAGCTGGCCTAGGCTTCTTTCTGGGGCATTTACTCAGAGTCATTCAGGTTTTGGGGGGACCGAACCACCCAAGGAGATGTTTGTTTCACCCCTTTGGCTACGGAGGTGGCTCAAAGCAAATAGCACCCAGGTAGTGGGTGCCTGACTTAAAGAGGATGAATCTGGACTGTATCCTCAGAGGGATTTATGATCCACCTGATCATATTTCTTCCTGTCTAACATCCCCTTTCCTGGATATTTTAAGCCATGTGGTATTTAGCAAGGTCAAAGAGATTATGTGCTTGTTCCAACTATATCAAGATAAAGTCCATTTTCCTGCGTATAAAACAATTCAAGCAAGATACAGAGATTCATATTAGCCCCATCCTTCAAAACTAAAACTTCCTAGGCTAGCAATATCATAGGATAGTGAACCATTTTCAGCATGCATTGTTGGATTTGTAACTAACATGCTTCTGATGGAAGAGCAGTAGTATCCGAAAAAAGATTTAAAAGAAAGAAAAGGTTAGAAAAAGAAGAAAAATTACCATATTCTGATGTAACTTTTTTAACAGCTTGTTTGCATTTTTATATGAGAGTACAGATCAGATAGATAGACTAGATATATAGGCCAGAATATAGATCAGAGTATAGATCAGAATCATCAGACCAACATTTACAAGAACTTAATAGACTTTATTATGTATGTATACTAACATTAGATAGCATTACACAATAAAAGCAGTCCAACTTATTCAACTAAGAAGGTTTGAGGTATCAAAGACTCAGTATAAGGACATTGGGCTACATTTAGCAGATTACCTACGAGATATTTCATATGAAGAAGATCTTAATGTGATTTACATACTTCCAATTTTTCTAATACATTATGCACAAATGTAAGGAGACAGACCATGGTATATGAACAAAATCAGAACAAAATTATCTTCTCATTGTTTTCAATTAATAAAAAAAATGTCCTCTTTTATTCCTTTTTTATTATTTATTTAATCTAGAATTATTAACAAATGTCATATATCCATGTGTCTGTGCCAAGGAGCAACTGATTTATTTAGAACTAGTAGAGCTATTGAAATTCTGATCTTTCTCTTTTTTTTCTTTCTTTCTTTTTTTTCATTTCTCTTGATATTATCGGGATTGCAACTAGATATGGACAATTTCTATTCCAAATCTGCTCTTAATATTATTCAATAGTTACTTCATTTTTGTTTTGCAGATATATATGAACTTTGTATCCTGGAAACACTTAGATAAGCAGAACTTGTTGATACAGTAAAAACAGGGGTCATGAACATTTGTTTCAGGTCCAAGCAGCTGTTCATTTCAACAATGTTTGCACAATATTCTGTTTCGGAGAAAACTTGAGATAATGGTTCTTCTTACTTGGTTGCTAATATTTACATCTGAAACATTATTCATAATTAGTTCTTCATCATCGTCTCTTCTTCATTTGCTTTTCCTCCCATTGTTTTCCTGGGTCAGCAATATAGACAGTTAATGTGAATTAATTGACCAACAGTACACAAAAGACAGTGATTAGCAAGGGGCCTGACAGATAGTGTCAAGAATATGCAAAAAAGAACATCTGCAGAACAAAGTATTTCATTATAACCTCTTATGAAACATTTGCATACAATAAACAGAGAAAAATCAATGTCATTTCATAGATTGTTCTCAGAGAGGGTGTTTATACTTGCTAGTGTTTCTTAAGATCAGTTCACCTTTTCTGCAAGCCAGAAAAGCAGGAATCTGTATAGTAGATATTATTACTTAATTGAAAGTATTCTACATAAAATTATACATGATAAAATTATTTGCTGTGGAAGAGAGACTCTGTGAATCATTTAAGTTCTATTTTAAGAATATTCATCAGAAGGGATAGTTGTGTGAGGGGATAGTAGGTTGAATTCATTTCTCCTATTTTAGTCACTTACATAAACTCAACTATATATACATCTCAGAAATAATTTAGAATATGTATTTAACAATGGTTAGAAACCCATCCGTCATTGTGTCTATTTTGTAGTGCTAGATTCTAGTAAAATATTAGTAAGTCTACAGCCTTGATACACAACAAATGTTCAACATATTGACATTATATCTCTGGCAAAATTCTTGCATAGCTGGCACATAGTCATTCCAGTGGATGTGGAAAAAGCTTAGAAAGAATTGTGTTTTTTTTTTTTTTAATAACCCTAGAAGTCACAATCATGAATGACTTGCGCACGAAATGGCAGTCAATGTTAAGAGAAGTGAACATCACTTAGAACAATACAGAATATTGCTGTGAACAATATTCTATTTTCAAGACTGAAAACAATATTCTGTTTGCATTGCAAGACAGCTTGCAATAGATCTAGCCTGCACAAAATTTCTCTGGTCTTAAATTTTCCCAAAATTTCAATAATGTGTTTTTGGCCATTTCCCTACCTTAAATTAATTCTTGACAAAATTCTGTTACTTGGCTGAAGTGTCTCTAAGAGGCTTCCCCCATTTGGCTCCCTGCTGTCGCATTCCAGAATTGCCGATCACTTAACACATGTGGACCCAGAATATTAGCTTTGGCAACATCCCCAGGCTCGTTGCAAAACAAGAATTCACACTTCCCAGGCCGTCTGTAAATGGAAGGTTCCCACAACACTGGTGAATCCAGAATGATTCTCGTAGGCCATTCACATCCAGGCAACTGAAGAGCTTAAACTGTTGATGGCAATACCACTTATGGCCCATTCTTGTGGTAAGAAGCAAGTTATTAAATTTTCCTTTTGAAGGCATCTTGCTTGAAGATGCCAGAAAATTAGGACTTTTCTTAGCAAGTGTTAATAACATGCAGTTTAAGCTGGAGAATTTGGGTCTATACAACTTCATTTTATTTTGCATGGAAGAAAACCTACTCCTTAGCAACAACGTAAGTATTGTAAAAATAAAGGTTCCATGGATTTTTTTTTGTCTGTGGCTTCCCTATCTGCTTATCCAGGAAAAATACTCATTCATCAGTCCATCTCAGTGCTTGGAGCCAGAGTCAGTGGGAAGGAAATCACTAGTAGAGGAAAATTATACTCCCCTATTGCCTTTAAGTTACCTTTAGCAAACCAACCCTTTTTCAGACATATTGGTATCTTGTCTATTGACCCTTGACTCAGAAACAAGTGTTGAGAGTATTTCTACTTGGCTCTAACACATAGCAGATCCCCAAAATAGCAGATCTTCCACATGGTGTGTGATTTAAAGAAGAAAAAAAAAAATCCTTTATATTGGTCCAAGAAGGCAAAACGGCAAGTCATTTATGTGCTGTGTCCTGAGACATA
Organism: Crypturellus undulatus; assembly: GCA_013389825.1. Classification (NCBI taxonomy): domain Eukaryota; kingdom Metazoa; phylum Chordata; class Aves; order Tinamiformes; family Tinamidae; genus Crypturellus; species Crypturellus undulatus. Next base: position 659,917 of record VWPW01012043.1, on the reverse strand, counting down.
CACATGCGGAGAAAGAGCAATTTCCTCCCTGGCTTTTCACAGACACGTGGCATGCCCTGGCACCCCATTATTCTGCAGGAGGTTGATTTTGTCTCCTGGAGGTTTCTGCTGAGATTCGTTTGGGAGAGATGAAAAGTGAACAGTGGTGTCCCCTTTACTGGTGGTAAAAAAATCCTGTATGGTTTTTAATAGGATTCTGGGATTTATGTGCACATTCCATCTCACAAATTCTGTTCAAGCCTACAACACATACAGGTATACCTACACTTGTTTTATTTTTTTTTTATATTCAGAGCCCCTTCTATTGATCCCACTAGCAGACCACAGTACTGCCTCATACTGCACCAGACAGAGCACTGTAATTCTTTTAAATGACTAGTCTAGTGCTTGGTTTGCTTTTTTTACAAAGTATATTAAATCTCTCTAAATAGTTTTTTCTAAGTATATTATCCATTTTAGCAGGGAAGAGCCTGTTTTGTTTTTCATCAACACAATGTATCACAGAAAAATGAGAAAAATACCACTTTTTCTTTACCTGTTTCACACAGGCCAGACAGTAAGAACTATTTTCAAAAATTCAGTTACAAAGAATGCCTTTTGGACAGTTTTAAAAAAATAAAATAAATGTAGGAGAAGGAGAGATAAAATATTCCTCGAGCAAAAGAAGATTATTGCAGACTTTATTTTGAGTTAAAATATATCAGAGTACACACCTAACTGTATTACTTTAGCTATAGTTCCACTGCCACTTATATTTTATTATAATGTTTTTTTCATAACTGCAGGAATGAAAGTGACAGCGCAGATATATAGCAGGTTATTTTAAACTAACAACTGACTCAAGTATCAATAACAATCTATGGATAGCAATACTGAATGAGTGCTCCATGGTCTGTTTGACGTTGCTTCTCTTCCATGTTCTGTTCTTTAGACATAGGCGAAAATATAGCTGGAAATAAAAAAACGTAGTCAAATGACTCTGCCTCATTAGGACCTTATGGATAAAGGAGATGATTGACAGCAAGCCCCAAGAAACCATGAACAACTAAATAAACCACTGATGTTATCAGAAAGCATTAAACCATCATTAGCAGTAGTTATATAGTTACATATATTAGTAACAAATGCATTAAAAGAATAGTAACCAATTATATAATATTGCTCCCATTTCAGCGTGGGAAGAAACAGCAGAGCCAAAAGATTCTTTCCTTTCCTACATGTGAATGTATTTGTTATCTCTTATCCAGCCCTTTCCCAAAAAAATGAAGTGATAGAACTAGCCGATTCCCTACAGAGAAATGTGAACTTATCTGAAAATGATGCTTTGTGGGAGGAAAGTAAAAAATAAAATGGTATGTATGGGTCACTTGCAAATTACAACCTGAGGCCATCACTATCTGACAGTGTGATTGCCTGTGTGAAACGCATTGATGGTCTCAGTCCAATTCCAAGTAGACAGGTGTCCACATCACTGGAATCACCAGGTGGAGATGACTAAATTTTTCCCATAAAAAAAGGCGATTATAGCAAGCACAGTGTAAAACATTAATATAAAGTACTTATAGTTCCCACAGCAGATGTTACAGAAATTTGGAATCCTGCTCACAAGAGAAAATTGTGCCCAGATGCTTGTACTTAAGCTTTATGGCCTGAATTCTGCCCTCAGATGTACACATAACTCCCAGAGATTTCTGAGGGAGTAATGTTCATGTATGTCGGGACAACGTTTAACTTCTTCCCTAAAGTTCATATTGAAGCTGAAGTTTATTGTGAGACAAGGGGTTAGCATCCAATATGATGATGATGACGATGATGACAGTATTGCAGTAGCTCAGAGGAGCCTCACCCAGGGCTGAGTGGTACCAAGCTTTGCACAAACACAAATTAAAAGGGAGGTTTATAAATAAGCAGACAAAATAAAATGGAGAGAAAAGTTTGGAAATAGGCTTGGAAAATACAGTGAATTGCCCAAAATCATGAAGTAGTTCAGTGGCAAAATCATGATTAATACTAGTCTTCAGTCTAGACCAGTGAGGAATTGATCAGATTTTGTGACTATTCAGAAAACCATAAGAACTGGGTAGTAGCATTCTTGGAGCAGTCACTTATTTCATGATTTTGTAATGTTTCTAGAAAATTGGAAATGCAGAACCTGATTCATCAAAATCAATGTGTTTTTATCAACTTTTTCAATTTACGTTTAGGTTGTCATGGGGAAGGTCACTCTGGCACACAGCAGCTATCCTTCCCCAATGAACTTTTAGAAAGAAGCTCTTTAGAAAGATACATGTAGCACTAGCCTTACAGAAGACAAGGTGCAAGCTGGTGTTTGGTGAGAGGGGAGTGTTGTAAACAGCATCACGTGCAAATGCATGTGCTTGGAAGCAATTGAAAACTCAAGCAGGACTGTGCTTGCCTGAGCTTTGCAACTTGCTCATGTCTGTGTTGGTGCTATACCACCATATTTTGGTTGTTCCAAGTCTATCCTGCATGTTAACTTTTTCCAGCATCAGGCCTTTCAGGAGGAGGGTGGTCAAAGGGGTGCAGTAGCCTTGGGGAGCGTTCTGCAGTACAGGGCAAGCAAGGAGCCTCCAGGAGCAGCGACCAAATATATGCCCAGTCTCTCCCTGGGTCTCAAAGGAGATTTGAGGTATCTATCTGCTGAGTTTTCCATAAGTATGAGCATTGAAACATTGCTAAAATAAACAGCGGCCTTGAGCCCAAACGCTTTTTTTACTACTCCGTTGGAGATAAAATTTTTATCCCACTGTGTATAGGGAAATCAGATACCATTAATGTTAAATTATCCCAAAATCTAATCAGATACCACTAATGCTAAATTATTTTAACCTGTATAAGACATATGTATTTGTTCTTCATTTTAAATACTAAATTATTCTATCTGATGACCTGGGTTTATAGCTTTTTTGTTCATTTTATCACATCGGGTTTTTGATCTCTGCCCATGGAAATCCCTTGCTTATTTCTATTTCTGAATCTTTGTGCCTTGTATATCTTGTGATCATCTGTTTTAATGATAGCATGATTAAAATTAATTTCTGTCATTTGTATGTCCTTTGTATTTTTATTGTGCTATGCTACTATATTGTGATCTTTATGTCTAGTATTATCTTAAACTACTTATACATTAAGACCAATGATTAAAGATTTAAGATTAAGAGATAGATCTACACAAGAAATAAGTTTGTGTTTTAACCTATTCAGAATGTTGGACTGGAGAAGATGTGTATGGCACCTAAACCCCATTGTCCTGCAAAGAGAAAGATGAGGGATGTTCAGAGGGCTGTGGCCTGGCAGTCGCCTGCTGCCAGCACTGAATGTCCTGAGACGTTCTGGATATTGCACATGTCAATTGTCTAAGGCAAAACGTATTGCAAACAGCTTGAGACAGCCCTGCGCAAGCTGTCAAGTCAGTAGGAGCTTTTCCCAGTGTTTGTGGTTCAATTCAAGTGTCTGTGACTTGACTGCAGTTGCTCGGCATAAACATGATAAAACCCTAATCATCTGTATGAGGCTGTGCAGTTCGCATGGGGAAACATGCGTGCGTGTGCTCTCAAACACACGTGCACATGTGTGTTAGCGACTGTGTGCCTGCGTGGGGATGTGGGGATGTAGCATTCCCTCCATACTTTGAAAGGATCAGTTTCACAAAGCTGAAAACAGTTACGAAGAAAATCATCTGGGGAGAAAAACTTAACCAGAAAAATATGAATGATAATTAGAAGCTGTTTACTTCAACTCCTAAACAGCATAATTCCACCATGGAAGAGAAGAGGAAGTCTGTTTAAAAGATCCAAAAATGCTTATCCATGAAAACAGCAATAAGAATCTATATATCTAAAAGAAGTGAAGCAAGAAAACAATTTATAAAGGTTTATATAAAACTTTTTTTATGTTGGAAGCTGTAGAAAACTGTGACCCTATAAAGAAGAAATTTTGCCAGTAGTGTACAGACAAGACAAAGGAAAGGCCTTTTGGGGAACAAAAAGAAAATGAACAGTGTTACTGATCCATTGTTAGAATAGTAAATAACAATGCAAAAAACCCACAACACCTGTACTTAATAAATATTTTTTGTTCTGAATTAAAAAAAAAGATGATTCATCTACATTATATAAAAATTTTTGCTATCTAGTAATAACCAAAGTAGTTAAGTAGCTACTATTAACATTAAATTATTTTCTTCTGTGAGTTTATCTAAATGGCTAGAACTATCTGCTTGAGTCACAGTCAGAGAATATGAGCCAAAGGAGAAGAGTACAAGAAAAGAGCAGAAGAAGAGACAATGATTTATGCTTGAATCTAAGTATTACTAATGGATCTTAGTTTATTCAAATATCTGTTAGTGATGGAATATCAGAATTACTGTTCTAGTCATGCCATCTTATCAATAAATCAACATATTGTTCCTAAATAAAAGAGGTTGCACTTTCCTGCGCAAAAGGGGAGATGATTTTGCACAGATCAGTAAAAACAGCAATTGCTGTTGACGATTGATACAATCCCCCCAGAAGTGAGCCCAATGCTCTTGCTAGGCAGTTAGGTAAGATAGGATGAAATGGGAGGATTAATGATTTCAGGAGACCTTCCATGGGGTCCCTCTGGCCAAAATTTCTTGATAAGAAATGGCAGAATTTGGCTTGTAGAAGCAATAGAAGTTTGTTGCATTATTACCCAAGATCTTGTTTGCAGATCGCCTTATTGTCACAGACTCCTATGCCATTGCTGTGGACCTAAAGATAGCTAAAATAAAATATTTTGATATGATAAAAACATCCTGTAGTCCCAGGAGCATGCTCCTCTTTCAATGATGAGGAGGCCTACAGACACTGTTGAAAATGCTTTGTTTTTTCATATGGACATTTCTGCCTCAGACTCCAGAAATATGCAGATGGATCAGATAAATATCCACTCCTACAATGGAAGACTCAGGCTGTGCATAATTTTCTTTTCAAGACACCAATGAGGCTGCATTAAAAATAGTTGAAAATATAAAACATGACAAAAACTGAACTATTTAGATTTTGACACTCTCTTATCACTTGCAGCTTGTTAATTTTGTGAAACACCAAACAGTGGAAAATGAGAAATAATATTGCTTCCAAACAGTTGAGCTTTTTATAAATGATACAAAGCAACAAAAGGCATTGCAAGAAAATATTCTGGGCCTGAGAGATAATAAAATCTTTATTTTTCCTCATTTTCCAAATGAGTTTCAAAATTACACAATTACAGGAAATATTTTGTCAACTTTAATTACATAGAAAACTGTGGGATTATGTCCCCCTAAGTTGACACTACAAAAATTCATAGGTTTTCTGCTAAGGAAAGACTTTTATGCTGCTTCCAAGCTGTTAGAAATTATCTTTGGGTGTTAAGTGGTTATTAGACTGTAACAATTTATTAGTCAAGAAAGATGGAACTGAAGGCAATGAAGATACACTTTCACTAACAGGTATTTATTTTAAAATGCGTGACAAATTTATATGTTTAAAGATTAGAATTTAAATAACCTCATTCACATTCTTAAATGTGATTCAGCTAAACATACATCACAGCAAAGCAGAAATACTGGAAATTTCATCCAGCTGTATGTATGATCTATCTGATTTCACTTCATGATTTCGTCATAGCTTGTCACAATTCAGCTACTATGGAAAAATGTTTATCTTGCAGGAGATCACAGGGATTTGAGGACTGAAAAGCTTGACAGAAGTCTCCATGTGGAGTGAGAATTATTGTACACTGAGGGACCTGGCATCCTCAGGAATCTTGTTATGAAATATATTCTATCTATCTGTCTATAATATTCTATCTTCAAGTCATCATTTTCACTCTTTTGATATTTGTACAGCATATAGTTTCTAACTAAGTCAATTGTAGTTGCAAAAAGAATATTTTTCTTATATAAATAGAGTTGGATAGGTTAATGAAAACATTTTGAGGTGATGCTTCAAATTTTTATCTGAAAGTCCTATATGTAAACAGCTAAAAGGAAAATTATTGTTTGCAGCAGTAAGTACAGCTGTATTAACCTGAAATTTTTAATATATTAGACTGGATATTTGGTGGCATTTAAGAGATAAATACATAGTATACAAAGCAAATGGGTTTTCTCCTTTGTTTCCCTTAAAACAAAGTGTTGTTTCTTATTTATTCAAAACAGACTTGTTTGTTGGGGGACAGTCCCTGCACAGAGTATGTTTGGGTTGATGATGAAATTATACCAGTCAATGGGATTTGACAGTTGTACAACCATCCAGAAAGTTGTTCCCAGAAAATCTGGGCTGTTTCTTCTAGGTCTTGCATTTAGGAGAAGTATTTCACCATAAGTGATAAACAATGTAAGCATCCAGCTCCCTCAAAGACCCTGAGCAACCAACCAATAAACAAAAACAAAACCCAAACAGTTCCCATGAAGAGCAGACCTGAATAAGCCTGATCTCTTGGGAACTGCTTTGAATCAATTCTCTAGTGTCTAGTAATGTTACCAAGCAGACTCAGACCTTTTTTTTTTTTTTTCAGAGCAAGGACATTAACTTGGGGTCTTTTCTTAATCCACTAACCCCTGTCCTAAAACCTTTAGGAGATTAATACGCAGGAGCTGTCTGTTCTGTCAATAAATGCTGCGGTCTCACAATAAGATTATATTTACTGGGGAGATGGAATATTTAATAAAATGATACTACTTTAGGCCAACAAAACTCTTTCCTGGACTTATATTCCCTGCTCCAAACAGGAGTCTGATTCCCTCAAGTGAGAAATGCAAGAAATTCATTTGGAGTGTTGTTTTTAAGTTGGAGGCACCATGATACTCAGGTATACAGTTAACTGTGTTACTTGGTGGTGATTTCACTGCCACCAAAAATAGAAATCTTTGTCTCTTGACCCAAACTCAAGGCAGTATCTGGAGGTACTATTTGAGGGGATGAGAAAGGATAGAAGACCTTTTTTCTTTAGCTTCTTCCCATGACCTCCTCCTCCCACACCTTAAGTGGGAGGCATACTGCTAGGCTGCAGGCAAAAAGTGGGTAGTTTCTTTGAGTCCTTTTGGACATGTCAATGTGAAACCATGACCATTTTTTTTGGACGGCAGCATGGAAGTGGCTTATGAATATTATCAGGAGATTATGAGGCTGCATCTGATGAATCCATCCTTTGGAGGTCTCTTTGCATTTGGAGAACCAGGGTCTCAGCCTTCTATTGGCTTAATTTGTAATTAGAGCATTAGGGAGCCTGTCCTCCCATCCCTTTCCTGGGTACAGATTAGTTTTGCAGCTGCTCACCTGCTCTGTGAGTTCTGGTACTAGCTGAAGGTCACCAGCAGATCACAGGACAAGCAATCTGGCAGCAATACCTTTTGGAAGGAAAGATAAAATAGAGGGTCAGTCAATGTAGATTTTTACCACTGAGGAAAAAAAATATGTTGCTTCCAAAATGCATTTCAAATGCATTTGTTGCTTACCTGTTTTTGATTTTCACTTTCCGCCTTGCTAAGATAAAAAAAAAAAAGGACTTTAAATGCTAGTAATTTGTGGATCCTGCATGTTCATTCTACTATGAAGGAAGCATTTTGGATCGTAGCTGAATCACTGCTGTCAGTTACAACAGACCTCAGAACACACAGTTACACTTACCAAAATAAAGGAAAAGACTTAGTGGATCATGACTTCTCATTTTTTAACTCATAAAATGACACAGAATCCTATTTTTTTTCTTTTTTTTTTTTTTTTAACTAGGTCAATGTTGTTCTTCACTCATAAAATCAAATCCAGCCAACCGGCTAACATTAGTGACACCAATGCTGTGAATCTGCACAGCTATCTGCAACTACCTCTGAAGACAATGGATTCCTCCTAAAGAAGTGGAGATCAAAAGTATGAGTGAATATTCATGAAATATAGGACTTATTTTGACATGTCTTGAATTACATCTTCCTCCTCAATACCAAAAAATAATAGTTCACGTCCACCTTTTCTATAAGGAATTCAATGATTAAAGCAGATTCATCAAGTAGAAAGAGTGATGAATTCATGATTACAAGTTTCTTTTTTCTTTATCAGTAAACATGTACTATCCCATTTTATCCCAACATACTGGGCCATCATAAATAAAAAAAATATCAAAAATACCTTACTTACTTACTATGATTCATGATTTTTAATGTGTCCTATATATTTTGTCCACACGGTTGTAGTATATCCTAATGTGACATTGACATTTAAATAATGGTGACATTTAAAACATGTGGCCTATTTTGAAGAGTTTAAAAATAAAATAAGTTTGGAATTTTGTTTATTTTCATTCAACTTCCATATTTCCTTGCAGAAAATATTTAGAAGAATTAATTGTAATTAATGTCTGAAACTCGGCACAGAAATATACTTATGATCTTTCTTATATCCATTTTAAAAATTATAGACTTTCTCAGTCTATGCTATACATATAAAAAGATCTATTTGAGATGTAAATATTAATGACTGATAACAATAAAAACTCTTCACAGTGAAATAAATTTCCAAAGTTAGTTTATAGTTTATTATATATTTTAAGACTCCTCCCTTCATTATAGAATGTCTTAGAAGGATTTATATTATAATTATGAGTCCTGCATAACCTTGTATGCCTATTATCTGACTGAACTAAGTATATTTAGTTGATGAATCTGAAAAAGTCACATAAACATTTTGTAAAACAAGTCAAGGATCTTCTCAACTCATGGCAATTGTTAAAATTCTGTCCACTGGTGAAGTGAGAGCTATTTGCAAGCATCCATATGCTTTTGAGAAATTTCCTTTTTGACTTCCATAAATCACACGATACTTTAATTTTGAATACACTGCCAGCAGACCATGGCCTAAGTAGGAATATGAATTTTAATTTGTTCATAAGATTAACTCATGTTAATGACCTTTTCCAAACAGTTTTCCCTTATCTGTAAACTATAATAGTGATTGTATTTCAGAATGTGGTATTTAAAAATTATTTGATATAAAGCATACTTTTGTCAAACACTCATTTTCTGTCTAAATGAAGTGAGAAATGGAAGAAGAAAAAGAAAATGTTAGACTTTTCTCAGTTAAATTTCACTTTTCCAACCTCACAAAATACTTGTAAAAGTGGATTAATTTAACAAACTTTCCATATTTTATTATGACATTTCAGTCTGAAATACAACTTATCTGTAACTCCTGGAAATGTTTTGCCAGTCTAGTTGAAATAAGTTCATAGATCATTGAAACTGAAAAAGTAAGTGACATGGTATTAATCTGCTAATTAATTAATTCCAGATACATTGAATCCAGTCCATATAGTCAGGGGACTTCAAAAAGAAATATGACATTTTAAGAGTTTTTAAAAAGTAGGGAATTGGAATTATCTGTTCTTCACAGCCATGATGCATAGGACAAGAAGTAATTGGTTTAAAATGAAGTGAAGGATATTCTTATTATGTCTCAAAAAAAGTCTCAATCGGGCAATTAAAGGAAATTCTGGAGAGGCTGTAGACTCCCATTCATTGGAGAATTTTAAAGACAGATATGAAATTTTCTGCCATGGAAAATATACCACTACATGGACAAGCTGATATATAAAATATTCTGTTGTGACCCTTTTTTCTATGATTCTGTGCTTTTATGTTCTTTTCCTGAGTCAGCCTCAGATAAGCAGCAGCAGCATAATTAGTGATACTGTAGTAGTGTGAATAGTAATAAAAATAAATGTGCATGAGCCAGAACTCACAGTATATGTAACAGACACTGCTTGTATCACTTAAGATAGCACTGACAAATGTCTAGAATTTAGTGATAAAAAGGGTATAAATAACCACTAAACTAGAAAAACTCACCCAGAACAATAGATAGGGAAAGGAGACATTCTTGACTGTTCCTTTGTAGAACCTTGGAAAAGAACAATCCATCTGCAAAAGCTGGGCAAGGAAAAGTAGGCAATAGGCTCTCTTCCAAGACAAGAATCTCCAAATGATGATGAGGAAATGAAATTTTCTGTTTCGAGACACGATAGGTGATAATGCGGCTGGATGGAAGTATCCTCGATAGGGGTGGTCTGTGTGGAGTAGGGAATGGGATTTGGTATGGTCCTTAACAGACTCCAGCAGCCATCTGTCATTAGATAATATTTGGAATTTTGAGATGATTAATTAGCTGAAAGCATGTCTTTCCTAAGTTGTTTTGCTATTGTTTATATTTGCTGTGGTTGTATATTTTATGACTTGGATAAGTAAACAATAAAATCTGCCTTAACTCTAGTTTATAACTTTTAGTCATAAATAAAATTTTGGACATATCCTGGGATCCTGCTTGATTGCAAATTACCCTCTCCGCTGTTCTTCAGTATCAACAGTAATGCCATCTACTTTCCATCTAGCAGGGCCAGAAGTACTTGGAGGTCATCCACCCCGATGCTGAATAGGTTTGGTTCCTTTCCCATGCAGAGACCTGGTGAGGACCTTATAGTTCAAGACAGGAGTGTGCTTTGGAGCAGCAATTTCTGGCAACATCATCTACAAGCTAATCAGCACTGATCACATGTCTGCTGCTAAGTGTGCAGGGTCTGCATTATGTTTTTTCTAAAATCCTGGCCCAGTGTTTTAATGTAACTGCTTATTAGTCAAAACAATGAGAGGATCATTAAGGGATGGGATGTAGTGTGTGATGGGCCCTGTGAGAATGCTGACAGTTAAGTAAAGCCATGTGAAGGAGAACATTAAAAAGTCACAAGTCTCAGCTTTTCTAATAAATTTGAATGACCAGAGAACATCTCTTTTTTCTCTTCTATCTTCATTTTCCTTTCCTTTCCTTTCCTTTCCTTTCCTTTCCTTTCCTTTCCTTTCCTTTCCTTTCCTTTCCTTTCTTTTCCTTTCTTTTCCTTTCTTTTCTTTTCCTTTCTTTTTTTTTCTTTTTTTTTTTTTTTCTTCATTTCTTTCTCTTTCTCTTTCCTTTCCTTTCCTTTCCTTTNTCCCTTCCCTTCCCTTCCCTTCCCTTCCCTTCCCTTCCCTTCCCTTCCCTTCCCTTCCCTTGTACAACATGTTGTTCCTTCATGTACAACATAGTCATATATAGAAGATTAAAAAAAAAAAAAACATAGGAAGTGCTATAAAAATTAAAAACAAACAGTTGCCTTAAAAATTCAGATATGGATATGTGCATATGAAACATATATGACAGTAAGAGCTATAAAACAGATTGAGAAGCTCCACACTGACATTTTATGCTTAGCTGTTGCAACTACACAAGACACAATGGCATTTACAGGCAGAATATCAGTAATACATACAAACCCACTTGCTAGATCTGTTTATTCATCGGCAACTCTTTGGATGAAGCAGTAATGAAAAATATGCTACAACTCTGGTATATGTATTTTTTTTCCGTCGTTGGATTCACCACAATATCACATGCCCTAATGGCTGCAGTGATGCAGCCATTTCCTGACTGCCTGATGTCAAACTTCTCTGCAGGTACTGGCAGGTACTGGGCTGGGAAATGTTCCCATCCTGGTTAATCCACCTGGAGGAACCGCAGAGAGTCTGTTGGTACCGCAAGGGCTTAACCAGGGTCTCGGGGAATGTAGCGGTCTCTCCCATCTGACTTGCTGAGTGGAAATGAGCAAACGGACACAGCCGAGTCCCGGTCAGTGTGCTGCGTGTCATTTGGTGGTCTTTCAGTTGTTGATTGCTTTCTCCATCACAAGGGCTTTGATTTTAATCGGATCATTGTGTGCACATATGGATATTCCTGGTGGCCTAACCAGTGAACATAATTAAAAGAAATGATTGCCTTTCACTTTAAGCAAACATCTGGTTTTACTTGAAACAAGATGACTTAGCTGTTTCAGAAACATTCTTGTAACCCTGGATTCACATTTTCATCTTAAAATATATATTTTCTCTGTTCAAGCAGCATGTTAATGTAAACACTATATATAACTGACAACCAAAATTTTCAGAAGTATTTGGTGCTCTGAGCATTAGTGAAACCACAAGAATTATTGCATTTTTGATTTGATCTCTGTAAATCTGTTTCAACAGTCACTCTGATTTAAACAATTATTCTGATTTATACTCCAAGAACTATAATTTGCAGAAAATGTAACCATGTGAAAACATGTTTTTGTATAGTATATCTTGGCAACCTTGTTTTGTTGTGATGTCATTGCCTTAGGTTTCATGGAAATACTGAGGGAATAAAAGGAAAACAAGACACTCTCTTTGAAGTATATTCACATATCCCCTTCTCTCCACCCCTAAAAGGGGTTTAATGTCTTTTTTTCCGCAATGACACCGAGTTTTCTGTTATTAGTTGAGTGACATTATAGTCAAAAATATACTAAAGCCTCTCATGAAAAGAATTTGAGAGAGAGGGATTTATCACTTCTCACTTTCCCCTATCAGTTAGGAACAATCATTTTTATAACTAACTCTTCTTGAGACCCTGGAGTTCTTTGCTTTCATACTGTTACTGTGCCAGGTTCTAAACAGTTAAATGGAGGCATGTATGCAAGACACGCAGAGCAGAGAAAATGAAATTTCAGACCATTTATCAACAGCAGAAGTAACATTGGAGCTTTCTCCATTAGAGCTCTATCTAATCTGGTTTATTGTAACATCTGAGGGAAGATGACTGTGTTTTATTAAACCAATAGCTCTCATTCACTTCATCACATCTGCTCTTTCTAAAAAAAATAAAATAAAATAAATACAAGGTTATTAAGAGTAGTCCCTCATTATAAAAAGCATACGTTACAGCTACATACAATGGAATGAAAAATGGCAAAAGAAAATGTCTTCATATGGAAGCAATCCATCTAGATACACCTAGATATAGTATACAGGGATTTCCAGTGCTATTAAAAAGGTTATCCCTAGTACAAGATATTAAAAATATGCCTTGCGTGATTTAGTGATTTTAAACATCTCCGATATTTTCCTGAAAGGAAAATGAAAGAAAGAAAGAAAGAAGGGAGAGCATCACATTCAGAAACGTTTGAAACTGGCTTCGCGTTTTCATGCTTTCCAGCACCAATAAGAATAGGGACAAGCTCAGGCCCCTCGGGTGCGATTATCTGCAGGCGCAAGTGCCGTGTTCCCTATCCCCATCTCCCGGCACGCGCACATGTGTGCATCTGGTGCGTGTGAGTCGGGGATGTTTGAAAACGGGGGCATTTTCTTATCTGCTGAGCTGCACACTTTACTAGAAATATTCCCAATGAGGCTGATCCTGCACTCTGTTCCATTAGTGCTATTCCCTAGCAATTTCACTGACTTCAACAGATTTCTCACATGCCTAGGAGAATCACTGGAGGACGAAGTATCATCAGCTACAGTATTCTACTGCTTCAAGTAAATACTGTGCCTTTTGGCATGGTCTACCAGGCAGGGCACTAGTCAGATAACGCACTTTGCCTAGAACTGAATCTTCACAGGATCAGGCCTTTTTTTTTTAAATTTTAAAAGATAAAAAAACACATTTTTTTTTATTGTTTCTGAGTGATTGTTCACATCAACAAGGAACATTTCTAGTTATTAAGTGCTATTTATTTACATATATTGTTTAAAATTTGAAAATCTACTTTTCAATATATTATTATCAAAAAAAACCCTTCCATTTTGTGAATTGGTAACTGTTTTGGCTCCACCTGCAAAAGTAAATGAGCAAAATACACTTTGGACATGACCTCAGCACTAGACATATATCATGTTTGAACTATTGAAGGCAATATTTTATAAATCTCTACAGTTATATCCATAGATTTGAGTAATTTACCATATTTCCTTCAAAATGCCAATCACTGACTATGTCTCTAGTAAATTTTATTCTTGGAACAATAAATAAAATTAATGTTCATGTATTAAGAAGAGTTGCTGTAAATTATTGCTCCCTATTTCGGGACTATTGCTTTAGAAGTTGGGGTAGGAAATGAAATCCTTTCTGGAGGTAGGAAACAGCAAGAGTTGTAGAGCTCATTCGAAACTCAGGTTTAAACTGATCTCTGTCTGCCTCGGCGTTAGTCATGTCAAGGTCTGCTGCAGGTGGTCTTCACACAGAAGCTCAAAGGAGGCCACTTGTGCCAAAACTTGGAGCTGGGAGGGAGATGTGGCAGAGCAGTCACAGGGAACAAAAAAGCCTTCATGCTAGAGAGAGAGTGAAAAACTGAGTGACTTGGAAAAGTGTTAACATGGAGAAGGAGGAGATAGGTAAAAAAAATGTAAGAGATGGGAGAATAGCCTTTATCATCAGTAAAAGAACTGCAGCTTAAAGGTGGTTGATCCAAAGAGGCTAAATTGATTTTGCTCTGCCTTGTGCCTCAAATAAGTGCAATCCCATCCCAGCTGAAACAGAGCTGTCACTATCAACAGCTTTTTTATGTTTATTTTTTTTATTTTTATTGTGTCCCAAATTTCCTTTTTTTCTTTTTCGTTTTTTTTTTTCCTTCTTTTTTTTTACCAGTCCCATCACTCTCTCCAAGGTTTGGCTCTATCCACCCTGCTGGAGCTTAATGCTTAGGGTGAAACCTTGGCGCTGCTCAAGTTAATTTAGCTTTGGCCTCTGTAAGGAGACATGGATTTTGCATAGATGGCGAAAGAAGTTCTGTGAGGGAATTCATGCCTTCACTCAGGCACTTGGCAGTTATATGTTGAAGTCTTTTTCTTTCCATAGACATGCAAGGAGTCCAGTTTATTAGTTGAGATTAGATGCTTATCTTGGATTGCAAAGTGTTATTATTATTTTGTTCTGAGTTTCAATGATTAGCAAGTGCTGAGGAGCTATGAGTTGCATTTGCATCCTTCAGCCATAACGTAAACCCGGGCTAAGGGAGGTAGCAGTGAAAGATAATCGGGTGGGAAAAGAGCAGGAGCACAGAAACAGAGTAAATAATGATGTGGTGACAAACATGAGACAAGTTTCATGACTGAGGAAAGTTAAAGTTAGTGAAAATGATGAAAAAATAATGGAAATCAAGAATAAAGAAGTAGTGAAAAGGTGGATATGAAAGGAGTAAGCATGGAGTAAAATATGAAAGGAAGATGTGTAGTGAAATGGAGATGCATGATATATGAGGGAGAAGGGTTAATACATGCAGCTGGCCAACAAATATAAACTGGTAAATTCTTGCCTGTCCAAGGGCCCATGACTTGGCTACATCTGCTGCCCCTGCTGTGTGATATCTTGGATTGTTTCATCTTTGCTATGCTTCTCCAAGAAGGGCCTATGTATTTGTCCTGGAATGTAGATTTGCATGAAAATGGTAGACAAATGGAGATCTGAGATCCCATTTTGCCTAGCAGCAAAATGAACTCAGAAAATTGCCTACCTTCAAAAGAACCCTACACCGTGAGACAATGCCTTGGGTTTTGCTAACTTTCTTCTGGTTGGGCATTTTGCTCTTTTGCTACTCTGAGGTTAAGCTAGGACTCATACTGCAGCTCTAAGCAGAGTAAAAGACCAGATCTTACGAATTGTCTTTTAAGAATGTTTAAAAACTGCTTACTCTATCCCTTCAGCGCAGCATAGTTTTTATTCCTTGAGCATGGCTTTGCAAAAGCAAAGTAAATTCATCCAATGATTGCTCATGACCAGTAGCTCATACAGTTAGAGCTAACTACACACTCAGATTTTTGCTGAATTAGAGTCCATTTTTTCTGCTGTCTTTTCAACATGTATTTGAAATAAGTTAACAAGTAATCGATGGAAAAAAGAGCCTGAATGTGATATAGTTGATATGTCATTTGACAAATAATGTATTTTTGTTTAGAAGTTTTCTGTGGCTGAATTTGTTTTTGAGCACTGTCACTGATGCCTGTGTAGCATGTGTCATCATTTCAAGATGACAGATTTGCAGGGGTGCAGGAAATTCTCTAATCATGAGCCTCAAAACAAGTTTATAAATCAGAGACCAATAGAGTCATTCATCTGCTGTAAATGGAAGCTTAACACTGCTTTGATAGAGAGATTTTCTGCCCAAGACATGGGGGTCCACCCTGGGAAAACCCACAGTATTTATAGGTCTCAGACACAACGTTTTTGACTTCAGAAATGATATCTTCTCTTATTGCTAAGGTACAGCAGAGACATGTGATCAAAAGGTACCTATATTTTGTTGACACTGCACAGTAACTCTCAGTGTGTTAGGAGGTAAAAGGAAGTCTCCATATCACTAGGTCCTTATTGGACTTTTATGGGGCAAAAGGGCAAAAGGAATCCAGCTGAGGCATTTTAAGTACCTTTTCCTCAAAATAAGTTCATTTAAGATTTGTTATTGCACTATTTCCAGGTAAGAAATCAATGAGTAGAGTCTAGGAGGGAGCTGCTTGGAGTACTAGAGTTGTGAGTCTGAAAATTTTCATAATCTCTTCTGTAGGTAAGAAGTCTTCCTTCTCTCTGTTAATCTATGATTAACATTAGACTTAAACCATCACAGGATTATGACTCCTGCTGCTGTGACCATGCATGTGGCTAAAAGGGTATGGAGTTCTTGTAGGCCTGGTGGAAGCTTTTTTTTCTTTTTTTTCAATCATTTCCTAAGTGTTTAACAGTGCTGGTCAAGTTGTAAATGGAAGACAAAAGCAGTGTGATGCTCCATTACGTGATGAGAAAGAGGCTGCAGCCTTCTGCTACTAAAGTCTCAGTTGTTGTGTGCTGCTCCAGCTAGAAAAATTGACATTTCACTAGTGGCATCATGGTTGATTTATATCCTCCCCTCATCTCATTAACACCAAACATCCTCATGAGTGTGGATGGTTATGTAGGCATATATGCTTATACTGGCTTCCTGCCCTGTGCCGTAGGCAGGGGGATATGGAAGAGTGGTGAGACTCTGATACGCCTGTGTGCATGCCAGTGCATCTGTATAATATTCTCTGCAGCGTGAAAATACACTCTGAATTCTTTTCAAGTGAGTCCATTAGCGTAGAAAGTCATTGAGCCATTTAACAATATTATGTGACGGGTGTGCTCCTTCCCCAACTCAACCTGACTTTTCACACGTAGCCCCATTCAGGTGTAAACCACCACACAGTATCTGATCCTGGTGGCTGCCTCCCTGATCTCTTCCTCCATTCAGAAAATCACTATCAATCACAATCCTCATGGCTGCGTTCTGATAGGGGAGATAAGGGCTAACTGAGCGTACACCCACCAAAGTTCGTCTGAAATGAAAGAACGACTATAAGTCAATCATCTTATCCCATGGGATGGTTCAAGAGTCCTTTGAGCTCTCCTTGCATGGTGGTGGGCTGCAAGCCAGTGTCACGCTTCTCAAGGATAGTCCTCAGGATTCAGAGATCCTTGCTGCAACAGATTTATGGTAAGTGACTGCAGTGTGCGCTTTCCGAACTCATAAACTTGACTGATGTAACTGTGCACAAAATTCTTCAGTCATAAACCGTTGACCAGGTCTGGGTCTAGGATTGGATCCAGCTGCATCCAGGCTCCTCTCAGAAGGAGTCTGGAAAGTAAGGGGCTCCAATCTGAACCCCCTGATTCAACGGGAGGGTCTCCTTGGTAATTCTGTGTATATCTTGTACCCCATGCAGTAAATAAGTGACCTTGCCATAGAATACACATCAATAAAACCTATTACTTCATTTATTTCACATGAGTGAAATGCATTGGGTCACTCACCCCTGCCACCATTTGTTCCGTGACAGATGCGAGCAAGCATAGGCTCAAAATATCACAACTACTAAGAAGTATTAGGGCATCACTGAGAAACTGGTGGAAAAGTGAAGAGAATAAATGGCTATGGTCCCTCACAGGCCTGCCGTAATTCCTCCACAGTCCTTCTGTTTACATTAATGGTTACTGATTGTGTTCACAGTTCTGCACACTAAATTCTCCTTCTGGGACTCGAACTGTAATGTATTTGACAGTGCCGTGCAGAAGCACTATGGCAGTTTCACTCTCCCCTTCTACAATCCACCTTTTCCGCTTGCATAGGAAACAAACCGCCCCTGGGAAAAGTCCCCGAATCTCCCCGTTAGTTGAGTCTAAGCTGGAATAACCAGCTCCATTAGTTAACATAGTTAATATAGCTCCATTAGGATTGATTGCAATTTAGATAAGTTGAAGGTTAAATGAGGCAAACTGTGATATATCTCTCAGTACAAGAAAAAGGAACAATAGGCTACATATATTTTATTTTATAAAATTCCAATTTCCAATTTATTTAATAAACTTACAATTTTAGAGTCGTAAGCTTTTAAGTTTGACAGCTTTACTTGATACTATGCAATGTCAAGACTTTTTTAACAATGCATTGGGTGAAACAGTCGCATTTTTCTGGTGACATTTTTAAAGCTTTTCTTGTGAGTAGATAGTCTGATATTGAGAGACCCTGTATGCAAGTATCTTGAGATATTTCTTGTATCTTTTGGCTTTGTTTCTTTAAAACCTGAAGACTCTATAGTATACTGTTATATGGTATGAGATCTTACAAAAGCCACTACGAAAATTCTTCAAGCCAATCCGATATCAGTTGTGTTAGGCATGTGTGAACAAGACACCTTATTGAGAAGACAGTCTTGAATCAAGGATGGAGAGTTAAGTGTTCTGTTAAAAAATATTTTGTGTATTTTGACAGAGATAGGTCAGTTCGGAAGAACATTTCTGCAGAGAATATTTAAAACACAGGTGAATGAGTATTTTTTTAAAAAAGATATAGCACTCTGTCTGCTCCATCACCCCTGAGATGTGCCTGTTATGTATCCTTCACACCATGTCGTCAGGGTTGCAAACGCAGTTGCAGAGATTCATCTGAGGAGTGGTATCTGTTTAAGTCTCCTGTAAATAATCAATCACCAAGATAATGAAAATAAGGCTTTTTCTGTTTTCCAGAACTACTCAATCCAGTTTATAATATTTCTGTTTTAATTCCTGTAACTGCACATTTGCATTGTACGTCTAATACACATACATTAGAAATATATATTTTCATTTGTGAATTCCCTTATAGAAAGTAATCTATATTAAAAAACAATGAACTGGCTGAGGCCCATCCTTTCATTCTGGTAGAAAAGCATCACCCCTGGAACTAAGATGTTCTGCACTCACCAAGATTTTTGAGCTTTGTGCAGATATTGCTATTATGGGCTTTACCAGAGCTACATCGTCCTCTTCCTGGTCAAGTTTTAGATTAGATGAATATAGCTAACATCAAGTTAAAAAGATTCAGCTTTTCTGAATCTTATTCTTTTTGCACGTAGGGTATTCTGTCTCCCACAGTGTGACAGAACTTGTTCCAGTTTTAGTGTCATCACCACCAGTCTGCTAGAAAAATGGAATGAAACAACTAAAATATTTCACAAGTCAAGAAATACCCACAAGTTTTGACCTCTTTAAGACATGTTTGTTGTAAAGGTATTAAAAATTCAGTCCCATCAATCTTCTCAACTGTTAATAAAGGAATTATACACTCAGTGTTACCTATCATCTGAGTCAAAGTCTGCCTGATCAAAGAGAGCATTTTCTAAGCACCATAGGAAAGTGAAGTCTTTTTAGAGAGAATTATTAGAGAAAA
The DNA here is from genome assembly GCA_013389825.1 of Crypturellus undulatus. Lineage (NCBI taxonomy): Eukaryota > Metazoa > Chordata > Aves > Tinamiformes > Tinamidae > Crypturellus > Crypturellus undulatus. The sequence continues at coordinate 640,360 of VWPW01012043.1, read as the reverse complement.
ACTTATACTACTCAAAAGTTACAATACTGCACAAAAATGAACTATCTGATATATAAAATGGCTGCCTATTTTATATATCAAACCACAGAATATTCCATAAAACAATGGTACTCTCTTTAATGAAACTGTATTAAAGAAACAGACCTGTCAAACTAACATATTTTTATATCCAGTTAGGTTTTATTTTGAACAGATTCCCACTTTGTATATTTCTCTGTGGTAGCTGCTAAGTAAAATATATATACTCTTGAATATTTGCTTACTTCTGGAATGGGAAATTTCCACACAATTTAGTGATTTAAGCATTGATTCTAATCTAATAAAAAAAAAAAAAACCTCTGGGTATACTTAATGTCACTCAGTCTGTAGAACAACAGCCCTTGTTCATTTAGGGCATCATCCTGTTCTCAGCCTCTTTCTATGGCTTTCAGTGGGGGCTGAACTGTGCCTCTGAGAGACCAGTGTGCCGAACTGCCCATCTGTCTGATGTACAGGCTCCTTTACATGCGCTGAGGAGCAGTTTATCACCTAATCACTCACTCAATTAATCTTTCTTACTTTCTTAGCCAGTAAACTAATAAAAAAAAAGGTAGTCAGAGATCAGAGATGAAAAGGAAGAAAAGGAGGACTTGAATGTATCAGGTTGTTGTTCCTTGACAAACGTGAATGTATCTGCACCACTCTAGTGATCTCTGCACATGCTGTTAGCACATGGCAAGTGCAAGGTAATGAAACTTAGCTGTCCTGGAGTGAGGATTTAAAGCTAAGTTACACTGCATTCGCAGTAGCAAAGGGCACATGCAGGAAGAATTGCAGCAGCTCCATTGATAATTTTTAACTTGTTCTTGACTAGATGTAGTTATTAGTTATTTAGGAACACTCAGCTCTACAGTGCTCAGACAGCATCGTTTTTGAAAAAAAAAAAAAAAAAAGATTCTCCAAATCACAGGTCAAGAAAATCTTGCCCATAATGCAGACCATCATGAGAGGATGCAGTGTTTTGGAGTGGCAAAATGTTGAGGAGCTTGCAAAGTGAAGAGAAAACGATCAAAATACATATCTTTATGACTATTTACAAATTAAAAATCTAGTAGCAGGTTGTCAAATACAGTTTATCAGTCATAGAAGGAAAGAATAACTTGTACTAGGAGATTATCTAAAGTCAATCAGAAGATATTTGCAAATAACTCCCATACTGTCAGGTACAGAGCACGATGACTAGAAAGAGCATCAGCTATGTAAGAAGAATCAGCAAGTGTTGGTGACACCATTCAGGCAGGCTTTTCATCTTCTTGGAGTACTTGCTTTATATAAGTGGCACTGTAGTGTGAGTATGAGAAATATGAAAGCTACTGCATTTTCTCTGCTAAAAATGCAAGATGTAACAACCTGTGTAGCTGGAAAGGAGCTCAAATGTCATCTTGTCCATCAGGCCAGATCAATTCTATCTATATAATCCTTGGCAGATATTTGTTCTTAAAACTTAACAATGATAAAGATTTGTTCTTAAAACTTAACAATGATAAAGATTTCATCACCTCTGACAAAATATTGTATAAAATATCTATGATTTGCTGTCGAAATGTAAAGAAAAAAATTGAACTAGTCACACTGAACTTCAAGCATTTCCTTCTGTTAAATGAGAGAGAAATTGGTTGGTGGACGACAGGTTGACCATGAGGCAGCAGTGTGCCCTCGTGGCCAAGAAGGCCAATGGCATCCTGGGGTGCATTCAGAGGAGCGTGTCCAGCAGGTCGAGGGAGGTGATCCTGCCCCTCTACTCAGCCCTGGTAAGGCCACATCTGGAGTACTGTGTCCAGTTCTGGGCCCCACAGTACAAGAAGGATGTGGAGCTGCTGGAGAGAGTTCAGCGCAGGGCGACTAGGATGATCAGGGGCCTGGAACATCTGCCCTATGAGGAGAGGCTGAGGGAGCTGGTCCTGTTTAGCTTGGAGAAGGCAAGGCTGAGAAGGGATCTGATCAGTGTGTCTAAGTACCTCAAGGGAGGCAGTGAGGAGGGTGGTACTGGCCTCTTTTCAGTAGTGGCCACTGACAGAACAAGAGGAAATGGCCACAAACTGAAGCACCAAAAGTTCCACAGGAACTTAAGGAAAAATTTCCTGACAGTGAGGGTGACAGAGCCCTGGATCAGGCTGCTCAGAGAGGTTGTGGAGTCTCCTTCGCTGGAGATCCTCAAGACCTGCTTGGATGCAGCCCTGTGCCAGGAGCTCTAGATGTCCCTGCATGTGCAGGGGGGACTAGATGACCTCTAGAGGTCCCTTCCAACCTTAGGCATTCTATGATTCTATGAAATACTCTCATACTTGCAAAATCCTTCTGCAGAACAAAATAGCACTTTTTCCTCAGGAATTCACACAAGCAGTGAGGATAAAAAGAAAGGAGAAAAGGCATATGTGGAACAAAAGTTTTCCCTACTCAACATTTTCTAGTTGTGCTTACTTTGGTTTCATTCATCTGTACCACTTCTAGAGCCGAGCACTTCACTGAAACATCTCATTCTCTTCACCACTTTATTTACAGAGAAAGATGAGCCTCAAACCATTTGGTCCAGTTTTGTTGAATTCTCTTTTTTTCCTTAAATGATTTCTCCTTAACTGTTTGTTTTCATTTCTTCTCAGAAGAATTGCAGTATGTGAGATGTTTGGTTGCCAGGAGAGAACCTTGATTATCATGCCTATAGAGCACAGATGTATATTTGGATGGCATTTGGCTCAGCTACTTCCAACAGAAGATGTGAGCAATTCTCCTTGGGTTAGCCACTGAAAGGAAATCCCCAAATGAATTCAGTAAGGAACAAGGCCAACTCTTCTTCCCTAGGAGATCGCAGTAGTGAGTGCAAAGAACTGATTGCAGCTACATTTCTCAGCCCTGTTAGACAGTCCAGAGGTTAGACCTAAACCAGTATCAGTATTGGGAACTGGACATGATTATGACCAGGCTCAAGGCAATATATAAATGGGAGAGATGTGTAAGCCTCTGTCCCATCATATTCTTTGCGTTGTGGGTAACTATGCAAAACCTGTAACAGGTAATTGCTAAGTTGCCATGGTTACACCCTTTCATTTCTTTCTACTTCTTTTCAGATTGCATATATGTGATTTAAAACTTCCTTAAAAGGTAAGCGAGACAGTCACATGCCTAAATATAGGTATCCTATGCTATGTGTGGGTGTCTGGGCTGTTTTTGCAAGGTTGTCTTGTAAGACATGGGCCCTACAGAAGCCTACAACCCTCTGAGGCAGCAGGCAAAGGCAAGGTAGGAAGCCCTGAAATAGATCAAATTAGTGTTTTGCCTCCTGTGAGACTGTATTGCTGCATTGTGGCAATTCTTGATTTGTACCACTGCTGAGTGAATAGGTTCAGAAAATGGTAAACACTTGTTGGGAAAGTGTGTGTGTATTTATGTGCATGTGTATGAATGTCTATCTAGCTAATGATAATCATATTTTAGTCCAGTTGAGTCCATTTTTAATCCTGCCAGAGATATTGCTTTCTGTAGTTCACTCACAGAAGTCATGAATCATCCACAGCAAATTCTACCTGAGAATGAGGAATATGTGCAGAGTGGAATAAAGTGTATGGTAATCTCCAGCCCTGGCAACAGGGCTAGGTGCAACAGACACAAAGGGGACAGCATTGACACGACAGGTTTATGATCACTCAGTACTTCCCAAACGTGAGCTGGGAGCCGGATAAGAGTTAGATGCTGAAATGTTTTTCATGCTGTTGGTTTAAACCGCAAATCCACACAAACTTTATTTCTATTGGAGAACTTTGCTATAAGCTAAGGACATGAATGTAAATTGATATTCCAGAAAATTTATAAATCTTAATGTCCTTGGGGCTTGGGGGTAGCACTTCTGACTCAGAATGGCTTGGGAAGGGATTTAATAAAGTCAAAGTGAGCTTACTAAAGAGGGGAGAGGGCAAGTGGAACTCACCTATCTAGAAGACTGTTTCCGTAGGAAGGAAAGCTGCCTGAGGGCATTAGGCTCTGGACACACAGGAGGTGAATGTCAAGACTTAATCTTGGCAGACACTCAGAATTTAGTCGTCTGTCCATTTCAGAAAGAGGCACTTAGAAGTGTGAGATAGTTGTTTTTGACTTGTCCAAAAGTACACAGCTGCTGTGGAAATACAACTACACTGCCTTCAAGCCTGTCTCACTACCCTTAAATAGAAACTGCTCTGGTTACTACAGGTTAATACGGTCACGAGCCCATTGCCCTGGCGGTGAAAGGGCCCCATCTAGGCAGACTTTTGCTTTCAAACTATTTGATAATTTATTAGCACCTAAATACTGTTGAAAAACACATAATTCATAGCTTTAGCAACTAAGTATGTGTTAAATGGCTGCCAGGAGGCCTATCGGTAGGAACAGGACTAGTGTTTAACACCTAATTATCACTTTTCCAGTGTCCTCTGGCTAGATAATTGAAAACTGTGAAATGAGAAGGTTCTTGAAAGATTTTTTGAAATGTATTTACCTAGTTAACAGAAAATTAATTTGCAATAAAGCTTCTCTTTTTGACCTTTCGAAAATGTTCTCTATTTTCCTATTTTCTGGAAGTAGAAATCAGCTGAGGGACTCTTAGTTGTGACCCAGAACAGGGACATTTGTGTCTCAGCATTCTCTCTGTCGACGATAAATTCTTTTTGACATACTTACGACAAGGGATGAAGATGATCTAATCATTATAACCAGAAATGACATCAAATGAGAAAAGGTACTGAAAAATAACATATGACAAGTAGGTAACAAAACAATATATAAAAAATAAGGACACTCCTTGTCGTACTGTCAACTCTGCCCTTTCTAGGCTGCAGGAGCTGGCTGGATGGCTGCAAAAATATAGGTTTGGGTGAAGGATTATTAAAAAAATAAAATAAAAAAAGCCCAGTGCTGTCATAGGCAGTCACATCAGAGAGTTTCATTGGTAAAATTACAGACTGGCTCTTCCTTGGAGGTAGATTTTTTTTCATTCTTCCTATTTAAATATTACCTTACTCCANTTATACTGTCAGCTCTGCCCTTTTTAGGCTGGTGGGACGGGTTGGATGGGTGAAAAAAAATAGGTTTTGGTGAAGGATTATTAAAAAAAAAAAAAAAAAAAAAAAAGCCCTGTGCTGTCATAGGCAGTCACATCAGCGAGTTTCATTGGTAAAATTACTGACTCCAATCTACCTTGGAGGTAGATTTTTTTTTCATTCTTCCTATTTAAATATTACCTTACTCCAAAGATTAGAAACATTTTTTAATTATTATTATTGCTACCTAAATTTATTTATGGAGAGTTCATATCTTATTTTTCTGTCAACATTTTTTTTCAGCTTCAAGAAGATATTATTTCCTAACACTATGTTGTTCTAATAGACTTAGAAAATAATCAAAACTTTGCTCCTTTTTTATTTTTCTAGTTGGATCAACAAGTTCTAGACTTCACAAGTAAAAGTCCTCTGTGAGCCATCCTATTGAGATACGTCCTATTCTAGCTGAAGTTCATCTTTATTCAACACGGAGATTCAGAAAGTTCACACTTCACAGCAACATATTTGCTGCATTCCTTGATGTCTAATGTGCTCGGATGGATAGGGAATGGCTGCTGTCAGAAATGACCAAGGGAAATCAGAGGCAGAAACTCCTGGAAAGATTGGCAGTGCACTAGGAGACTGAGGAAACGAGTTGTCAGCTAGCAGGCTGGATGGCTTTTCCCTCGCAGGTAAGATTAATGGGACACAACAAAAGCTGCAAGTTTAAGGCAGCTGAGCAGGTGATTATCAGCAGTAGGGACCCAGGTCATGCACTTGCTGTGCAAAATTGTTTCTGAAACTAAGGAATGGTTAAATATCTACCGCACAAAATCATCGTGATGGTATAATAGGAGCTGTAATGTGGAGGAGGCAGATATTTTTACCACCATGCTGTCTAGGTCACACACCTGCTTTTGGTAATTTCCATAATTATTACCACTGGTAGATCCTGTGGTAATGGGACAAGTAGGGTCCAAATCTTGCCTATTTTATGCTAAAGACTCTAGACATTTTTAAAGGGAGCTAGGGCCTCCCCACGTTAATGTGCTATGGCAAAGCCTTGGAATGTCAAAATCAGCCCTATAAAATGAGTGACAGAATTTATCACAGTCTGGGGGGAAATTATTTAAGCAAAAGCCTGTGCAGCTATATCAAGTGGCAAACTTAATTAAGTAGTGCACATCATTTGCTTCCCAGCTGAAAATTTCTTGAGAACAGGCATTCCTGGAATATGTATTTTTATGCATTTTATTGCAGAGGTTACAACATACAAATAATTGCTGCAAGAAGCAAAATACCTTTTCCAAAAGAAAGTCGATGATTTAACCAAATCAAAGAGCAAGTCTGACACTTCCTAGTAAGCAAGTCTGAGACTACAATGCTGAATCCTAATATTTCCTTTTAGACTGATGTTTGACAGCATTAGAAAAAAAACTGTGATGTCAAAAGGACTACTGTTCCTGCAGCTGACAAGGAAACCATTTTACATAATTGTTTCAGCCCACAGAAAAAAAGTAATTCCTTTGGACACTGCTGGGTTTTATTTTCGAATAAATTATCTCAGTCCCCTGGATCAGAGGATGTTAAATTCAAATCCTGTCTCTGGAATAATCGCTACAAAATAGTTCAGTGTTGATTCTGCAATTTGTGGGCAGTTTTGATGGGAAAGGCATTTTTCTAAGTTTGCTCTCTTGATGTGTTGAAATTACAGAAAAACTGAATTGTCAAAGGGTGGCCAGGGTAGTCAGAGAAGGCAATTGGCTGAAATATGTACAATGAAGGTAGCCTAAATTAAATAAAGCACTACCTGTTGCTGTATTTTCATCTCTGTAAAAGGCCTATGACAACATAACCTCCACCCCAAAATATTCCAAGGATGGTTACATGGAACAGGCATAAAATAAAATAAAATAAAAATAAAGATGGAGAAACTGTACTATTACTTTTTTTTTTTCCCCTGGATCAAAACTCTGGTAGGATGGTTATGAAGTAAAAATCCATACTCGGGAAAATTTAAGATTTCTGGAAATACTCAAATAAATACTTCAAATTTTGCCTTGAGTGAAGAAATCTGGCATGTATCCATTTTCTAATTATGCAATGTTTGTAATGGAATTTGTAGGTATTCCCATTCATTAAGGAATAGGGATAACAGTGTTAGCTTTATACTAAGGAAAACAGAAAAAAAAATACATAAAATGATGATTTACCTTTACACATTTTATTAGCAGACTTGCTTTTAATGTATTTATTCTTTTTATCCCTTCAGAAAGTGATGGATGTTTCTTCATTGATATACAACATAAAATCAATAAAGCAATACAGAAGCACAGACATAAAATATCCTGTATTTATACTGATTAATTATGATTAATATGACTGTAGCGTGAAAGTGATAATTAGAAGTGCAACACTACTGAACCCCATCACGGTGTAAGCGCCACTATAAATCATCTATCAATACTTTATCACTGCCACTGTGCACACAGCAGATGCAAAAACCACAGCAAATAATTTATCAGTTAATTTCATATGCAGTCTGAGTTTAACCTTATTTGTTCCTTTTTCTTGGAAAAAAACCTGAATATTTAAACAAAAAAAAAGTTCCTCCTAAACAGAATATAAAAACATACCAGAAAGTTCCTTTCCTAAAGCTGATAAGAAAGTGAAAATAAGCCTCTATGACCTGAGTTAGTCTCTAATGTTGAAAAGAATACCTGCTGGGCCAAGGTTTTCTTTGGTGTTGAAGTCACTCATTGAAGTGAGTGGGACTGCATGAGGGTTAATTTTGCCTAAAGTCTCCAAAGCCTGGGAACACATAAAATGGTTTTTCTAATGTGGAAAGACTTTTGTATATTTTCATAAATGACCTTTTTGCATCTTATTAGTGTGGACACTTTTATGCTGGCAGTTCTTTCAGAACCATTCAGAGATGGCCCCTTCTCATCAATCTGCAAGACCAGTGTCTGCTCTAACAACAGAGAAGTCACAGAGATGTGAGTGGTGAGTACCTCACTGTTTTGTTATGGTTGTGGCTAATTACTCTTCAAGCTCTGCTACTTCACAGGGATTTCACTCTTAGGGTCTCCAAACAGAAATCTGTTAGTTTTGGCAGCCTCTAGTCTGCTGTGTAACATTCATCAGTGTCTTTCTGCAGAGTTTCAAAGGCAACACTTACGTGTAATGGTTTTTCTGTGAAACAAAACAGAGAATGAGTATTGTGGTGTTGAAAACACATTTCATAGAGTTGTTACAGTTTTTCTGGAAGGATGCCCTTCATTTAATTAATCTTTCTGCATTTTGTTTTTGCATTTTCCCTCACTGTTTTATTTTTCTCTGAAGGACGCGGTCCCTGGAGCCTGCTACAGGCAAAGGTCTGTTGAATTAGCCTGTGGTGCCTTCCACCTGGTGTATTTCCACGAGTTCTTCATGATTAGCAGTGTGGCGTGCAGGCCTACTGCGAATGATCAAATGATCTGTTTTCTTTTCCCTTGAGGTGAACCACATTCGCTTGTATAAGAAAGCAAAACCTCCCCAGTAGACCTGAAAGCAGCCTACTGCTTTGGAGAGGGCTCTAACAGGCATTGATGTAAAACCCTGACCCTCACTACTGTGATGCTATTGCCACGAAGCCTTTTTTAGACATGTATTTATGAGGCCTGGGTTTATTATGTAAGTAGGTGATGCCAGCATGCTCTGCTGGATTAAAGCTTCTTGAGCTAAATGATTATGCTAGAAAGATTTATTTTCCTCAGGACGTAATTGCACACCAGCCCAGTGAAATGAGCTGAGTGGAAAATCTCACTCTGTTGCTTTGATGGACTAAGCTGGGGCAGTCCACACTCTGCAGAAAAGGACTAAAAAAATGGGGAGACTTTTTCATAACTTCAGTGAATGACATCTTAGGTGTTAAGTCATCTCTGTGGTGCACAAGCACCTGAAAGCAAAGAAGCAGTTTGTTTTTGACAGCGTTGTCCGCGCTGGGATCTGTCCAGACACCTCATGGCTTTGGCTACATCTAAATAAACGGCTTTGAATACCCTCTTACAAATATTAATGTGTTTCTTGCATCATTTATGACTATGCCTAGTGGCAACTGTGTTACAACAAATCCACCACGTAAATCAGGTGTGTGTTTTGGCATGGTCAACATGGTAGTCAGCTTTTTGGTAAGGAAAAGAAAAATTACCTCATAAATGTCAACAAGATACTCCATCAGCCGCAGGAGAAAGAAAAACCCTCTAGCTCTAAAGCAGGGTTACCATCCATGAATACTGATGAACTCTCAGTAAATGAACATTCATTCAGGCAACCCTATATTGTCATTACAATGCAATTAGAGAGATTAAGAATGAAGTAGGCATCACTTTCTTTTACCATATATAGGACATAATTACATTTACATCCCTGCCATTGGGGAACCAAGCTCCAATTTATTTAAACTGGTTCATGGCCTATCTAGCAGTTGGCTTCACCTCCATTAGCAAACTTGTGCTGAATAGACTGAAAGGAAGGTGAAAATTGTGCGAAAGAGAAAGAAAGCCCTCATTTTCATAGCTGATGGATAGGCATCCTCATTATGATACATGACATTGTGGTCAGTGGGATGATATTAACAGCACATAAATAGTGACAAGAATCGTAGCTAGGGAGTCAGTGGACCAGGCTTTAGGGTTCACAGAATCACAGAATGGTTGAGGTTGGAAGGGACCTCTAGAGATCATCTAGTCCAACCCCACTGCTCCAGCAGGGACACCCAGAGCACGTGGCACAGGGTGGCATCCAGGCGGGTTTGGGAGATCTCCAGAGAAGGAGACTCCACAACCTCTCTCCTCACATGGAGATGGAACTTCCTGGGTTTCAGCTTACAGCCGTTACTCCTCGTCCTGTCACTGGCCACCATGGAGACAAGCCTGGCCCCATCCTCCCTATATTCACCCCTCAGGTACTTGAACACGGTTATCAAATCTCTTCTCAGCCTTCTTTTCTTCAGGCTGAACAGGCCCAGCTCACTTATCCTTTCCTCATATGACAAATGCTCCAGTCCCTTAATCATCTTCGTGGTTCTCTGCTGGACCCACTCTAGAAGCTCAAATGATAGTTGCATGAGAGTTACTGTTTACAGCTTAGTCTGAAAGAAAATAGGTATAGGATAGAAACTACGTAGGGAAGAGCAGTAGGTTAAGGACAGAGAGCAGAACGGCCAATTTCAAACACTCAATAAAATGAGATGATCTTATCATTTGGTCTTGCTAATCACAGTACTAGTAGAAAATTGCAATATTTTGTTTTTGAAAAGTTTAACAAATGCTGGAACCAAAGGAGCCTGAATTCATGAAAATTCATGTCACAGAGAGGGCTGGTTTTCATCTTTAAGAGAAAGGCAGGATCTGACTGGAATGTTTCCTGCCATTAAGATACAAGAGCATTCTAGATCTTTTTTTCTTTTTTCTTTTTTTCTTCTTTTTTTGTTGGAAAGAATCCACCAGATCTTTTAGATTTTTGATAGAGCAAGTTCATTTTGAGTCTTTTTTTCAGCGGGGACCCACATCTCTCACCTTCTTCTTTTTACTTGTTTGTTTTTTGTTTTCGCATCTGTTTTTGTTTTTGTTTTCATTTCATCAAATCAGTATCTTTCATTAAATCAATATTCTCAAAGCCTGAACCTATTAAATGAGATACAAATGTCCATTTTTCTCTCTCTTTTGGAACTGAAAGCTGAGGAAGCTGCATTCATCTACCTCTACTCTTGCACTTGCTCCCTGCTTATTATCTCCTAGTATGTCCTGTATCTCTTATCTTGTCGTGGGCAGACATAGGGAACACAACAAATCAGTAGATATTTTAGGAATGATCAGTGAGGAGGGTGGATGTTCCTTGCAAGATGAGATTGGGCACTTGAAATATGCCCACGTGTGGGGTTTTGCTGCCCCAGCAGGAACAAATGGGCAGCAGTGAACACGCGCTAGGTTTATTCCCACATTGTTGTCACTCTTAATGGGCTTATGGACTATAGAGAGATATTTATTCTTGTTTGCTGAAGGGACACTGAATGGTACATATTCAACAGTAAACAGCAGGCCTGGACTCTCAAGGCTGAGAGAGGTCAAAAACCCGGGTCTAAGCAATGTGAGAACAACAGAAATAGCTTTCTGAGAACCGCTTATAATTATTTTGGTTTAGAATATACACTGCCTTTACTGTCTAAACTGTCAATTTGGAATGACATTAATCTTTCAAATGCTTCAAATGCTTCTATGAGTTCTGCATCCTACCTTCATCCCACCTATCCAGAGACATTTAGCTGTCAAGAACTAGAAGCCTCCTGACCCCCAGCAGTCAATGAAAATACACTTCCAGGTGGATTATTTAGAGGCACTGAACTATATCCACTTGGCATAGAGGGAATATAGAGAGATGTAGTCTCCTATGTCTTGGCTGCCATAGCTGTATGCCTATAATTAGATGATTTGAAACTGAATTTCAATAGTAGAAAATAGGAACAGAGGCAAACTTTAAGAAAAAAAAATGTTTTTGTTATTTTACTTTTGCACCCTCCTCCAAAACCTTTTCTAAAACACTCAATAGGTTTGATAGTTTTGTATTTTTTTTGAATTTTCTTTATCTCATTTACAGCTTCTGTTCTTCCATGACCACTGAGCAAATCTGATGCCAGACTCTAGAACAGCTCTGTGTCCAAGTCAATATCAGCATAACGAAGGTCAGTTTGCTGCCTTTGATAGCTGAGATGTAAGTCCCTGTTATGCACTACAATATGGTTACTTATTTTAAAACATGAGAAAAATATTCCATTAAAATAAGTATTTTATATAAATAAACCTTACTTTTCCAAATATCTCAGAGTTATTATTTACAGAACAGTTCCCTGAGAGGCTTCCCTACACTTGCTTCTAGTGGATCCTATCTGTACCTAGCTAAAGAAAAAAAGGACTTCAAAATACAAAAAAAGCCCAGCTTGCCACACATCACAGAATATCCTGCTGCAAACAGTGTCCCGCTGGGTATGATAATTTTTAAGCTCTTAGCCAGCAGAACTTTAAGTTTAGCTGCACTATTTTCTGCCTATTTAAAAAAAAAATCAACATATATTCCACTAGCTAAAAAGAAATCAAGAGTGAACCATTCCAAATGCCCCCACAAAGATATGAGTCATTTGGGGAATCCCAACTGTAGAAGTTTTATAGAACACAAACATGGTGATTTGGTGGCTTCATATGAAAATGTGACTTGTATTTCTTTCTCACTGAATGGTAACATAAACTGCAAACACAGAGTGTGTCCACTTTAAAGGCTGACTAGCTCTCTAGTGTCGTGCCAGTTCTTGTGAAAGTGAGACTTGTGTTATGAACAGTGTGCCCCTCTCCAGATCCCAGGGCAGAATAAGTAGGTTTCTTTAAACTGCTTCAGTCAGCAAGGGGTGGCTTCCCCCTGTGGGGAGAGTGAGGTAGGTCATAAGATAGACTCACTTTTTGACCTCCCTTGTTATTTATGAAGTCTTTTGGGAACAATCTTTGTATTTGAGTTTCAAATGAGGAGTAGGATGAGCAAATATATTTACTTAACATGTAGCTAATAGTCATTAGAAAATAAACCTATGGGAGGAGTCTAGATGGATGTGGAAAAAGCTGGAAAAGGCTAGTTTTGGTGGGATGCACCTTTATTTCTGTCTATAATCACCTCTGGTTGGGATGATAAGATGAATGCGATGCCCAGCCATGGCCGTGCAGTTGACTTCTTCAGCGTCTTGGGATTCTGGTGGGATTTTTTCTGCTATGGGGATGCCAGCAGGAGATGTAGCTGGATTGGCAGAAAAACACTCTTTGTGGAGGAAACTTTACAACCTAGTGAAACTTTAAGGAACACATTGGTGTAATGAAGGTGGGAGAAGTTCAGCAAACAGTGATTTCTACTTTATGTGTTTTGGCAGTCTCCTGCCTTTTGCAGAGAGCTTTCTCCTACATTAGCAACATACATAAACTCAAGCTCCTGGATTTCTGGCATATTAGGTGGTTTTATCGAGGGTTAACCTGAGCTCTTCAGACTGCATTTACCTTCAGTACGGCACGGTCTGTCTCCCAAGTAGACCCAAGGGACTCAGATGTGTTCACTGTCAGTGGGGATCGTTCAATGTTATTACTGCAATTCATCCCTGTGAATTAGCGTCAGGCAGTCCAGTGCGTTCAAAGACTTGACTTTCTACATGTCTCCTGACCTCTGAAGCGCTAATGATGGTGGGATTTGGCCAGGCAGAGTGCAGACTGGCTTATGCCTAGAGTTTCCTGTAAATGGGATACTGTTTTCTCCTGTGTAAAGATGTATTATTCCATGCCATGGTGAATCTGTTACCTTTGAGTGGTTTCTTTTATAAAACAAGTATTATTTGAAAAAAAGTTATTATAATTTTCAGATTTTGCGTAATATGAATGTTGCTTGTAAATCTATTTTAATGATGGTTTTGACTTTCTAGGTTTCTAACCGCAAGTGTTCTGAATACTTAAGCACAAGGATAGATAAAAGACAAGCTTAACCATACTTGTAAATAGGCAGAGTCTTTCTATTTCTTATCAACATTTATGCTTTGTTTGTATCTGCTCTTCATACTCCTACTCATCTTCCCCTTAGGACATTTAAATTAACATATAAGATTTTGGATACTATATCCCCCAAATTTCTTTTCCTCAACCTTCATCTAAATCTGCATCTTGAACGCTAACAAGAAAGTTTGATGGTGAACATCGTTTACCTTAAAAACCATCTCACCTTGCAGAGATACTGAACAAATCTGGTCCCTCTCCTTATGCAGTTTGCCCATTTACTCTTGGGATAAGATCCACGCAGAAATTGGGTGTAGACGTGACAGAAGTGGCCGATACATTGCCATCATGACAACCCTTTTTCCGCCCTCACCAGACTATGCGCTGCAGCAATGTTGAATGTAGTGGTATTTGGATGAATAGACATGTGCAAAAAGCCTCTTTTTAAGCTGCAGCATAATGCAAGCAGTATCATGTATACTTTAAGAATTAGATTTCCTTTCACATAGGGCTGCATCAGTTTTGCTTATAATAATTATTTTTTGATTTAATCACACTTGTGCAAAACTATTTACAGACAAGCAATGAATATTAACGGCTCTCATAAGCACTATCTCATTCTTATGTAAATGAAAAATATATTTTGTTATTAAAAGCTTCAGTACAGCTTTTCTAAATAATGATCAGATGACTTTTTTTGACTTGTCTCCAGTTTTGGTGCTAAATGGAAAAACAGAACTAAGACAGTGGCATGCTATTGTTACAGTGAACATTTAACCTTTCTGTCTTTACTCAATTCTTTGTGCTTTTTCCTTTTTTTCCTCCTATTAACACATATTTGCACTGGGGAATCAGACTGGGGCATCACAATGTTCTTCTTTGTTCATAAATCTCATGATTCTGTGATCTATTTTATGCCTTGTTTTTTGGCATGCTTAATTAGTTAAGTAAATCTATGCCAAAACAGTCCTGGAAAAGAATATATTGAAGTACTTCTGAAAATTACATGATAATTCAGTAGGAAACCTTTGAATCAAATGAATTATTGAATGAGTTCACATTCAGTTCTGAAAGGGATGTCTCAGAAATATGATAAAGGCTATGTCCTAAGTGCTGAGCACGTCCTAATTCTGAGGTAGTTCTGAATATTTCAGATTTCACAATCCTGAAATACAATAAAAAGTTAAAATCACACTTTTTTTATAAACATAATTGAAAAATTACAAATAACTACAAAACAACTAAATCTGGGGTTGAAATAATTAATAGATCCTGCTGAAAACAACACTTGTTGGAAGACATCTTGAAAGATCTGTTAACAAGCTGTGGGACACAACACTATTAAACCTTGCATCCTTGGCTAGTGTGTAATTGCATGGTGACTACTCTGTAGTTTCAAATTAGGTAGTATTATTGATTACTTGTGTGCAGTTCCACCACGAATTATGTATCACTGATGTGTTAATTATATTTCATTGATACAGTCTTATATTACAGGTACTTTTGGAGGATGTAGGATTGTAAATGAACAGTATCAGCTTACTCTTTGACCAGAGAAGTCTGAGAAATGTTCTCAACATTCTCAGCTGCGCAAGGTGTGCAGTTGAGCCCTCACAATCTTTCTGAATGTGGCAGAAACTCACTTGCTATAGAATTTCCTACTATATAAGTGAAGTGTTTGCCTCTTAACAAGGAATTACTTCCACCAGGCACCAATCTATCCTTACATGCCAGACTGGCAGCTTCCTTTGTTATTTTGAAGAGGCTGGAAATTCTTTCAGGAATTCTTTCAGACCTGTGGGACTAAGCCTACTATTTAGCTACATTCAATCGTATCTTTGTGGGATACTGAAGGTTGAACAATACTGTTTCAAGAGCACAATTCTCATTCTTCTTTTCTTCATTATTTCTAACATGCCACCAAGTCATAATTGTGACCTTCTTGCAGTAGGTGTTCTGTAAACATATGCACAGTCCCTCTCCCAAAGAACTTGTAATTTAACAGAAGTCAAGGCAAGATTAAAGGAAACTCATGAGCAAATTACTTGGATGAGATTGGTATATGTTATGTTACATGGTATCAGCTATTTTCTGGGGTGTTTTTGGTTCGTTTTCTAAAATGAAGTTCTTCCTTCCACCATTTCAGTGGTTAAACCAACCATGTATATTCAGTTCTCATACATATTCCTGTATTTTTATTTCATTTGCCCCCACAAAAACCATTTACAGGTTTGTGGATACCACTAACATCACACTGAGATAGACAGCATAAACAAAACAATAGTATTACTTCTTGTAAAGGGGGCTCCTTCTGGTCAGAAGGTTCATTCTACCATGTCAGCACAAATTACCAGGACCATCATGACCGACCTTACAATTATCAAACCTATAAATACTTTCTGTGGACATTTTACAAAATATTTATTCTCTCCAAGTCTGTCTTCTTTGGCATCTCCAGTAGAACATGGCAGATTTCCAGCTGGCTAAGTAAGATGCCCGCCACGATGCAGAAGTAAGTGACAGAAGTCATTTTCCAGCTTTTCTTAAAGATGATGCTATGGGATTTGGAATGGAGAGAAAGAAAAAGTGGCTGGGGATGTAGAAAGCAGCGTAGTGATATTCAAGCTATATTTACAAATCCATTCATATTTGTTCATCTTGAAGCTCACAGTCCATTTATAATACCAACACCTGATATGTTGACATTATCCATCATTCAGTGTGATGGGGAAGCCATGACCAGTTTTCACCAAAAGTCAGTTCTGTCCTGCCTTTCCTCTTGTGTTTAAACTCCCATCCGCTTGCAGATCTTAAGCATAGGAAAAAATCCCTTGGTTCCTTCTTCCTGCTTTCTGGTTCTCTGCTTCCCTCTTTCCTGGCACTTAGCTTGGAAGAGGTGGATGTACTCCTCAGGGGATAACGGAAATTGGATAAACAGAAAGCTTTACTGCTAGCCCTGTGGTCGGACATACCTACAGTTTAGAGCAGTTTTCACCGTCTTCTGGCTTTGAACTGTCCAAGGTTGCCCTCAGATATCACTGCTGACATTTGTGCTTTTACAGACATGGTAGTACCATTGACAGCCATGTGAGCTTTGTAGTATGTATTAGAAAGGACACATTTTGATTTGTCACATTTGAGAGATACGACTTAGGCTATTTCTTTTTCTTGTACTCTTAGAACAAGATGAACTCCAATGGTTTTGCCTTATCAACCCATAAGCATTAAGTCAGTCTCCAGAAATGTGACAGAAAAAAATCAAAACCAATGATGGTGATAATAAGGTTTTTCTGTCAAGACATCACAGAATCACAGAATGGTTGAGGTTGGAAGAAGCCTCTAGAGATCATCTAGTCCAACTCCCCTGCTCAAGCAGGGACACCTAGAGCACATGGCACAGGGTGGCATTGTTATCTTGCCCCAAATAAGATTAAATAGATAAGCAGATGGATGGATAGCTGATACTTTAGGATTCACCAGTGTTCCTAGAAATGCAAGAATGAATAGCATGTTATAAGTGTACTGTTAAAAATGCAGAGAGTTCTGCTCATTTCTTGACACCATACGTCTGTTTCTTGTATTAAAGGGTTCAGAAACATTGTTTATGGACATTGCATGACCATGAATGCCAAAAATAATAATCCTATTAAATTTAGGCCAAATAGCATGTAATGAGATTCAAAACGATATGTTAAATACACATTCTAATAATGAAACTCAAATTGCTTTACAAATAGCATCGGGAGAACATTAGCCTATTTTGATTCTAATAATTACTTGCATCCTGTGTCCTAAATCTATTCAATATGCTTTTGGTAAGAACAAATATTTGTTCTACTAATTGTTCTGCAGTTCTCCTGGTTATTTTTAAAAGGCTAAAGGGCTACACAAGACCAGCAGTTGTCTGTTAGAATAAGATCTGATTGTTTTTTTACTTTAATCATCTTACAGTATTTGAAGAAATTAGCTTCACTAATACCTCTGTCTTTTGTCCAGATTCCAGTTGTCTGTGTTTTGTATACTACCCTTAAACCACTTTTCAAGTGAATCTTTGCCAGACTAAACATAATCTTTCCTCGTATGATATTCCATCCAAACCCCATGCAACCGTTGTAGGCCTTTTTCTGGATTGTCCTAAGATGTGGATTCCTGCTTTTCGGGCTAGATATGATTCCTAGTTTATATATTAATTCCTATTCATCAACTAATAAAAGCTATCGATACATTTTTGACTGCAAAAAATGTAAACTATCTATAGAGAAACCATATGGTTTAAACATTTTAAAGTAGTGTTTTTAAATAGAGACATAAAGAATTAGGAAAGGCACTCAGCTTTGGCTTACTTCTGGCTTTACACTGAAACAGCCAAGGATCTTGGTGGGTATTAAAAATAGACCAGAATTGTCTAAATGCCACTTTATCCATCCCTTGAAATATTTATTCAGGTTTCTATTCTTAAGTCTTCTACAGATGTGAAGTCGATTAGTCTTTGGTCTTTTTGCCACAATTTCAAAGACCCAGTGTGTGGCCTCTAACACATGGAAAGATGACCAATGTGTAAGATGCACAGGGGACTTTTCAGATCTGAAGCCAACAGTCTGAAAAATAAAGTACCTGGAGAGAAAGTTTCTTCTTTCCACTGACAGTAATACCAGGTTCAAGGAGAAGTTAATCATGTGATTTAGATAACCAGACAAAAGCTAGGGAGCCTGAATCTCATTATCTTAATTTTCCACTACATGGTATTTGTTGCAGTGTTTTAAAAAGTACATTCATTCCACTTTGGCCCACACAAACTGAGCTTTCCTGAAGATCAGCATAAAAGGGCATAACTTTTTAATAACCTCATCCTTTTCTAATTTCCTTGCATCCTGCTTAAAAAAGGAGGGGAGAAATTGTTACATGGTAAAAATGCTTAAAGCGATATTCTAGCCTTAAAAATAGCTAGTGTTTGAATGGTGATTCTTTCTCTTTCTTTCTTTCTTTCTTTCTTTCTTTCTTTCTTT
This sequence comes from Crypturellus undulatus, assembly GCA_013389825.1. Lineage (NCBI taxonomy): Eukaryota > Metazoa > Chordata > Aves > Tinamiformes > Tinamidae > Crypturellus > Crypturellus undulatus. Next base: position 621,748 of record VWPW01012043.1, on the reverse strand, counting down.
CTTTCTTTCTTTCTTTCTTTCTGTCTGTCTGTCTGTCTGTCTTTCCTAAGTTGAACTGCATGTAATTCATTTCACATATATGGAACAGTCCTAGGTATCCAGTACAGCTGGGATTTCTGAATACAAATACAACCTGACTGCATACCACTGAAACAGAACTCAGTTGCTTGGAGAGTCTATTGGCAAATTCCTTAAGTCTCATTAATCACTTATGTGGTGACACTGGAGGGGGCTCTTTACTTTTTTATTTCTCATTTGTCTCCGATATTCCCCGTTTATTACAAAATCCCTTCTTTTGCTGGAATTATAATGCAGCCATTTTCCAATACAGTCATATCCTTTCACTCCCAAGTGAGGGAACCTAGAGCTTTTTGATGAATATCCTTATTGGACACAGAGCAAAGAGACCATGACAAACCTCAGAGGTGCTTGATGGGTCGGTCCACCAGGGAGATGACAATTACAAATGGACCTTGCTCATGCAACTCTCACAAGGAGCTCAGTTCTCCTACCACAGGATGAGTCTGTTCCTCTTTTCCTCTCAGATAAATTTATCATTTCTCATCAGAAATAGGCATAAATTAAATTTAGAATTTTATAGTCTTTCTTTGGAGCTCAAATTCTGTTGTCCTGTGCTGATGCCTAGATCAAAATTACAAAGATTTTTAGGCGCTAAAACATATTTGAGGATGAGGGCCATGGTTACTATGGTTGTTGCTACTACAACCAGGGATGTTTAGCATGTGTATGGCTAAATGATGGGCACTTTTTCTGATTGCACTAAACATTCTTGGTATTCAAGTTTCGACTGTTGCTCTGAACTTTTTAAATCCTGCCCATAGGAAACTTTGCTTTCTTTACTAAGCTGCTGTGCTGATGTCTTGACATGTAATAAGTGATAAGAAATTGATTTTCCGTTGTTAAATATATGCTTTGAGATATTTAGATTCCAGACTACTAAGAAATGAATCTACCTCCTATACAGAATACAGAATCTTTATGCTTGCATTGTTTCAGAAAGAGAGCCTTCTTATACCACTGTAGTGATATGAGTGACACTGTGAGTGAAAGGAAATGTGGTGACATGAACATCCCAAGATGACATGATTATCTCCTGGGATCCAGCTATCAGGCCTCTGAACTCATCTTTCTTCTTCAACTTTGCTTGCACGCAGTCCCTCTTCAGGTATCCCATAAGGAAAATGGTAATGGTAATTTTAGGCTGAAACCTTATTTTTAGACAGTTTGCAGTTGGGTTCCTCCCTTGCTCTGTGCAATGCTACCACATGGCCATGTTCTCAGAAATGAAGCCATTCCAGATGGATTTTTCCCCTAGGTGACATACGAGATAGGTGGAATGGATCTGCTGAAGGGTTTTACTGTGCATTCATACTGAAGTAGTTGTTACTGCTCCAGAACTCTGCAGTTTGTGCATATTGACACTGCACATTTAAAATACTGATAACCCATTTGAATAGATGAGCAGGGACAAATTTTGACACGCATGTGAAATTACCTCATTCATTTTGGAGGTATCTGATTTCCATATTTCATTTGCTCAGAGAGGTGAGAGCTCAACTTAAAAACATCATATCTGTTGGAAGACCCTTGAGGTTCTTTCTCCAAACATAAAACAAATAGTCTCTAATTGGAAAAATACCCTGTTATAGAAGAAAAACTACGAGGAAGGGGGTGGAGGTACCAAGTTAAACTTGCAAATACATAAAAAACATATCCCATCTTGGAAAAAAGCAGGACTACACAAAAAGTTAAGTTCTTTTAAAATATGCACTGACATATGTGCATTATATGCAGTGCACAAATGTAAAATATACACATGTGCAGTGCTTGACATAAAATCAACATCACTAATAAATTTATAATGCAATTCATGGAGACTGGCACTTTTTTTTTCATAATTCCAGATGATGCTTAGAGGGTATTTCTCTTCTTCATTTGATGTAGCTAAATTGCTGTTATGTTTCTGGGTAGGAATTTGGCATAAAAGTGAGTGTCATTGCTGTGATTCCTACTAATTATCATGTTAAGTAACTTGACTCTAAGAGCTAGCATAGGTGTTAACAAAAAATTGTTTCCAGAACATAAATGTGTGTTGCCAGCAGAATTTAACCTCAGGCTGTAATAGTAACACTGAGACATGATGAGGTTGAAATGGAGTTCTGCCAAATTTTCCTGAGCAGATTCTGCAGGTGTTTCCCTAAAAAAAAAAAAAAAAAAAAGAAGAGTTACTATTTTTTTTTTCTTTCATGCTCCAAAAGACAGCATGAATAAGTAGACTTAGGGCATGAGTTTTGACCCAAAAATAATTTATGATCTCCCCAATATTACTTAAATACATTCTTAGAGAAAGCATAAAGAAGTATATGTTGAAATTTAGCATATGTCAAACCCTCTGTACTTGATAAATGAAAAAATGTTGGTGGCTATTCCCATAATGCTTTTTGAATTAAAAGCATGGCAAGAAATCAAGAAAATGGAAAAAAGAAATACTTTGAAATGAAGACACTGGGAACATAGAAGTTTCCTTTTTTTTAATCAGCTCTACTTGGCCATTTCAAGATTTTGCTAAAATGTAATCTGCTGACTCTGCAACCTCTGAGGGGAGATTGTTTTCTATTGCTTTAGTATCAATATCCTCAGTATCAGTTCAAATAGCTAATGAACGGTCCCACTGCATCCTTAGTTACAGCAGTTTCATTGGCAAAGACTTCAGCTGGAGTCACACCTTGGCATACAGAGACAGAATTATGTCCTATAAGATGGCTTACCCAGTCACTTGTAATGGTATAAATCAGTTAATGGAATTATATGAGTTTGAAATAGGAGTAAATGAAAGAAGAGCCTTTTGTCTGTAAAAGTTGCTGGGTGATATGTTCACTTACTTAAGTCTGGACTAATTCCACTGTCATTAATGGTATTATAGTAGTGGAAGTGCCGAGTGAGATCTATGGATCAGATAGTATCTAGCTCCTATCCAACCTTGGGCGTTTCATTTGCAATGACCAACCTGCATGTGCTGGATGTGAATTGCTATGCAGTATGACAGATTTATTTCTATAGGAACATATCTGTGAAGTGCCTAGCCAGTTTATTTAGTTCTGGGATGACTCAGGCTCTGAATGAAAAAAGGAAATATCTGTTGTGATAATCACTGTCTTTTCCCTTCATCTCGCAAACCTGCCAAACCTGTCCTCCTTGCCAGGCCTCTGCCCCAGTCTCCCTTCCCTCCATATAACATATTCTCCCCTGCTGCATCATGTTCAATTCATGCTCCTGTATGTCAAAAAAGATGTGGTAGAAACTTAAAGAGTTTCAGAAACAGGTAAAGAATATTTAAAGTAAGATATCATAATTGAAGAGACTGAAAAGTCAGAAAACTTGTAATTTGGGGAATAAAAAAACAGCATGGTATTATGGCTAAAAAAGTAGAATGGCTACGCAAAATATTGAACAATTAATGAAAGGAAGGAGAACATTTCAACATTGGCAATATAAGATCTATGGTATCTTCAGTGAGTAAAGGAAATGCTCAGAAGGTTGTTTAAATAACTCATAAATAGTATGTGAAACTCACTAATGGACAAGAAGGCATTGAACTTTAATGGCAAAAAAGTGAAAAATTCTTTGAACTCTGTCAGTGTGCTCTGGGGAAATCTACTTTTGAATATGAATCTCATAGCGGTATCATGCAGGAAAACACAATTTATCAGGCATAAACTTAAAGAAATCATCTTTCCTCCAAGACTAGTTCAAGGCATGGGCTTTCAGCATGCCCAGTCCTCTATGAGGGGAAGACAGCGAGAGGCTTTGTGGCTGGATCTTCAGCGATTTGAGCCTCGGACCAAGTACGTCAGGCTAGAAGCATCTGCTGTAAGGAGAAGTAGGAAGCTGTCCAGTCCTTCATCATATCCTTCTCCAAACTGCTCCTCAAGAAGAGATTCCCCACCCAGACCAGCCATTTTTTAGCACAGTTAATTTGCCCAGATTTCACCCTCACACGCACAAACAGCAAAGCTGTCTAAAATGTACCACACTTTAACCCTCAGAAACCTGCTCAGTTCTCTCTTCCATCCTTGCCCCTTTCTCCCTGCTGGGTGCCTATGCAACTCTCCTTTCTATATTTAAGTAAAGTTGAAACCAAGCCTTGGCTCTTCTTGTATCTCACAGAATGGGAGGTGAATAAACAGCAATTTTGGAAAGGGAAGGCAAGTCCTTGAATTTTTAATTCCTTCCTTTTTCTCTTTGCACAAAATTAGATCAATCAGTACTTCAACAAATAAGTGATTTGTTGAAATTAACTCAAATTTGTGAACAAGTCACAAATCAGACTGAATTCTTTTTTTCCCTTCACTTTTCTTTCATTCCTTTTTCTTTTCTTTCTAATGGTGAGTCTAAGAATCATTGTATTGCCAATGTGCTTATGAAAAGATGTCAGACAATCCATCTGCAGAGAAAAAAAAATCTAATAATTAAGTCTGCAATCCAAGAGAAGTACCACAGCTTTTACCCGGTATGAAAATGACCTAGTCTAATCAGATTGAGAAGCAGGAGATTCTTGCTTTCTGGAAATGAACGTGCAGAATTTCAGGAGCAGTCAAACATGAGATCTAAGGCACTCTTAGTAAAAGTTTTCCATCCTGGGAAGAGTTCCCATCCTTGGGAAACTGGGAATGTATTCCTGGTTCTACCATTGACCTGTTCTGTATGACAATCTGGCATCTATATGGTTGACTTTCTTCCACTGCAGAAATTAATACACGCAGACTACTCTGAGATTTCAGCTCTAGCTGAAACTTGCTGTAGTAGAGGTAACAGAGTCAGAGCTTGTAAAGCCCTCGTATATTTTTTATTAATCCCAGAGAAACAACTGAAAAAAATGTTAATCTTCTGAGCTCCCCAAATCTTCTGCAATTCACTGTTGGTTGTCATTTGAAATAGCATGCTTGGACTCATTAAGATTACATCTGTTCATAACGCTCATCATAACAGAGCCAGACAACTGAAAGTCATCACATCCAGTTGCTGGAGGCTTCAGCAAAACAAGCATTTAATGCTTTGCTTCAATAGCTCAAGCATGGAGAGGCAAAGGCAGGTAAGGTGGTATTTGAGAGCAGGACAAATGGGTGAGGCTGCAAGTTGTGTGACCCATGTGAGCCTGGATGTTGTCATGACCAAAGCTGAGTCCCATTCCATGTCCATCCATGCACTTCACTGCAGGCAACCACAGCAGACACAGTAGACGCCTACACTCGCTTATGTCAAGTTGTTGTTAGAGAAAAAAAGCAGAATGCAGTTCAAAACTTGCTGAAATCAGTCAGCAGGGTCCAATATATTTGCATGATTTCCAGATCCAAAAGAGAGAAAAGAACTGCTTTGGGAAATGCAATTATTGCATGAATGCATCCTACAGTGAAATAGTTGGGAAAAAAACAGTCTCATAGACATGATGTCTGAGTGGAATCTTCCTCCTCACATCCACAACTCTATCCCCACTCTGTTTATGTGCCATAACTCACAATAAGAAATGTGTGAGAAATATTGTTCTTGCAACTGCATATGTGTGTTGAGAGATGACAGGGATCATATGCCAGTGTTGAGTGGTTAAAGGGACTTCAACCACATTTAGATTGAGGCCAGATTTAGGCTCAGTGTATTTACTTCCTGTTTTCCAAGGTTGTAAGCTACAGCTGAGGTAAAAAGTGAAGGAAGTCAAAAATAGGAGGTGTTGCCACTAGGTTGAGGGAGCTGATCCTACTCAGCTCTGGTGAGGCCGCACCTGGAGCATTGGGTGCAGTTCGGGGCTCCCCAGTACAAGAGGGACGTGGAGCTTCTAGAGAGGGTCCAGCACAGAGAGACAAAGATGGTTAAGGGACTGGAGCATTTGTCATATGAGGAAAGACTAAGTGAGCTGGGTCTGTTTAGCCTAGAGAAGAGAAGATTGAGTGGGATCTTATCAATATGTACAAAAATGTGAGGGGAGAATTTAGGGTGGATGGGGCCAAACTCTTCTCGGGGGTAGCCAGTGACAGAACAAGAGGAAATGGGTACAAATTGAAACACAGCAAGTTCCATCTCCATGTGAGGAAGAACTTCTTTCCTGTGAGGGTGACAGAGCCCTGGCACAGGCTGCCCAGAGAGGCTGTGGAGTCTCCTTCTCTGGAGATCTTCCAAACCCACCTGGATGCCACCTGTGCCATGTGCTCTGGGTGTCCCTGCTGGAGCAGGGGGCTTGGACTAGATGATCTCTAGAGGTCCCTTCCAACCTCAACCATTCTGGGATTCTTTGGTTTGTAATTGTGTGAAAATGGTGATGCTATATTAGGAAAAATATGCTTTGAATAATTCCCGATATTTGCTAAAAATGTGATCACAATTTCACAGCATTTTGAGGAATTCTACTGAAAAAAGAAAGGTTCAGAGTTCTTGCCCACTACCAGTATTCATCGTCTGAAACTACATAGTAACATCACACAGTAGCATGTACCCACTTCACTGAAAAACTTCTTTAGGCATTTATTAAAGAGGAGATTTTTTTTTTCCTTATAAAACTAGCATATCTTTCCTCTGTAGAAATTCTGAGAAAGAGAAAAAGAGTAAGTAGTAAGTAGAGCTCTAAATTGTTTTCCTTCTTTTTGAATTCAAATTTTAGTTTTCATAATGAAGTACTTCTTCTGTCTTCCCTCAAAATACAACTGAAATCCTATAAATGTAAAATGATTTTTCACCAAAAAAGGAAAACAAAGATAAAAGTTTTGATAATATTATTCATAATATTTTTAAGAAGTTAAAACAAGTGTCTTTAAAAGCTTTTGGAACAATGTCATTTTTAAAAGGAAAATATTTTTCATGTGGAAATGTGGGTCATCTGTAAAGCAATTTTTGAGAGGTATCTTTTAGCAGCAGTGGTGCCAATAGAGATAATAAAGCAATCACTAATATTCCATGCAGCTCAATGGCATGCAGTAGTTTGGCATAGGGAAGCGGGCTATTAAAATTCAATTGATATTCTAGAACTATTCTAATCTCTAAGAGTTGTAGAAAAGGAGAGCTTTGTTATCGTTAAGACACATTCGGTAAGAATCGAACCAATCTAGATACCTGCAGGAATTAGAAAACAAATCTCTTGATCTCTGCTGAGATAATTTTTCTCCATTTTCCTCCACAAAAGAAAGGACAAAATAGTGTGGATCTGAGAGTATTAGACACGCACAAGTTCAGTGAAAAGATACTTTTCAGCTATACGAACCAGCTTGTTGCCAATTTCCGTCAAAATAATTCCTCAGGTTAAATCCTGGTCCTATTGAAGTCATTGTCCAAATGCTCATTGGCTGTGAGGGGAGACCGGGATTTGTCCTGTTCAATTCATTAGTGATGGTATGAACCCCAAGTAGTATTACGCTTCCTTTAAAGAAAGAGAAGCTCCTACTTACTGTTTATATACTAGCATTATTTCTCACCCGTTTATTGTGTTACTCTCCTTAATTTGGTGCCATGCTGGGTCCCTGTGGGATGCCACTCAAACATTATGTCAATGATCTCAAAATTGAACTCCAGTGCTTTATTTTACAAATGGCTTCTAGCAGATGTGTGGCACACTTTATTAACTTAAGTACCCATTAGTTGAAAATTTCATTAGTTTGGGGGAAAGGGATCAGTTTCGTCAATAGATCTGGTATGGGTGGACCCTTTGTGTCAACCTGACCCATATCAAAATGGATTATTGTTGTAAGTGAGACAAGTGACCTAATGTTCTGCCTATTATGCACACATGATCTATAACCTTTTAAAATACTAGTGTGGGAAAAGAGCACACTTCACTGCATCCCCAAACCAGGGATTCTTAACAGGTGGCAGTCTCTCTCTTAGCAACATTTGTTATAGGCTGTCTGTGTGAGTGTATGAATTATCAGGGGGGTACAGTTTCCAACCAGGTAACCAGGGGAAAGTCAGGACTGAGAATGAAACCAGAATAATAAACGGCCTAACAGACTTTTTAATGAGCCCAGAGCACTGCTGGTGGAGCTGTGTCTGTAGTGCCATCATCTGACTGACCGACGCATTTCGGACAAGATGTTTTACATGCTGTCTGGATCTTTTGCATGAGTAAAGCCACAGAGGTAAAGATGGATATTGTTATAACAGTAACATATGGTACATTTTATTCCACAGTTTTGATGTTTTGATGCTGAAGGATGGCAGCAGTAGTTTCCAACACATTAATTTGACCTTGTTTAGGAAAACATTTCAGCACTAGCATGAAGGCTGCATGCAAAAATATTTGGTGGGACCACCCACTAAAAGGTGCAGTATATAACTTGTCCTCTGGTTAGTTTGTCCCACCTGTCCAACACTTCTTGCGCTTTTGAAGAGGGAAAAGGAAATCTCTCTGGAAGTAATGAATCATTTTACATAGTAAAGGACAGTCCTCATTATCAGCTATTGCTTCATCTTTCTCTTCACCTTGTATTCAATACTGAGATGTGAGCAATAATATTGCAGTAATGTAAGCTGGAGAGAAACTTTCTGGAGAGAAACTGATGGCAAGTGCAGGGTCTTCACAAAGCTACAACACCTCCAATGCATCCTGCAGCCTATACTGCAAATAAGCTGCAGTACAGGCAGCAACCCTCTATTCGCCATGTGCTGCATGCACAATGGGGATGAGCACATGAAATGAATCTCAGTCTGATACCTCAGTAGAGAGGTAGAAAATGCTATAGGAGGAACAGAAGGAAAAGGCTAATTCGCCAGGCTTCCATTCAGTAGGGCACTGGTATCTAATGCTTTTGCTTTGGTGGCTCCACTGACTCCTCTGGAAGCACTTGGAGATGACATTTTGTGTTATCTTTTTAATATAGGGTGTTGCATCATCAGAAATGGTGTTAACAGGTAAGTTTGTGTTTATATCTGTTACCATTCTTAATCATCTGTCTAGCATTGAATAGCCATAGAACTTATGAAGATTTGATTCTAGCCATTGCTTTTGCTGAAAAACTAAGGACTTGTTTTTTCCAGATCTGTAAGGAAGCATACACTCTAGGTGCTTCTTCAGCTCAGGTTCATTGAAACAATTTCAGTATATTTTGCTGGAAAGTGCTTTCTCACAGCCAGTTTTTCCATGATACTGTTATGAGGTGTGTACTGTATTCTTTCCCTGCTTCCTCCAGAGATTAATATATCCTTTGGAGTACTTTCAGCTCTAAATAAAGCGTATGATCTAAAGTCTACAGAATAACATGAATCACTGGACAATATTTATAGGGTCATCACATAATGGCTATTGAGTATAACATAACTCTGTTTCATGGAACATATAATATGGAACATATAACATGGAATAAGAAGAAAATCACATTTACTTTTTTTTCTGGCTCATCCGAGCCTACGTTGCTCTGAAAGCATTTATTGAGAACACGTTAAAAATAATCACTATCAAAACAACTCGGAAGAACATTTTTGAAAATGATACAATCTTCCTGCTTCTGGTACTTGTATACAGGAAGGGTAGGGAACCATCACTAGCTTGTGACTTTTCAATGAAAGGTGATTGTTTTTTTTTTCAAATTTAAAGAAATGAAATCTGTTCAGGCATCTGTAATAAGAATCAACAGATGATAACAAAACATGCTGCATGTTAGTATTGCAGAGAAAAAAAAAGGAATGTTATATTTGGAAAGAAAGAAGATTAAAGAAAAGAAGAATCCAACAATTTCAAAGGAGAAGGTTATGCTTTGGGCCTGTTCTCTGGTTTCCACATTTACTGCCCTTAAGTTATAAGCCCCTTACTCTTCTTTTCAAGAAAGACCCAAACACTGAGCTGTAGAACCAGTAGTATTGTGAAAAACACAGTTTTAAAAAAAGTAGTGGTGGCAAATGCAGTTTTGGTAGTAAAATGTAAAAATTTTGAGCAAAGTTTCTGTGTTATTTTCATTGCTTGGCAAATGTTCAGGATTTGAGGAATTTTTTTTTTTTTTTTTTTTTTTTTGGCGATCATATGTAATTTTTAGGCCCCTGGAGCCATTAGAAGACCTAATCCTGGTATTCCTTTCCTCAGTACTTCTAGCATTCAGGCTCAGAAGGAGAAATTTTGATAACCACAACATTTTCCGGTGCTCAGGAGCCTCTATGGCATGCAATCCAAACTGTCCCCCTCCCACCCTATGTCTGACTCCATGCACCCTGCTGGCAAGGAGGAACATGGCCATACCCCTGGTTGAGGCAGGGAGCATGAGAAACATGCTGGGGGTGGAGAGGTTGTGGGCACCTATTGCTGTTTTTGCCTGGACAACAGCTGCAGTAGGGACAGTGGTGAATATGACCTTGTGTGCTCTTAAAGAGTTATTGCAGCCGCCTGAAATGCCAGGCTTGTGTCTGAGTATCCTTGAGAAACGCATGTTAGGAGGTCTCTGAATGACTCTCTATGTAGGCCAGTTGAAGAAAAGACCTCACTTTTCCGGGTTTGGTGTGGTGAAAGAAGTCCGTCTTTCTTAGGCATATGATTGTGAGATCAGAACTACAGATGTCATTACTGAGTTCTACCAACACTTGATGGGTTAAAGCATGCAGACATTACTTCACATCAGAGTAGTGACCACAGAGGACAGTCAATCAGACAAAAGCCAAGCCTGGGCAACAGATACAATAAGTGACATGCTTCAAAAGCCCAACTTGTTGCCTTTCTAGTATTCAGGCAGTCTTTACACCATTGTACATTCCAAATGTGCATTCCAGACTACTCAAGTTCTGAAAGTATGCTTGGCTTAACCAGACATGGGGTTTTTTATTCCAAATAGAGATGTATTCATTTGCAGTCATCAAAAAAATGTATATTTATGGAGGAAAGCTTGGGTGCAGCAGGCCAACACGCCGATTACTCAAGAAGCACTGTCAGGCTGCATTTGTTTTAAATATGTAAATTCAGAAACCCAAATATTCAGGACAGCAAATAGGTTAGTGGCACAGAATTCAGAATATTATGGGTACATCTATCCTAATACATTGAACAGCATCAAGGCATGGGCACAAGGTTTGGAACATATTCGTCTACACTATCCAATTGTTAAAATGGTCTTTGGAGTGGTTTTGGCCCATCTCACCTAGTAATCTCCCAAACAATTCCTAGGTATCATTTGTGAGTTAGTATAGGCCAGGGATCATTGCCAGTAGGCGCCATTGCAAGCAGCTGCCCTGTTCTAGAGGTTAAGAGAGTTTAATATTATGGATATGATCAGATTGTTCCAGATGGCTAGATGATCCTGAAACTGTTTAGTTTACTAATATACATGTAACCTTTACAATTTTTTATACTCATCCAGTTGGACCTGTGACTAACATGAGCCAAACAAGCAGCTGTGGTGATTTAAGATGTTATTGCACCTTTGTTAATGGCTCTTGCTGGAAGTTGCTGACCCCACTGTAGAGCTGCCAAAAGTAATGTACTTCAAGTGCTTTAGACCAGTGAAGGTCAAGCAATGATGTGAGGTCTGTGCATTTTCTGAATAAGAAGAAAGGATGGATTTAAGAAAACACTTCCTCCTGCCATCACATCATTGCATTCATAAAGCCTTAGCTAAAGCTGGAGCATTCACTGGAGCCCTCTCTTTCTTTAACATTGAATGCCCTTGATGGTGAGTGACCTCTTGGGTAATACCTCTTTGCCAAAGCCACTGTTTGGATTTCATGGATGGCATTGCTTTTCCTTTTATCTATGCTTTTCTGGTCATCTATATCCCATAAAAGTTTTGCACCTTAAAATCTAAGTAAGTAATGCTGGTATTTTCCCCAGCTGTAGTCACAGTTACTTATAGTTACTTATAGCTTTAAATAGTTCAACATCTGTTCAATTATGCAAGACAGATTTATTGCTAAAAGAGCCTTGAGGCTAAATAAACAAAACAATTCCATGGCACACTTAATTCTTTAGGTGCCTAAGTTCAATATTTAATTAGCACGGAAATTTAAATAAAAATAAATAAATAAATAAAGTCTTCTGTTTAGCTGATGTTTAATGATAGAAGGCATGAAGTCTTAGCAATATGTCAGGTTCTACTGATAACCCGCCAACATGGTTCATTTTAAGTTCTTATTCCTGTTACCAAAAGCACTTAGGTCATCTGCGAATCTAAATTCCGCTGGCTTTCTATAGATTTCTAGCCAATTTGGGGTATTTACTTGAAACCTATCTTTTTTTTTTGGTCTGAACTTTTGGCTATAGGATCCTACTAGGAACATTCAGAATATTAAAAAGTAACTTCTTTTTTCATCCTAAGTTAAGTTAACAGCTGAAGTTTGGAGACTGGCTCTCTGTCTCTGGCTGTCTCACTGACCATTGTGCAAACCTGAACTTGTTTCCTCATCCCTTTCCCTTTGTGTCTCATTGTCATCCCCAAATTAGGGTTTAGGGCAGGTTTCACATGGCCATTTCTTTTACAAGGCCATTTTTTTTCTGAAGGTTGAGCTCTGTGTGCCACTTATAGTGGGCCTTCCTACTGACAGAAAATCTGTCAAGTGTCACGCATCATATATAAAATGTGTCCTCTTGCCCAGCCTCTCTCCCAGGCCTGGGAGCCTTGTGCAATAGGTGTAACTGCTTGGTATGTTTTCAGGAGAATTCTGGGGTGGAAGAGAGACTCCTTATAGCTCTAATATGACAAAGGGGCCTAGTTTAGGCCTAGTTTAGGTCCTAGTGGATGTAAGACATTGAGATCACCTAACAGTAGAGATATATGGTGGTATTCTAGAAAAAGAGTGAAAGAAACCATATATACCTTGTTTTATATATGTATAGATATATAAAATATATGTATATTATATATATAAAATATATATTGACATATATATATATATGACCCCTGATAGGAAGGAATGGGAAAAAAAGTCTTAAAGATGGTTTACCATAAGATCAGCCTATAAAATCAATGAAATCTGCAGAAATCTGCATTTATTGCATCCAATTAAATCTGCATTATTGCATCCAAGCCAGAGTCACCTAGGAGAGCAGCAGTTATATGCTCAAAAGCAGAGACTAGATCTGTCAAAACAAAAAAGAGAAATGAAAAAAACAAACCACAGCATGCAGAAGAGCATACTTGGTGAAAATATTTACAAACAAGGGCATGATGAGACGGTCACTCACGGCACCTTTTGGCACCCAGATCAGTGGCTTAGGCAAAGGGTAGAAAATGGAAAAAATCCCCCTGGCTTTGTAACAAAGTGTCTGGAAGGATGTAAAGAGGACTCAGCCTGCTTCACATGCAAAAGATTCCGAAACACTGGTGTGTGTACTGCAGTTAGGGGTGTATAGTGCTGTGCCACAGACACTCCTTAGCTGCAGGAATGCAGGAATGCCCCCTTTCTATGTGTGTGTTTGTTTTTATTTTTTCCAAAGGACACTATCCAAAGCAAATTTTGTTTCATACTCTGGTGTTAGAAGACAAGCTTGAAGATAAAATTAACTAGACATAAGCTGTTTATCTTGCTCAGAGTTTCTTTGCTTTCTTACAGTGCCTGTTTGTTTGGACAGGGACAGAGCAGTAAATGTAATTTAAAAGGCATCCTCAACATTTCCAACATCCTTAGCATCATAGCACATGCCATTCTTGTCCTTCAATATATGTGGGGAAAGTGTGGTCATCACACACAAACCAAAAGACAGCTGCTGGTTAATGGTTCTGCTAATCACGAGTTCACTCTAACAACAAACAAATTCTACTACTTCTTATTTTAAGCCAAGTTTATGTATTTATTTTAAGAACAAAGGCCCAATTGCATAAAGCATCAGTGTTGCTCTAGCCAAAAAATATGTAGACATCCCACCCCTCCCTTTTGCAAGAGAAAAAAAAGATGCCTTATCTGGTTGACTGCAAGAGCAACATTCTTAGGTTAATCTCCAAAGGCATCTAACGAGTAAGAGGAATGCATTACATCAAAACAAACGATCATATTCATTGGCCTATCTTTTCCCAAAAAAAGTTTTTACATGTGTTGAAGATAAAAAACAGCAGCCAAACAACCAGTCTATGACCATACAATGTCATCTAGGGTCATTTTCTCTGACTTCCAATCTGAGTGGGGAACACATGAGTTTGTGCTAGGCTAAATAGTTTTAGGAGCACAGGAAGTAATGAAGACAAGTTTCATACAGATCTATGTTGCATGATTTTGCGAGTGGATTATAAGCTCCACTAGAAGATTTTTGTGTGTCTGGGGCACACAGAATGCTTTCCCTTGGGGAATCTCTTGCATTGAGTAAGTATGAACTCACAGCCTTTTCTGGGTAGTTGCTTCCAGAGTACAAGTCTTATCCCAGAACCAAAAAAATCAGGCAGAATGGACCTCTGGAGGCCATCCAGTCCAACTATCTACTCAAAGTAGGGATGACTGACATCAAATTCAGCTCTGAAGTTAGATCGAGTTCCTCAGGCCCTTGTCCACTTGGGTTCTGACTATCCCAGAGGACGGAGATTCCACAGCTTCTCTGGGCTCCTGTCCCAGTGTCCAACCACATACATTGTGACTTTTTTTCCTTAATATTCAATTTCTGCAACTTTTATCTAATACTTCTTGTCTTTTCATTGGCAACCTCCGAGAAGCTCCCTATTACCATCTGTGCTCCCTATTAGCAGTGAGTACATAGCAGAAGAGAGCAATAACCTCTTTCCTTAGTCTTCTTTTCTTAATATTGAACAGACTCATTTTCCTCTTATTCATACACCATGTGCTGCAGCCCTCTCACCAACTTGATGGCCTCTGTTGCACTCACTCCAGTATGTCCAATTCTGTCTTGTGTCTTGGAGGCCCTACCTGATCATAAAAAGCAAGATGTGGTCTCACAAATGCCAAATAGAGGAGAAGGATCACTTTGACTTCTAGCTATGACTGCTAACACAATCTCATGTGTAATTGGCCTTCTTGGACACAAAAGCACACTGTTGACTCATTTTTAACTTCTTGTCCAACAGCACAATAGGGATAGGTAGATATATTAAAATTATATATTATATATTGCATACTTCATATTATGTCTATGTATATGCATACTTTTATCTTCCCCAAAGGAAAAAGTGCTTTTGAAAAAGTTCTGATGAAACCTTATCCACAACGAAACAAATGGTGCTATCTGCTAACTACATTATGTGGACACCAGTAACCACTATGGGAGTACTTGACTTCAGAAATGCAGGCTGGCTGCACACCACATACAAACCAGAAATGGAGACGGGGTGAAGGAGCAGCTGAGCTTAGTGTCAGACTTTCCAGCATATGCTGACTTCTTGGTGTCAATCATTGCAGACTTTGCTTTTTCACTTTAAACGCTTTTTGTTGCAACATTTTGTTTTTAATGGAGAAAGTAAATGTAATTTTATTAAATCGTCTTCTCCCTCTAATATCTACTAGTATGCAAACCTTGCTAAACATTAAACCAGATGAAACGGGGCTTGCTTACATATGGTTAAGTGGCATGCTTCTTGCGAACAGTAAATGAGATAACTATTTGTTATTTTTGAAACAAATGTTCATCCATTAAAAGCAATATCACTATTATACAGAAAAGTGACTTCACAAAGGTGCATTATGCAGCAGCCAAAAATTGAAACGGTTGGCAGATTATTTCCAAAGTTAAAAGTTTATGGCGAAACCACGATATAAATTAACTGCTAGCAGCCGTTGAGTCCATTCTTCGGATCATTTATCTGTATGAGAGTGTTATATGTTTGATACCTGGTATGTATGATGGTTTAGGGATGGACTAGAGTGTTTCTGAGTGATTTAGCACATGAAATCTACTCCAAGTTTCTAAAACAATAAACATAATGATGGGATAGAGAAATCAATACATGTTTCTTATTTCTTGCTGCCTTTGTAATGGCTCTATCTACCTCATGCCTTCAGCACCACTGGAGTTATTATATTATCTCCAAGTCCTGAATTCATTTTATTGTGACAACTCCATTGAAAAGCAGAGAAGCATGAATCCTGCTTTCGTGTTTGGAAACTAACACATGAGAAATAAAATGATGTGACCTAATCATGCAGTGGTTCTAAAGCTGGCCTGACGACTAAATCCCAGTTCAGAATGCTAGCTAATGAAACTAGATCCTTCCTCTGTCTTGGGTAATGTGTTGTAAAAGTAGTCAGAGATGGGATATACATCAAGACAATTTGCAAAAAACAGAAAGATGGTGAACCTTCAATGGAACCTTATGAGGAAGGGCACAGAAATCCTGATGCCATGTGAACAAACATCACCACAAAAACGACTCTGGCTCCTGAGATCATCCCTTCCAGTAGAATATCAGTGCTCATTTTAAAACAGAAGGATGTTTCCAGGAGGGCTGAAAAACTTTCATTTCAAATCTTTTGTAGGAAGAACTGGAAAACATTTACTAAGATCAAACATATCATTAAAAGAAAATGTGCATCAAATTCATCAGGTAGCTAGAGTTAAAAGAGAAGGTAAAAATTAAGACATTTCACTGTAACATTTTTTAAATGAAACCTTCTGCTTTTTTGTTTAAACAAAAAGTGAAGATGTTGAACTTGGTGGATCGCCACTGATGAAGCTACTGAACAAAAGGGAGCTGAGTGGTAAGGTTACCTCTGCTATCTGTTGACAGTTGTGTTTGGAAGACTTGGCTGGCTCGGTGTGCTGAAATGAAGGGGACGACCTCAGGATTAAGGATTAGCTTTAGTCTTTTAACTTGACATTAATGTCCACTCCAGTAATGCACGTGTGTATGTGTGTTTGCATGGATATAGACAGATGTGTCTGAGAGATATATGAAGTGGGGTTTGTACTACTGTAATACATTTGATTTCACAGCTCTTTGTGAAGGGACTTTGTGTGATGGATGTGTGTTCTTTCAGATTTGGCTGGTTTTCTGTTCTGCAACCCAAAAACGAAACACTTTTGCAAAACTTTCCATATTGTTTTCAAGTGCTCCTAAGCCAGTCATTACCACACAGCAAAACAAAAGCTTATTAAAAGAAATGAACGTACTGAAAACAGAGAAAGAACATTTTGGACAAACAGCCTGTTAACAATGTGAAATGTCTGAAGTGTCCTGAACACAAATGTGGTAGCTGTTTGTGAGATGATTTTTTATTGTTATTAATGACTATTTGTGAACATTCAAATACAGCGATCCTGAAGTAAATTAGATGTAGGAATACTTAATTAACACTCATATTCAACCTCAGAGATAAGGATACCAAGTCACCACTTTTCTTCCATTTTTTCAATGAGAGCGTGAATTGCAGGGGGCAGTGAGTGTGCGTATGAGCAGTGGGAATTTTCACACTAAATGCAGAAGTTTGACTCAGTTGCCTAACCTTACAGGTCTGCTAGCCTCTTGTTATGGATTTTGGATTTTAATTGCCTTTAATTGCAGGATGGCTGCCAGCTTAAGTGTATTAAAGATTTCAGAAGATAAAGATGACACGTCATTTCAGAGTCACTGGTGAACTCCATGGGGAGGATGTTTAGGAGCTTGGTGACAGAACAGGCTATTAGTGGAGAGGAAAATAGCAAGGTTGGGGACTGGGAGGGTTTACAGAGGATACAGTTGACTGAAGAGATTTCTTTTCACTGGAGAAAGTTAGGGAGAACATTGACAAGACTGAAGTAGGCTCTTCCTTCCCATTGTATGAGCAGGACAATTACTCTAAATTCTGTATTTTTTGATTAAGATTTTGAGAGTATAATATCCGGCGTGAGTCAGCCTTTTTCCTGACTTATCTCTCCTATTAATGGACATAACAAGATGCTAAAGGATTGGAGGGACTTTTGGAAGTCCCAACATAGAAAACTTTTCTGCATTAAAATTGGTTATAGTACTATACCAGTGCTTTCAGAGCAATGATATAGCTGAATAGAAGGATATATGTACAGCACTTTCTACAAGAAGTGGTTCAGAATAAAAACTCAAGCACTCAAGCATGCTAGAAATAGAGACCTGCAATCGCAGTAAATACTGGAAAAAAAGGTACCACTGCAAAATAACTAGGAGATAAATGGAAAATACAGTATTGAGTGGAAGGATTTAAATTGCTAGGGGGCATGCTTCAGGGGCATACATACATGATGCTTGCAAAATGAGTATATACTAGGTAAAGATTTGAAGACAGCATTGCAGGGAATGACGAGAATAGCCATGAATAATTTGCCCTATTGATATAGGGCACTCATACTACCTGGTTAATTTTTCAAGTTTTTCTGCAGGTACACATCTACTATTACTGGAATGACTGGTTATGGACACACATATCAAAGTACATTCTAAGCTTGACACACTTTATGGAAGGTAAATAAAATGGCAAGGTTGATCCAGCTATGTCACAGATATATTCTCACCAGTAAGAGAAACATTGAAGTGCTCCTTCTTGCTTCTTATGTGGGATCAAGCAAAAGAAAATGTTTTCATCACTGTATGTTAACGCATGGCTGAAACTACCTGGACTTGCAAATTTTGGTGGGGCCTGGAATTCAGAAATATGAAAGAAAAAATTAAGGAGCATCTCTGCAAAAGTTGGTCCAGGTTGATACAAGCAAGTATCAGAGGTGCCGAGGGTTAAAGGAAAGGATGTATCACGCCAAAGGAAAATATTGCCTCTCAGGGGATAACCTAAGAACTGTGCAGATTCCTAGGAGTTCTGTGTGATTTACAAAGATAGAACTATTCCCTAGAGAGAATATTATTTGAATAGAAATATTGTGGAAGATCCATTAGGCTGATTTACTATCATTGAAATAGCTTCTGAGGTTCAAGCCTCCTCAGAAACTCAAGGTGAAATCCACTTCCACTCAGTTTAGACATGATAGCAGTAGTGATAGAAAATATTCAGATTGGTTTAACATCTGAATATTGTGTTAGGACTATGCCTCAGACATATGTTAGAACGACATTGCATTCAAACACACTGCTATAGTTATAGTACACATTCTCTTTTTTATATATATTTCTGATAGATCTTTTACAAAAGTGTTAAGTTTGGTACCCTGATGACCAACTACTTTACTCACAGAGAATCACAGAATAAATCAATTTGGAAGAGACCTCAGATGGCTTCTGGTCCCACTTTCTGCCCAAAGCAGGAGCAACCTCCAATCAGACCAGGTTGCTCAGGGCTTTGGCCAGTTGGGTCTCACAAGCTTCTAACATGTTGATGTAGGCTACAAGATCACAGTTTCTTTCAGTGCCTGGGAAAGAACAAGGATGTTTCTGTATTTGAGCCACAGGACCAGAAACCAGGATTCTTTCTTCAGACACTTTTTTCCCCTAATAGTAGGTAAAATGGATAACGGTATATATGTATAAAGAAGCTCTAGTTAGTGCTGCACAGACAATCTTAATTCTAGTATTTCCTAAGTCTGATAAGGTTTAATTTTCCAATTTCTCTCTCTATATATTTATTTTATAATCATATATCTTTTTATCCTGCAGGATCCCAAAGTGCCAAGTTAGATGTTACACATCTAACTGGCCATAGCCTGCTCCTATTGAGACCAATAGACATTTTGCCACTGATTTCATCTGGGCTAGGATTTGGCTGTGTAGTAATTCCGTACGTCCATTGACCTTTAATAAATTCTGTTTTCCCACCTGACCAATAAATCTGCCAGCAGGAGAGGAGAGCAAACTTTGGTGTCACTTACTGAACAACTAAAGGTTTCAATTTAAACTTCATAAGATATCAGTAGGCACAGTGACAGTTGCTGTACAAATATAATAGTGTAATTTGGAATAGCATAATTTGGAGTTGGAGATGGATAATGCACTATATGGTGTGTGTGGTTGTGAATATGTATGTATAATACATGTACATACAGCAAAGATATAGATATATTTTTAAATCACTTAATAGAAGGGCTGCTTTAGCTGGTTGCATAATCTAAAATTCTGGAACGTTTTTGTTTTCCTACGTCTGCAAAAGTTTTTCATTTAGGAACACACACGTTTCTTGTCAATGTTATTTTTACAATCACTTAGCTGAGAGCAGGGCATATTGTTCTCTGAATTTTTTGTTAAAATGTTTCACTTAATTAAACTTTTACAACCAGTTCTGCTCTATGTCTGATACTTGCTGTAAATTATACAGAAAAGCCCCTCTGGCATTTATGAGAATTCAGACAATGAAGACTATAGGAAAAAAAATGAAGCAATGTCCTGATTGCCGATAGCTGCTCATTCCCTGTTATCTCCCATGCAACTCAATTAAATATATTATTTCTTATTATACAAACTAGACTGAAAGAGTGGCCGAACCGAACTACTGATTTTTTTAATGAGTATGGTACCAAATTTCCACATTACATGGACAAATACAGTTTAAATTTAGTGGAATCTTAAAGAAAAAATGGGAAAAATGTGAAATGTAAAGTTACATTTAATCGTATACTCTTGTGGCATACACATAGGGTACACATGTAAAATACACAAGAGTTTCTCAGGGGTGCTTCACATGACATCTCTGGCATGGGGATTTAACAGCAGTTAAATTACAGCAAATTTAGGGTTTTTTTTTTTTTTTTTTGAAAGCAATGTTGTGCTTCCAGGCACTCCCCAAACTGTGGAATAACTGCAAAATGGTGGTCACATCCATTGCGTAACTGTGAGCTTTGATCCAATTGGCGTCAATGATGCTCTGAGACTTGGAAATCTCCTCTATCCTCTAACCACAGTTCAGCGTGTAAACTATTGTGTCGCTCTTGGGCAGCTTCACTTTTGCCAGGCAGAGCCAGTATTTATGCTCTTTGGCATATTTATTATTCGGTTAACTCATTCCTTATAAATCCTTCTTCAGAATTTATACCCTCCCAAGAGCTAAGCATGATGGACAGAAATAAACAGCCACGAGGGGAAAAACAAAAGAAATAAAAAAAATTAAATCTCCCTCACTCTCTTCTCCTTTAACTTTTGTAATTTTTTCTATCGTCCTTTGCTTCACAGGATTATTTGTCATGATGGAGAGAAGCAAGAGCTGGACTCTGTCTGAGAGAGAAATCTGGTTATGTTTAAACGTTTGTGAAATTCGTGGAAAAGAGTTGTGCAATTTGACATCAAATAAAGATCAGATGACCCATAAGCCTGAGTCTCCTTGTGAATGAAGGTGAAAGGGCTTGGTAGTCAACGACTTTATTTATTTGGAAACTGGATTTTTACGTCTCTGGTTCCTGGGCAGGGTGTCACACGCAGACGACTATATTTAGAATAAAAACAAACAAAATAAACACCCCCCCTCTTTTTTTACAGGTCACAGGGGACTAATCCATGTCTTTATCTGAGAACTATTGCTTTACTGAACACCTGGGCAACTCTGGATCTAAAGAGAAAATTGATGCTACTCTACTTTCTAAGAGGAGCCCACTCCTGCCTGACAACTAGATATGAGGCTATTACAGTGCTTGACTGATTCTGGATTTGGGGGCTAATTTAGCTCATCAGAAAAAAAGTCTTGATGGCCTTTCTCTGGCAATAATACTATCTGTGAATAGGCAGGTCAAAGTTGTATACCCAAGTTGAGCCAATATCTTGCTAGAACCAAATAAGCTAGCTTGGGAATGAGGAATATTATTGATTCATAAGCTTAATGCAGCATTGGGGTTTCCTGTTTCCAGGAGCTGAAATCATTGTGTCTTTGTATGGTACTGCTCTACTCTTGAATAGATATCTGCTCTCACAAAACTTCCTCAGGTGTTTGTAAACCGATGCTCCTTGCTTCACGTACTTAGCTAAACATACCGTGAGATAAAACCAGATTCTAAAAGGTCATGGTTGCATGAAAATAGATGAGATAATAATGTCTTCATTAACAAAAAAGCAAAAAATAATATTCCAGAGGGGACTGATGGTATCAAGACAAACATGTACACATTTTTTCTTGTTGTTTGTTAAAGAGTTTATTGTAAAAGAGGCAACATTATTTCTGCCTCACCAGGCCTTTTTCAAGGAGTATCTATATCCAGCAGCTGAAAATGAACGTGAACAGCTCCTCACATTTTGCACTCAAAAGAAGTCCTATTTTGTGAGTGAATTCTGTAACATTATTTAAATTAAGCTTTAAATTTGAAAATTCATTTATAAATGAGGTCTAGGCCATAGTCTAAGAGACTGAGAGAAAATCTTTTTTTGACTCCATATTCAATGATGTCAGTGAAACTTTGACAATTAACTAAACTTATGATAATTAGCAGTTTTATATTTTGATGTGAAAGCAGAAATATCACTGGAAAACAGCTGAGAAAATCCTGCACTTCAGAATTATAAATTAGCCAGGAGGAAACAAATAGTCCATCTAAAGTTCTTGGCACAGCATTCTGTAAACAGATACATATATAGATTTATGTATTTTTAATAGAACATTGTTTTTATCTGTATTTTTCCAGAAGTTGGATTTCCATATAGTGATATTCTTTTTCACTTTTTGGTATTTCTAGAATTCTTTCTTTTTTCTTCTTATTTATTTATTATTTTTTGTGCATGTTCTCCTCTTCTTTCTCTCCCAAATTTATCTAAAAGTTACTTCTATTGCAGGAAATAGATGTGTTTCCAAGTTGCTCTTCACCTGGCTTATGAATGTGACCTTTATCTTAGAACCCGTTTATACGGTGTATTCCATAGGTTTTCTGACTATTTACAATATGTATTGCACATTATTCACTTGATCCAACACACAGGGAAATCAGTACAAGACTTCCATTGACCTTAACAATTGTTGGATTAAGCTGTATGGTCCAAGTAAAGCTACCTGCAATAAATGACACAAAAATGTAATAAAGAATTCATTTATTGGCTTATTAAGCTTATTAAAATAACCTACTGTAGATTATTCAGTTTTCATTTACAAATTCAGATTCAACAGTATCTACCTGAAGTTCCAATATGCTGATTGCTGTTATCTTTAAATATACTGTGGTACAAACTCATTATCTTTTGCTTTTTTGCATGTCCATTCAGGTCTTCAGGTGCTCCTTTATTTTTTCCACAATCTGTTGAAGACTCAGTTGCTCAGTGGCAAGTTGTTCATCAATAAATCTTTGCATTTCTTCCCATTTCCTGGAGCCTTGCTCAATGCCTTGTTGAATCAGTGTGCGTGTTAGTTCCATTTTTTTTCTGAGTTCCTCTTTGCTTTTTTGGGGCACTTGGTAAATGGACTCCATCAAATCAAATGGTTTTGGCACATCTATTCTAAGCTCTCCTTGACGAACAGCTATATATGGTTTCATGCTGTTTGCTGTCATTTGCTCTAACCAACGAATAAACTCAGCAATATATTGCAGCAATGCAGAGTAATTTTCTATAGTTAGATCAATTAATTTTTTGGCTTCACTAATTAGCTTTTCTTGGGAATGACTAAGTTGCCAATACATCTCCTCAAGTTTTGCTTTGACTTGTCTGTTATATTCATTAATTTTCCTTTTAGCAGCTGTAGACCAATATCGGATTTTTTCCTGGGCAGCAGATGAGAGCTCCATGACTTTCTGTTTTCCTTTTTCTTCAACATCAGCAATAAGGTCATAATATTCCTGACTGTAGTTTTCCACTGTTTCTCTTACTTGTTCTGTCAGGCGTGTAACTGAGTCAGCAAGATCTCCAACATACTTCTTGTGCCAATCCACCAGTGTATCTATGAGATTCTTCAGCCATCCTAGTACTTTGTCTTCCACTTCATAGTATTTAACTGACCATCCAAGTGCAGTTGGATCAAAATATTCTTCCCGCAATGCTTTTATGTAGTTGAGCAGCTGGTGCAACTTTTCTGAAAGCTCCTGGATTGTCTTTTGGCTAAAAGCTTTCAACTGAGAAATGTATTTTTTAACATCTTCAGCCAGTGATCTCAGTTTTTGTGCATAGTCTGAAGCCATTGCATCTTTGTACAGCTGTTGTGTTTGGACTTTGATGTCTTCAAAATTTTTGGATTGCAAGCTTCTAATCATTTCTTCTGCCTTCTGGAAAATTTGTTGCACTCTTTGTTTCAGTTGCTTAAGCTTTCCTGCAAAGTCAGCTTCCTGGAGAGTAGCAAATGTCTGCCTGATTTTTTCCTGCAGTTGTTTCAGCATATTTTTAATTTGATCAAGTACATTACGGCCTTTGAGAATTGTTTCAGAAGAAGGAACTTTGACTTCCAGCTCATTGATAGCTGCAATCAAAGTATCAAAGTACTCTTGAAGTTTTGAAAGACATAAATCAGCAGTTTTTGCCACTTTCTCTGTAGTTATGAGGTACAGTTCTTCACCAGTGTACTTTTCAGTCAGCCCAGGGACCTGGAATTTTGTAATCTTCAGGAATTCAATGACTGAGTCAATTAGATGTTTTATCCTTTTGTGGTATTCTTCTATTATGTCAATGGTAGCATCCAAAAGCTTTGCTTTTACTCTTTGATAGTCAAACCGCTCGGCTTGACCTGCTGCTCTTCGATATAACTGTCTAGCTTTGACCTTCATCTCCTGATATTTGCCAGTGGCCTCACTGGCAGCTGTGCGAAGCTGAGCATCTATTGCATCTATTTCTTTTACAGCATATGCATATGCTTTGTCAGCATTGTTCTGCATTATATTCTTCATCTTCAGTGTGGCAGTACTGATATCCATTCCCATATGCTCCTTATAATACCGATTAACACAGTTATAGACTGCAGCTGTCATTCTAGGTACCTTTTCTTTTAGACCCAAAAGCAAGTCTTTGGCAGCATCCTCTTTCCAATTTAATTTCATTTGAATCAGGTCAGCTTTCTTGAAGGATATCTCACTTTTTAATATGTCAATGTCCTTTTGAGGAGCAGACTGAAAATATAAAATGAGATAATCAAATTCAGCATTATCTATAACAAGTATATTTCAATATTTGTGTATTCCTTTAATGTTATGATACTTCAGACATACACACTATGAATCATTTTTTGTCTGCTGTACATTTGCTCCCATACTGAAGGGTTGTTTTGGAACAAATGCTGTTGTAGGATCAGTACATAACTTAGTCTACTCCTTCTTTATGTGAATGCAAAGAGTTTTTCTTCCTTTACATTAAAGGCCTATGATGTCTGATAAGGCATGTGAATTACTTGGGAAAATGTCCCTTCTTTGATTTTTGAAATCACAGGTGAATAAAATAAGCATTTCCTAATATGAAAACATTAGAAGACTTCACTTAGCGATCACTTAAATCAATGCAAATTTAGAGTTACAGTAAATGTTCCTTAAGTTAGGACCTATTTACAAAAATGGATTTCCCAGTTTTCAGTTGTAAACAATGGATTATGACTTATTTGTGACACCTAAATTAGTACAACATCTTTGAAGCTAAGCTTTTAATTCTGAAATTATTGTGGTATTCCAATGGCAATATATTTGCCGACAATAACAATAGCAAGCCTAATAAAAGTTTTTCCTATCATAATGTATTGTGATATATTAATGGGGCCATAAAAAAGGCACTCTGTAGATAGCCTGATCTCTTTCAGTGGCTTGAATCCTACAAGGGCCATTTTTAAAGTAACTGCAATTACTCTGATGGGTGTACAGTATCTAAGACTAGTTATGTACTATATGTTCACTTTCAGTGGGTGTGTTTTCTTATCATAGGAAAGTGCAAAATTAACTGTTTGGAGAAGATGAAATAGCCTTTTTCAGACATGCTACTTTTAGTACTGGTTAAGACCAGCTTAGAAAAGAAAAACTGCTCTTACTCATATTTTTACTTTGGACAATGGGTGCTTAAATTGCTTCATAAAAGAAACACATGTATGTGTCCTATCCTCTTCCCAGTCCCAACCTTGTTGCTTTTTATTGCTCATATTAAACTCACCCGAGTTCGGTAGTAAATTTTTGCCTTCACAATGTCAGTGTCTGATTCTAGGAGATAGCCCAAGGTCCCAGCAGAGGGTGAAGATATTGAGACAGATGCCATGTTGTCAATGCCTTTGTAACGCATGTGAACATCAGTAAATGTTGGGCTGGTGATGTCTAGTGATCCAGTGCTGTTCACAATTCTAAAGTAACCGCAAATAAACAGCTATTAATGAAGGCACAAAGAAAGAACAAGTCCTAAAGAATCATCAAAAGAAAATGCAGGGTTTTACTGTCCACATTTGAAGATCTAGCCTAACACATTCAAAATTTAAGGACACTCCAGCTTTCCTATTTTAGGTAATACTATTTTGAGATCTGTAAAGAATTTTCATTAAATCAGGCTATCAAAACAAACTCTGTAGCTGTACCATTGTCAGCTTTCTATGGATTTCTACAAGCTAACTTCCATTTCTTCCATGAACAGAAGTATGAGCAGTAAATTGTATCTGTATTGCCCTTCCTTCTCCAATTTCCATCCCTTGGATATGGTAACACAACACTGGTGGATCAAAGCCTATCTCTGGGTTAGAAACCCATCTCTGTAACCCCTAGTACCAGCATTTGTGAAAAGAAAAAAAAACCTTAATAACCTGTTTTAATAGAAATCTCCAGTGAAAACTATGTTGAGGGTCAAATTTAGAATCATTCTGATAATGAAATTATTTGCTTTATCTCTGAATATTTGAGAAATAAAGCTTCTGGGAAAAGTTATTCTGACAATGCAGAGAGTAAATGTTTTTCCAGCTATCAGGGGAGAGAAAAAGTCTGACCTAATAGTGACAAGATAACCACATAGGTTCTTGTTAATTACAGCAAAGTACTCTGAGGTATTAGAGTTCAAAGAAACAATACAGATTTTGTGATTTTGTTCATCACAAATGATATTATAATCACAAGTCTTTACCTAATTCCCCGAGCAGTGAATTCTTCCTTGTAGGTTACACTCATGTCACGATGTGAAAAGCTGCCAACTGTCTTCATAACAAACACATCTCCTTCATATTTGTAGTTTGTGATAACTATAAAAAAGAGTTGTTGTGTACATATACAGAATTTATCAGAAAATAATATTAAAAACATGTCCAGTTTTATGTTAGCTGGCCAGTTGTGAGGTGCTTTAGTAATATATGAAATTATGCATCAAAAAGTAGCTGCCCATAATGCACAAAATAAAAAGGCATGGATATGTTTGTACAGATTGTTCAGTTTTGTAATATATTTAAAATATTTTGCATGTGGACCATAAATGGAGTTTCTGATTTCCTGAGAGTCTGTATTTGACATATACTTTTATAATTCTAATGCCTAAAATTCAATAGCACATGCTACTGTGGGACTCCTGAGTTTTCTGTGCTGAGATTATTTTCAAAATGAAATATACTTAGTTTACAAGGAAAAAGTTTGGTATTTCTTTACCTCTAAACTGAATCTAGTGCCAGTCAGACTGCTTTTTCTCCCTTGCATTTATCATCATAAGAAATGAGGGATTATTTCTGTGCAATTTAAACAAAGCAACAGATAGACAGAAAAGGAATTTTTTTTCCACTTTTTTTCAGAGTATGCCATTAACTATGCATATACCTTGCCATTAACCCTCAGACTAAGACTGATTATAACTTTCAAAACAATGCTGTGGATGATAAAGGTAGAAGTTCAGTCTAATGTCAGTGCTAAATAGGGAGCAGCACCTTCATATGCAAAGTAAGTTCTAGGAAAAAAAAAAAAGAACAAAACACTATACAGTATTTATTTCCCCTGAAAATGTGTCATAGTGAATATAAATCGTCTTACCACTCAAATCATATTCCAGGAACTGTAATGTTGAGCTGCAGGTAGAGTCAATGGACTCCTGAAAGGAGTTCGTTTTATTTCTTAAGTCTGTTCTCCAGGTGACATTGTACAATGGTGAAGCAACTTTGAAAGATCCAGTTAAGGCACCAAATGATGGGATGTAAATTCCAGCAGGCAAGGACATTTTGAGAGGGGGGATCTCAATTTTCTGTTCAGGAATTGTAATTGTAGGCAGATCAAAATCTGCAATCTTATTAGCTACTTCATCCAGATTTATATGTAGATTGCCGACAGAAATATTCTTTGGAAGAGTGAATTGAGACACAGTTATTTGGTATTCAGGTACTCTCAGTTCAAAATAGGGTAATTTGTACTCTTCTATTGTAATATAATTGGCTCCTACGTTCACTTTGGGGAATCTTACTCTTGGCAGCGTGGGCAAATTCACATCAAATGGCATTGTACTCAATGTCTGTGGAATTTTTATGTTGCGCAAGTCAATAGTATATGATGGGACCTCGAGAGTGGTGAAAGGTACTCTAAATTCTGGAGTGCTCAGAACAGGACTTAGAGAATTTAAGTTTAGCTCAGGAATACTGAAAGAAATGCCATCTGTAAGCTTATTCACAGGTATGGGGATAAAGTAGCCATCTTCACTCTTGGTGTACACCAGGGATGCTGAAGCGTTTAAGAACTGTTTTCTGTCAGCACTGGTAGTAACATCCAACTTCAAGATATCCCATAAGCTCTTCTCAGAAATGGGACAATTCAAGTTTTTGAGGAAGTCTACATATCCTTCCAAAGACCCAGAGACATCAAACCTTGCTTTTGATTTTTCATTTGATAATTGCATATCGTGACTGAGGGATAATGACTGAATATGGCCTTCACCTTTCCATCCAACTTTCTGGTTTTCAGTATTGATTTTCATGAGGACAACCTGATTAACTGAAGCTGTGTCCAGGAAGGAATTTGGCTGAGTAGCTTGTATCTGAAGATCTGCTGACATAGTCCAAGGAGCAAGTTCAAAGGTTGCTTTGCATTTCTGAGTCCCTGAAGTTGTGAAAAGAGGTGTATATCGTGCATAATTTTTCCCATTGTGCTCCCAGACTGCATAAATACGACGAGTAGATGCTTCAACTGCAAGAATTTCTTTCATTTCAGTGTTCCAGAGTCCATCTACTTTGGAGCTGGCCTCGAGTTTGAGAGATGACCGAGCTCCATTAGCATTCAGATAGGTGTTTGCTTCGTGGTCTACATTTCCAGAAAATGAGTTTCCAGTAAAGAATTGTCCATCAATATTCCCCCTTGTTGATGTTTCTACTGATATGTAGGATGTAAGGCTTTCTAAAGCGAATTTGTGAGCAATTCCTCCTTTAGCACTGGTGCTGTATTCAGTCGTATTAAAATCATATGTCAGTTTTAACCCTGATGAAAGAGTGGGTTTGGACTTGGTATTTCCAGAAAGCTCTTGGCTAAAATTCATTTTTAAAATGGGTGTGTTGATATCTACATTTGTTGCCAATGAAGCTTCCATGTTCCTCCTTGTGAGACTAATAGTGCTGTCATGATTTCCTCCTAGAAATTTGTTATTACTCAGGGAGAGCGCTGTGGCCAGCTTCAAACCTCTTTTTCTTGTCAAACTTGTTGAACCATCAAGCTTAAACTGCAAGGCATCAATGACTGAAGAAGACGAGACACTGAGTCGCCCAGCAATATCTGACTGATTGAACAGCCCAGCATTTGCAGTCAAAGTGATCACACTGGATTTAAATGAGAAGTCGTAAGTAATGTTCCCCATAGCAGGAATTAATATGTGATTTGATGGACTGTTGATTCTGAATCTAGGAAGCTTCAGAGTGCGTAGATCTTGTGGGACATGAAGAACTGGAAGCTCTAGAGAAGGTAAGACCAGAGTGTAAGATGGTACTGAAAAGCCAATGAATGGGACTGTAAATCCTGTTGTGCTTATTTCTTTGGGGAGCATGTAACCAAAGGCTGGCATCTCAGCAGTAAAAGGAGAAACCTCAATATTCACAATGGGAATGGTGTATCCTGGAATTCTGAAGACTCGAGGTAGTTTGTTCAGTGAAGTCTGTACTTTGTACTTGTCAAGTTTTGTTTTGGCTTCGTTATATGATTTTGTGAGAAAATCTAAAGCAGCGTTTCTTCCTTTCTCAAAATGCTTGTTGAAGAAAGTTATATATTTATTAAGTACTTCATGTACTGTTGCCAAAGGAAGTGGGATCAAGTGCACGTCTTTGTTTTTTTCATATTGAGCATTCAAATTTAAATCAAATGATTGTCTTGTAGTCTTCAATAATTCTTTCAGACCCATCTGTTCCCACAGGGAATAATCTTTTAGTTGAGGAGTTTTGATTCCGATATAGGGAACCTGAAACTGGGGAATGCTTAGAGGAATATTTAAGAAATCTAGATTGGCATCTCCACTCATTTCAACGTGAGCTTCAATTCTGTCATCATTATTGGCTGCAGACATATTATGGGAATATCTGTACTGATTGAACCTGCCAGTAGCTTGCCAGCTGACCTGCTGAATAGAGGAACTGAGCGCAAGACCATAGTTATTCAGGAAGTCAATTTTGCCAGTCAGTTTCATAGGGAAGCTGATTTTCACATTTCCATCATTGTTTGTTAACAGACGAATTTCAAAAGGGTGGGCCAAGAAGGAAATCTCATTATTCACAGTTCCAGTAATCCGTCCATTAAGTCGAGCATTGTGAGAGCCTGTTAATTCTACCTTCATGCCTCCAAGCTGTCCTGTGCCTTTTACGTTCAGAACACTGCGTCCCACAGGCTGTAACTCAATTTCAGACTGAATCTGAAGTGTTGCATAATTTAGTAAACCACATTCATATTTCATAGCTTGGTTGACTTTCAAGTACTTATCATTTATTCTGTTGTCAGCAGAAAATACAATAATGGGACCTTCAACTCTGAAAGTGGCACGTGAATCGTGAGTCCCTTCATCAGAGAAATTAGGATAAGCCCATTTCCAGTTTCCTTTACCAGTGGAGGTAAATGATATGTGTCCAGCTTCTACCTCTGTTGTCATATTATTGAGCAGATCAGCCTGACTGGAGAAAGAAGCTTGTGGAATATTCAGTCTGTGGGAATATGTTGTTCCACTCTGTACCCAAATTTTTCTTTGTAGCTTGACTATTAAATTATTCTGAACTTCAATTGAATTTTTTGTGGTATATAAGTTTGCTCTTGTTTCAGCTTCACCTTCTACGGAAGTTCCTAAAAATTTCACTTGATCGGTGTGATCAACTTTAAGGAATCTGTGGTTGACCCTCATGGAATTTTTAAGGTTCAGCTGCTTCATGTCAGGGGCTGAGACACGTGAATCTGCAATAACACTAAAAACTAGAAAATCTAATTTAGATGTTGTTTGAGCTGAAACAGACGTGACAAATTCTGGACTGCTTGCAGAAGTTGTAGTATTATGAAATTCAGCTTGTGTGGACAGTGTAAAGAATGGAGAGGCAACCTTGAAAGTACCAGACAATTTGCCAAAGGTAGGGATACTTGCAGTATGTGGGATACGTGGAAGTTGGAACTCTGGTATCTTCATGTCAGGAATCTGGAAGTCATTTAAATTTAGCTTAGGAACCACTAATTCTGGTATTTCAAACTGAGGCATTCGTAGTTTTGAAAAAGAAATGGCAGGAAAAGGCATATCTCTCATCTTCAGATCTTTAAAATATACATCAGTTGCTGGCAACTGAAATTCACCAGACATGAGTTGGTCTATTATTCGCACAATCTGAAGTTTAATCTCATTCAGGTCAATTGTATAGGAAGGAACTTCAAACGTATTTAGGATAGTAAATGCTGGGGTAGTAAATCTCATTGGGATTTTTATGTCCTTTAGTTTCTTAATGTTGATCTCATAGGAGGGGATATGCAGATCAGTCAGTGGGACAAAGAAATCTGGTGTTTGAAATGTTGCTTCCCGTAGGGCTCGGAGACTAACCTCAAAGGCTGGTATAGTGATTACAGCAATTCTGATTTCAGGGACTTTAAATCCTGATTCAACAAACTGGTTTAAATTTTCAGCCCAATTTTTGATATCATACTCTTCAGCCAAAGCAACAATCTTCTTAAAAGCAATGTTCCACTGATCAGAAATGTATATGACAACAGAATTGTAGAACTGGCTTATCTTCTGAAGATACCACTGAAATTCCTTGGAAATATCCATTTCAGAAATCCTCTCTCGCAGATCTTCCAGGTGTTCATTTATCTTGCTTTTTATATTAGCAAATGTTGTTGAGTTTATGAGGTCCTTGAACCAGTTAATTATTGCAGCAAGCTTAGTGTCCCTGAGTTGTTCTATATATCTTGAAATCACAGCACTAACATCTCTCATATACTGCTTCAGTGCTTCGGCTTTCTGTGGAAGTTCTAGATTTCTGAGTTCCTCATTTACTTTCCGTGTCAGTTCTCGGATTTTGTTATTTGTGTCATCAACAAACTGGTTATAGTCAAAAGATATCAGACTTTTTATAATTCTGTCAAGGAGCTCGTTGATTTCGTTTATCATCATTTCAAAATCAAATGTTTGCACTTTCTTGACAGCAGTATCAATAAAAGTAACAATTTTATCAAAGCATGATTTCATATCAATTTTTTTCAGGTATGAGATTAGTTTCTGGACAGTCTCTTCTATTTTGTACTGGTTAAGCAATTCTATCATCCTGTCCATTAAAAAATATATTTGCTTATCAATTTCATATTTTACAATCAGTTTGCGCATGTGACCTCGAAAAACACGGATCTTCTCAAAAACTTCATACTCCTCCATCCAGTTTAGAATAAAGTCTTTGATTTGTTCAAGAATTTCATTTATTTTTTTCATTGGTAAAGAGCGCTTCAATTTTTCAAAAGCTTTTTTAACATCAATCATTTTAATCTTTTGTTTCAAGTTTTCAACGCTACGCCTGACATCAATATTCTGAATTTGAGTCTTTAGTTTTTCCAGGTTGTCCTGTATCCAAGCTCTGATCTTGTACTTTTCATCTACATTTTTAATCCAAGCCAAAGTGCTGCTTCCAATTTCACTAGGGTTATATTGGTGAAAAAAATTTTGTAATTTCTGAATAGTATCAACTACAGTCATTCTTATCTTATACTTGCTATCTAGAGCTATCACTTTTTCAACTATTTGGTCAAGAAGCTGTCCAATAAGTACTTTAATGTCATATTGCTCATAATTATCTTTGATGTATTGCTCAATTTGTATCAGGTAGTCCTGCAGTTGAAGCAGTATTTCTTGAATATTGACCAGGGCTTTTTCCAGTATAATTTGGAGATCATCAGCTGTTACGCTATAGTCCTTTGTGAAAGCAATCAGATTACTTTTCATGCTGCTAACCCTGCCCTTCATATCCAGTTTGTCTATGTAGTCATTGACATGCTGTGGGAGATTATCCAAAGTTGCCCTGTATTTTCTAATACGTTGATCTATGTTAATGTTTTTCAAGTAGCGTTGTATGGTCTGCAGTGTGGATAGAATGGCACCTCTGACTTGTTCAAAGTAAACTGGCAAGTGTTCCAAGAATGGCAGGTTGATAATATGCATGTCTCTATTTTTGTCATACTTCACAGATCCAGAGATACTGAATTCCTGAGGCTCTGACAAACTGCCCCTGAGGCCTAACACATCAATTACATTAATTGCTTCAGACGTGAATGGCAATGTAATTGACGAATCCATTACAGAGAGATCTGCCAAAGCTCTTCCACTAAGTTCCATACCAGTCTTTTCTGCATCATTGTAAGCACTGAGATCTTGTGAATATACGTTATTGTTCAGCTGACTTTTCAATTTCCAAGCACTTGACTGCTCTGATGGAGTAAAAAGCATATGGACTTTACTATCAAGCAGCGTAGTGTATCTTCCTCTAGACTTCAAGTTATGACTGGTAGATCCTCTGTAATCATGGGAAAAAGTGAAAGCAAGTGGCTCTGCTTTGAACAGAAATTTGCTGTAAAGGTCTCCAGTGTGTTCACCCATAGCAATCAGCTTTCCATTACCATTGGTATGTACATCAGCAGTGATAGTAAATGGGGCCATAGTGGAACGTACAGCATTGTTGAAACGGAGAGATTTGGAATCACAATTTGTGTTGATGGTAATTGAGGATGCAAGTCCTGCCATATTCAGATTAACTCTGTGACTCACTGCTGCACCTTGAACATTTGCAACTGTATCTGTTTTAAAGTTCGCAGTTAGATCAGCATATGTAATGGTGTAGGTATGCCTTATTTCATCGGCTCCATAGGCTCCTCTCACATTGCCACCCAAATTCAGCTTCAGAGGCTCAAGGAGTAATTCTGCTTTGTTGGTAAGGTCGGTTCTAGTGTATTTAATATTATTGCTCAGCTTAGCTGTAAGTGACCAAGGCTGAAGTTGTAGATCAAAAACATGCTTGTGGAACTTGTCAGAACTGAAGCTGTTGTCTAGTTTTGAAGCATATGTTAAGGATAAGCCAGGTATATTCAAGTCATTTGTGTATTCCAGCTTGATTTCTTTAAATGATCCTTGCAAGTTATTTGAAAACTTGAGTCC
Source organism: Crypturellus undulatus (assembly GCA_013389825.1). Lineage (NCBI taxonomy): Eukaryota > Metazoa > Chordata > Aves > Tinamiformes > Tinamidae > Crypturellus > Crypturellus undulatus. Next base: position 587,492 of record VWPW01012043.1, on the reverse strand, counting down.
TTCTGAATTAACTCTGAAGTTCAAAACATGTTTGTTGTCCATACCCAGGATTGTACTCTGATACTCACTTCCCACCGTTATTTCCATTAGGCTCACTCTTCCACCTAGATTGAATTTTGCATTGTTTTTACCATAGCGTCCAGAAGAGGACAGTGACATGGAGCCTCCAGAAGTATCAAGTTTGGCATTCACTTCACTCTGCATTGTCAGTGGACTAAATTGCACATTTGTGGTTGCACTGCTGGCTAGACCATACTGATTAATATTGAGAGATGACTTATGGGCAGCTCTGTTTCTTTGATCAGTCATTGAAATATCAGTGTTGAAAACAAGATCCTGGGAATTGAGAGAACCTGCAAACAAGGCATAATATTGGGTTTGCTTGTAACTGGCTTGATTTTCTGAGCGAAGAGCAGCTGTCTTCCTTGACAAAATTAACTCAAGCTTATTGACACCTGCAAGTTGTCGATATCTCCCATTTGTTTCAGATGTCATTTTCAGCTGGCTGTTTTCATATCTTAGAGAAGCTGTGTTCTTTAACAGTCCACTTTGTACATCAGAGACAGAAGTAATGGAAAATACACCATCACTGTATCTGCCAGATACCTGATTGGTAGCCTGAAGGTAAGAAGAATCCAACTTCAGATTTGATTTCCCTTCTAAAACCCGTCTCTTTTCATTGTACGAGCTTGACAGAGTATAAATACTTCTTGCAAAGAAAGAAGCCACTTCTAGTTGGCCTTCCATCTTGACGTTATTGATATTCACATTATTTGTCTTCTCAGAAACAATATCAGTGGAAAACGAAAGCTGTGGACCCAGAGTGCTTGATGCCATAAGTGATACTGTGCAGTTTCCAGTGGGACTAGGTTCATAGTTCTTTGTCCTGGCCATCTTAAAAACTGATGTTAAGAGTCTGTGTTTCAGATGATTTTCATATGCATAGATATAGCCATTCCTATTATAAGATGCTTCTCCAGAACCTGAAATAGGAGAAAGGAGACAAAAGATAGATATATACATTATGTCTTAAAAGACAGTCGGATACCACGGAAAGGAACTACCTTTAAAACACCCATTTTAAGGCCTATCCACAGTCTGTGTTGGGATAAGTAGTTAAGTAGTTATGGCAGTATTTAACCATATACAAATATATTTTTATAAACAAATAAACAAATACATAAACAAATATATAAACAAATATAACAAATATAAACAAATATATATTTATAAACAAATATATATTTATATGTACAGGAAGAGAGAGAGAGAGATAAATTGCAGGCAGGCACAAAACCACACACACATTTGATTTTGAAAACACTTGACTTGTCAGTGTCACTTGACAACTGTTTATAGGATTAGACTTTCAGTCCTGAAGGATCTTGTTCTCAGGAGAGAGTATTTTGGAATAAAGACTTTAAAATACTTTGTTGAATTACATGATTTCATCTTTAGTGCCCAAGTAAACAGATTCCCAAATTATCTTTTAAAAAAGAGAATTTCAGATCATCAAACCTTGTTGTTTAAATAAACAATAAGAAACTGTATGTGCTATGCTTTATCTAATGAATGTCAAATAAAATCCTTAAAGAAGTTTTGCCAACATTAAAATATCAACACACATTCTTACCTTTTATATCGTAAGACAGCAGCTCAAAAACTGAATCGGCATTCATGGCATAAGTAGTTCTTATGCTGGATGTTCTCTCTGTCATGCTGTTAGCCAAAGTGTATGCTGCTGTCCAGTTGTAATAGTTGCTGTACATATTACTAGAGACCTCTAATGCGCCAAGTAAAGGCACACGAAGTGGATAGTATTCTGGAACAGTAAATGGTGGGATTCTATATTCCTGTGATGGTACATTTATTCCCATTGACTCCATTACCAGAGGAGGTGTTTTAACACTTTGTGGTATCTTTATGTCATGGGATGATCTTCCACCAAATGGCAATGGGATATTAATTAGAAAACTACTTTTATTCCAAGCATATCTGATCCGGCCATCACTAGAAAACAAAAGTGAAAAAAGTGTTTAACAATCTATAAAAGTCCATAATGCATACAAGGAAATTCCTACTATTCCCATGATACTAAGCTTATTTATTTACAGGCTTATACCAATGTCTTGACTTTAGGTATACACAGAAATGTAAAGATGACTTATTCTTATCTCAGCATTTTTGAAGCATTCATCTATCAGAATTTACTGAAAGCACTTAGTATTCAACAGTATCCAAAGTGCTTTCAGTAAATTCTGATAGAATTCTGATAGAATTCTGATAGAGAAAAAAACATTAACAGTATTCAACAGTATCCAGTTAATGGTTTTTTTCTCTTATTTCATAGTCAGTAAGACTGAGAGGGTAAATAATCCAAAATGGACTATTTAAGTTAGACCTTGTATTAGAGTTCAAAGCTTCTTGAGTCTGTCTAGACTTACTAACCATAACTAGGAGAAAGAAAATTGCTTTTTTTTTTGCAAGGGGCTAGATATAAGACTCTCATGAATCTTGCACTTGTTTTTTCTGTCTGAGAATCCAAAGTGTTTTATGATCATTCATGAAGAGATGCACTGGTATGGAAGTGGTCCTCTAAATTAAGTATAGGAAAGAATAATTCCTCTGAAAGTACTGCTACAACTCTGCAATGTATTTTGCTGAATACAAAAGAAAGGCAATTCTTCCTAATATTATTATTAAGATAAAATATTAATATCATATATTAATATATGCTACCCATAATGAACTATATATAATTTACAGTATAAGTTTAGTATTATATTAATATTTTAATATTAATACTATTTTACTATGCACTTCAAATTTAATATTAATGAATATTAATACCTTAATGTTCTTCTTAAAAAGCCTATTTTTATAGAAATGAATGAAAAGATTCATGCTGTAAGAATCTAAATTATCAAGAATTTCTCTTTCTGATGATGATAAGTATTTCAAAAGTTTCTTGCAATTATTCATCATTTAATTTATTCTCAGTACAAATAATAACAATTAAAAAATCTAACTATTCATCCAGAAGCTAGGATTGGAAAACATGGATTGCCAGCTGAAGAGTTTGTGTGGAAAAAGTGTAATTATGAAAAGACAAAACAGGAGGAAACTCAGTCTTAATTTGTGCAAGAACAATATTCTGGCAAGATTCTTTTGTTGTTTGCCTAACTGGTCTTGTATAATACAAAATCTTTTTTACTCTTAGAGTTACATTTTAAGATGAAAATTAAATAAATAATTCTAAAAATTTGTTCCATTCCAGCAAATGATTAAAAAAGGACCATAACAGAATGATGGAAGCTATTATTCTAATGTGCACTGTTGATAAGAATACAGGAGAAAGAAACATGTGCTTCCCTGCTTACACTTATCTCAATACAAAAGTAAAGGAGATGTGTGTCATTAACACTCTCTTTCATAATACCCCAGTGAAAGACAGTATGTGGAAAAACTAGCGCTAGGAAGGAGAAAATATTATACTCTTTTCATCTGTTTTTGTAATCCAGACTTTACAAGCTTCTTTATTCATTTATATTTATTTCAGTCATCAATATTCCCTTAGGTAATAGGAATCCTATGCAAACACATTTAATATACTGCTGTGGTAGATGAGAGTGTACACTAAATAAACTATGGAGCTACAGTTTTCCTTGAATCCTTATGCAGAGGCAAAGCAATGATGTGATAAGAACACTAATTAGCAAGAGGGCTAATCTAAGACCCGTCACAAGCGCAACTTTTGGGCAGTTGCTAGAGTATTTTAAAGTATAGATTCACTCAGACTGATTTATAGTTTAATCTCCTAGAGACAGAAGGAGTAGGCTGCTTATCAGCCTCTCTCTCTCTTTTTCTTGGTCAAACCTTATTCCTTATAGCTTTTAAACATACCAGATGATTTCTACTAAATTTGACAGAAGGGTAAGAGCTTCACAGGTTTAATTTATACAAGTTTTGTGAAAATTTGTAGCAGAGAGAAGAGAAAAAGTGTAAAAGAGATTAGGGGTAGGGACCCTTTGGTTATTGCCAATAAAAAAGGGTCTGTAGGGATGTGAGACACCAATGTACAGAAAATTAGTTTTCATTAGTACTTCTTTCATGGAAAGATCATTGAATGATGAATTTTTTTTTTGTTCACTTCTCATTGCATAATGCAGTACTTCAAGATGCATTCATATGATGCAGAAATGATGTCTGTAGATGCAGTTCTGTCTTACCTAGTATCATTCATAATTCCCACTACATAATTTCCTCTCCCTTATCTTAAAATTCTTTGCTAATTTTATGGAATTGTTTACAATAATTTTACACTATTTTATAAACCAAAGTCAAGTAAGATAGTAGAAGCACATGAATGAATATCTATTTTCAGTTCTCTGTGTGACTATGCTCATTTCTCTCCCTACCTTTTCAGGAAAAGTTCTTCAGGAATGGTGATAACAGGCAGGTTCATTTTCTGGATGTTCAGGTCCTGTAGTCCACTTAGTTTGTCTTGTAGAGTCTGAGCATAGGGGACATCTTTTGATGCCTTTTGCAGCCAGGTGTTTGTTGCCTGCAGTGAAGACAGATTTTTTTCAAAATAAAGGGACTAATAAAACTCAAAAGTGAAATGACAAGTTTTAGGCCTTTCCAAGAGTTTTTCAGTTATATAACAGCTATCTGAAAGTTACTGCAATTCTCCATATGCAGAGTACTAGGCATTTGGTAAAGTAACTGGCTGCATCCAAGTTGAAAATATAAACTATATTAAATTTCACTGCTTTCACACGTCATCCCCATAAAGTTCCTTGAGGAGACAACTGATCAGGGCTACACAATCAAGTGGTAATATCCACTGTAAATTGAAACATACCACGATGAATTGTGATACAATATGTCGCAGCGTCATATCTGTATGAGCTACTTTCCGATCCAGCAGTTCATTAGCATGCTTCTCCAAAGCTTTTGGGTAGTCTGAAAGATTAACTGTGAAAGCAGAAGACATTTTCTTCACAGCAGCATTTGTTCCCGAATTCCACTCCAGTTCAACTTTCTCAGAATCTGAAAATCATGAATTTAAAAGCAGAAAATGGTAAAAGTCAGAAATATTCTTGTTCTACTTGAGATTTAATATAAACGAAAGTACTCAGGTGTTTACATTTATAAGTTTTACACATGGACCATGTTTTTGCCCTTACCATATCTGAAAACAACTCTTCCGGAAACTGAGTTCCCATGAGATGATGCAGCTGAGCTCATCTGAAGATATCCTTTGGTCGGTGAGTAATTAACCAGTGCTTCAGTTCTAAGCTCGGTTTGCAGGCGAGGAATAGAAAGGGTGCCTCTTAGCATTGCCTCTTCCATTCCAGCATATCTGAGAAAGTGAAAAGTCAATGTGCATATAAAGCATTTCATTTACCTCTTTTATTTATATTTCAAGAGTAATTCCAACATTTAAATCCAAAGTAAGGGCATAATATGTGATATAAAAAATGGAATTAGATTTAGGATTCCTTCTGATTCAGTGAATGCTTTTAGATCCCACTAGTGACTCTGGGAAATCTAAAGTAAATTATTATAATGCCGCTATGCAGAAACACAAAGGACTAATCCAGTTTTAATTCTATAACATTGAAACAGAAGGAAATATCTACCTGTCTTGGTTCAGTTGTACCTGAATCAAATCCTGCTCTCTTTACTCAAGACACATTCTCTACTAAGCATACGAAGCATGAATCAAATAATGGAAACAAAACACTTGACAAAACATTATGCCATTGGGCCTCATTTTCCTTTATTCACATTTATTTTATATCTCTGTCACTTTGTTGACTTGAGCAAAATTCTAATATAATGTTAGTGTAAATGAAAGGGAATTGAGGTCCCTGACATCTGTTCAAAGCTCCCACTGATATCAGAGGCAATTCCGCATGAACAGCAAAGACAAAGACTCCCTGGGGAACCATCAGGATCACAGAATTCCATGGAAGATTGAGGTTTATTAAAGAATGTGATCAGCTCATTTCACCATGGGCTTGTGAGGCAGACAATTTTAGAAACCCTGGCAGGCTGAACATTTTTGTTAGCTCCCCTGTAGATGTTCCCGGAAATATTCTCATCATGAAGCGTGGGAACTTTTACAGGAAGCTCTCAGTTATTTTTCGTTTTGTTGTTTATTGACTGTCACTAGATTTCTTCATGGGGAGACCTAATAACTTTTTTTTAGAGCTGAATATACCCAATAAAAGATAATACCTCTCTGAACAAACCATGCCTTGTTTATATCCTTGGACTATCACACCTGCAATAACAGTACTACAGTGTCTTTCTTGTGGGCGTCTATGTACAAATATGGAAGAACTAACTCAAGAAATACAAATTACAAATTATACATACACATATAGTACGAAGGCTCAACTGTTATGTATTGCATATATATCCTTTAGAATTATTCTTTATATTGGATATATATATTGTGCATCTTTTGCAGATTACAAAGAGAATACTTCAAGTGTTTATGAAAGGAAATTTAAATGACAAATTTTTATATGTATGTATATTCAGTAATTTCTCCTAAATTGGATATTATTCACTTTTTTTATTCTACCTTTAAAACACCCTCAGCTATCTTATTGAATGGTATCTGGGAAAGCTTAAATGGCTTCCTGGCTTACCTTATTTGTCCAGTAAGAGTGGCTTCAGATACCCTCTTGTTTAGTAAGTCTAAGATTAAGGTATATGCTTTCTTCCCAGAAACAGATTCATCAGTAATTCTGAAGTTTGTACCAAAGTCAACATCAATATCTGGAACGCGGACATCACTGGTCAAAATTCTCCTGTCTCTGTTGTACCTGAAGGTCAATGTGGCCTCATGCTGCTTTACACCTGAAAAAAAAATTACTTTGATTATTCACAACTATGGTGTCTTTCTGGACTTTTCTAAAATGGAAAAGAAGAAATTAATATCATCCTGAAGATATAAATCAGCATCTGATGATTCCCAACCACAAACTGGCTTATCTTTTTTTTTCTGTTCATTTTCTAAATCATAATTGACTAGTTGACTGGTCAATTCTTGTTATAATCTTCTATATTCTCTATTCTTGTTATATAAACTTGCTCTTCCACAGTCTCCCTTTGAAAAAGTGCTGTTGATGGCACTGTCTGTTGGTATGCAGTATTACCATATTTTACCAGAAATGCCATTTTTCTCTTGCTTATATAGAACCCATTAATTTATTCTTTTTATTGTTTTATTCAATGATATTACTGTTCTTTGTTTGTTTGTTTGTTTGTTTGTTTTTATGATGGAAAAGCATTTTTATGAAATAAAATCTGCATCTGATCAGGAAGACCTTGCACTGGAATTGTGTACATGAAGTGAAATGAGTGAAAGTGTTGTCACATATTGAGTAAAATGGTATTCTATTTTACATTACAAATATTTATATTAGGATGATGTATTCTAAACAAAAGGAAAGCTTCTCACATTTCAATGTTGCAATTCAAAACTGAGCTAAACCATATTGCTTTTTCAGTTTCTTACCTTCTGCCTGGAGAGCAAACTTTAAGGTGTCTACCAGGTCATTTCCCTCTCTCTGCAGGTCATAGTTAGCACTTGCAGAGTATTGCTTCACTTCACCTGTGGAAACTATTTCAACTTCAAATCTAGAAAAGGAATAAATAAATAGCATGTAAATAATTTGATTATGACAGGAGAAATCATTCAGATCTTACTAGCCTTCTAAGCTGCTCCAACTGATCTATTATTAGAATATGTGAGAGGATACTGTAGATACCAACTCTTATAGAGCTTAGTATGTTTCTTAATGCAAAACAGACACAGTCAAAGTTGGTTTGACATACTTGGTTTCTCCGGTCAGGGGATAGTATGGAGCTGACTCTGTGACACTGGCATTGGAGTACAATACATTGGTGCAGAAATTTAGACCAGTAATGAAAGACTTGCAAGAAGTCCATGATTCTCTGTTCTCAATCAGAGGCGGAATCTCTTCAGTTTTTGCTGGAGACACCAAATGCAGTGTGTTGCTGGATAGGAAAATGAACGTTAGTATTCCCAGGACAGGTATTTAGATACTACATCTAAGTTGGTAAAACCTATTAGTGGGGCTAATTTCTGAAAAACAAACAAACAAAATTACTCTGGTTGGTTTATAAAATAAAGGGATCTTTAGGGCTTAAAATATCAAATTGAGTATTATTGTTATAAGTACTATTACAGATAGATAATTACAATTCTATGTATTGATACTTTCATCTCTTTGAAATTAATATATGCAATTCATTTAATTTCAATCTAAAATATTTATTGCTATGATAATCATCTTATGCAAAAGAAAATGAAGATGCAGAAATGTTAAGGATCTTGATGAAAATTGCAGGATTGAATGATAAATTATAGAATTTGTAAACCCTGCCTTTCAGTCACCCCTGTTTGGGACATTCACCTATCCTACAAAAGTAGCTATCCCAGTTTTACAATGTCTGAGATTTTTCTGAGCTGAAAATCTCTCCACGCCTGCACCCACCCCTCAATTCCATCAGAATAAGAATCAAGAAGAGAAGCAAGGACAAAGCCTTGGCATTTTTCATTACCTGATACTTAGGAGTTTTGTCGGAGTCTTTGGAGCAGGAATGCTGAACTTCAGTTGTCCAGCTTTCATGCTAACATGTGCTTCAATTCCAGACTCATGGAATATGTTGGAATTGATCTCCACACCACTTCTAGCAAATTCAGGCATGTTTATTCCCAGGTGTGTTACAAACTCTATTGCTACAGAAGGTTTAGCAATGAGTTCTGCTTGCATCTGTTAGACAAAAACAAAATGATATATTTATTTGCCCAATACTTTTCTTATTAATCTTGTAAAAAAAGTTTTAATTCTTCTTGATAACCTAGAGTTTGGCTTTGTACAATATATTGTATTCAATATATTCAATTTCTAAGCCTCACTATATAAGCTAAGAGGAGAGAAAAGTTATAACTGCAATGTAGCAAATACAGCAAACCGATAACCCTAAGAAATCTTACTTTACTGCAGAAGTAGTTCTGCTGCAGAAAGATTTTTTATATGGAACTATTTGCATCTATTTTTAAAGCTGAAGACAAAACCGATTTTCCAATGGAGAAAAATGATAATTATTTTCAAAAACAATCACTAAATTATTTGACAAAATAGAAATCGATTCAAAATTTGAATTTCCCTAAACAGAAAAAAGCTTACTTTCAAGCTTTTGGTTTGGACATTATAGAAAGAGCAAACAGAATGAAATTCCAGAAAAAAAAATATGGCAAGGAAAACAACATCTGAGTACATTTTTATTTTTCTATTTATTTAAATAGTGCATATAGTGGAAAATAAAAGGTTAGGTGGGCCAAAACATTGAGAAATTTATATAAAATATTGAATAAATTAGGTCAAAATAATGATTAACAACATTAAAAAAATCATTTTATCCTAATAATTCATTTAATTTCACATACTGTTTAATTTTTTGAATTTTAAAATAAAGATGTTTCATTTCAGATCCAGATTTTTTTCATTTAATTTAATATTTAATGTTTCTTGAAAATTTATTAATTGAAAATTTTATTAACTGGTTTGCATAGCAAATTCACATAGATCTTGCACTATTTTCATTTGAGATTAGTAACAGTGAGAAATACGCAAAGATTATTTTAAAAAAGTCATTAAGCTGAATTCCTTTCATAAATTTAGTAATCATCTCATACTTGATATGTGCATTACTTTTGTGAATTACATTCACATTAAAATAAACTTATCTGGCGATGTTGATAAGTTTTTTTTTTTAGGAGTATTTCATACTCTTTACAATTCTGTTGGTGTAGTTTATTATGAGGTGTGCAACTGAGACTTACGCTTTTTTGGTGAAGCTTCACAGCTACTTTGGCTCCAGGCGTCACTATTCCAGACAAAGCAAACTTCAGCTGCAAGCCTGCTCCAGTTGGAAGCTCAAACTCATTGTCCATAAACATGTAGTGCACAAATAAGTCCCTGTCGGCACCTTTTGAGATGGTTTGTGCAATCTGAGAAACAAAAAGGGAGTGGACATTAATAAATCTATCCATGAAACCTACACTTAAAAAATCTGATAGAAAACAAAACAAAACAAAATACTGATTGGTACATTAGGAACATACCATTTCTGGAATACCCTGTACAGTTTTAATGCTCTTCAAAATCATGCTTCCCAGCAGTTTGAAATCATTGAGTTTCATGTATCCAAGTTCTTCTCCCAAGATTCTCAGATATGCTCTTCCTTCAGGAACTTTCTTGTTGCTCAATTCTTTTATGAGTTTTTCAAGGTTAAGCATTATTGCTTTCATCATATCCTGAATATTCATACAAAAATTAGCATAAAATAAAACAGATTTATGAGAAATCTGAGTGATTACATATGAAAACTGTTACTTAGTGAACATAAGCTAATCCAAACATGCACTTCTTGCAGACTTGGCTCCCTCAAACAAAGGCCTTCCCAAATATTATTAAAAATCATTGTTAAATATGATTAAGACCTGTTTTAGCTTATTAGAAGGACAGAAGGCTCTGATACAATATTTATTGTAAATACTATAATTAGTGTACACAGACAATAATGTAAGGCCATGCAAAGATCACTTTCAAGCTGTACCTGTTCCTGTCTGCCATCCTGGGAATAACCAAAATAGTCAAAGAGTGCCTTGGAAACCTTTTCTGGAACTCTGCCGTCAACCCAGTACAAGGCTTTGCTTGCAGTGTCTGGGAAAAATCCCTTCTCTCCGAACAAAGCCTCCAGTGTTGGTTCAAAACCCTTTCCATCCAAGCCAAGCTGAAATGTATAAAGCAATATCCTTAGTCAGACAGTTTTCAACTTGTTTAAGGCTCTACAACAAAAAGACTTTCTGGGGAGCAAACTATACATTTAAAACATATATCAAAGTTCTATGATTCTTGAAAAAAAATGAGAAAATATGCAACAGAACAGAATGCTAGATTTTATGCTTTATTTTATTTTTGTGGAGGGGTCCAACATAAAATCTCAATATAGGCTGGATTTCTATTAGAATCTACTATGAATATTTCACTGGGCAAGTAATGATTCCTTAGGAAGCTGTCTATTTGCTACCGGTGGGTTCATCAGTACCCTAGCTGAGATCTTTAGTGACCCAACAAGATGGTCCATCTATCCATCAGGGATTGACATCACATGTCTTGCTCTAAATCTCAATGAGGAACAAATGAGTCTCCTTGTAAGCACAGTGATCATTAGATTTTTATCCAAAACTTGCAAAAAATATATTATTCACAGAACATTGTTATAAACAAACAGAAATGAGAAAGGCAACAGCCACATAATAGAAAAAGATTTTGCTATACCTCAAAGAGATCACTTGGGTGAAATCCGTACAAACTCAGGGTGGTTTTTAACATAGTCTCCTTAGGAACATACGTATTCGGCTCAAATATCACATTTCCTTCTACCTTGGCAGAGATGGGATCAAGTCCAGGTAGAGAAACTCTTTTGGAAATCTGATAATTTTGTGAGAATTTTCTGAAATCCTTGGCTGTTGGAACCTCGTTTCCTTTCAGGGCTTCTTCTACTCTGCTTTTCAGACTAAGAGAGTGGTAAACAAAATACGATTAGTATACGTACCAAAAAACATTTGGCCCTAATTCTGAGATATCTTGTGTCACTTGTAGATATTCGTACAACTGAGATGACTGAAAATGGCTGACTCTGTATGCATCCTGACAGTAAAAATAAAACAAAGAAAAAGACTGTAAGCCATAACTGCTCTGACAAAGCCATAGATTTACCCAGCTGATGTTCTTTATTTTAGGTTACTTCTCTTTGTTCAAACAATGAAAATGACCATGGAAACAAATATAAAAAAGAGAAAACAAACAAAAAAACACCACTAGACAAACGAAAAAAAACATCACTGCAATTTGGATCAGAATTTTGTTCTTCCTATGTGATCAGTATGTTATTTAATTTTACTTACTCTTCAATGCCTGCTTCTTCAGAGACTAAGATGTTGGCAATATGTGAGGCAACAAAGCTTTTCACTTGTTCATTCCTCTCCTTAGTCAGGACTCTTACAATCTTGGTGAGATCACTTGGAGAAGGATTTTTCATTAGTATGAGATAAGCTGCCAGACGTTTGTCAGCATGTACATCCCCTTCATTGAATACTTTCAGAAGAGCTGCACGGTCCTATATTAAATAGAAGAAGGAAGATTTTGCACTGATCAGCTGGCAAGTAGATGATATTGCCAAAATCTTTTTGGAGTATAATGGGTCAAATAATTTCCAGAATGACATTCATGCAATATTTTCAGGTTGAATAACCCCAAAGGCCTCTATTTCTATCACTGACTAAGAGTGTTTTGCTCATTCTACTTTGATAAAATTTCTTTTGATATGAATTTTCATAGAAATTACAGTTTTAATGAAACTGTTTTTTTCATCTCGTATCTATCAGTTTAATTTTTTGTTTAAAATGCTTACTTTTGATTGTTGTGATTAAGAAGTGTTCTGACCTGAAGAAAAGTTCTCAAATTTTTACAAATTAATTTTTGGAAGTAAGATCTTGAAAGCCTTCAAGTAGGTCATCAGATTCAATTCCATTCAAAACATTTTAAAAGTAAGTATTTTTCAGAGAATGATTTTTTTATCATTTCAAATGATTTTTTTTATCTTCAGAAAAAAAATCTGATGACCTATTTGAAGGCTTCCAAATTCACAAGTTTCCCTTGTCTTGGCTTTTATAGTAGGAACCTGCTAATGTTGAAACTGCCATTTGTTATACTTACCTGAAATGTTCTGTGTAATGACACCCATTCTCTACAAGATGTTTTTATTTTACCATAATTTAAACCTAAATCTAGGTAGTACAATAATGACAGCAATCAACTGCCAATCTAAATCTAAAATAGGGAGCTCATTTTTTTCTCTCTATTTAGTTAAATACATAAAAATCTTGAGTAATTCCTTAAACCACCTTTAAATAGGGAGAACACCATGTAAGAAATCTTTAGAAGAACACATTCAAACTTTCTCTTTAAACTGAAGCTATGTAAAGCAGCTACATCTCAAAGGAGCAGTGGCCATTAAATCACAATCCTGTAGAACTTCTCAGATGTTTGGATGGAAATTAAAGGCATTCTAGAAAAGCTGTGGATAACTATTCAGGAGATAGCAAAAATATGGAATAATAGAGGACATCTTGATTTATTCAATTATTTTGGTGAAGGGTTAAGTTAAAGTGAATTGTAAAAGGTTTCTGCCATTTTCTGTGATCCAGTTTACCTCTTCTGTAATAGTCATTTTTCTGAACGCCTGGATGGCTGCTTTCTGAACTGAAGGTGATGCAGCTTCATTTCTGATACATGTCCTAAGTAAAGATTTCAGGTTGGGTTTAGCTTTTTCCATTACTGCGCCCATGTTTCCAATAGCCTGTCAGTGATGAAAACACAGAAATATGATAAGTATCTTTTTCTCCACTGACAGGAAGACTGTAATACATATGCAATAATCTATAATAACAGCATGCATAAGGGAAGAAGCAAGTAAAAATACCCTGAGTGTGAGATAAGTGAGCTCTTCATCCCCAGAGCATTCAGTGCCAAGGAGCGATACCATAAAGTCTGCAACATCTGTTATTTCTTCTGTCACAGTTGGCTTCTCATTGTAGAATCTAAGCAGAGAGAGAAACACATTGGAAACAAAAGGGATTTTTTTTTTTTTTATTCTAAAGAGCTAACTTACAGGAATGATAAAAAGTGTTGGAAAAGCAACTTTTTAATGTTTATTCTGGAGATTTTAATGCCTTACTGAAATTACTTTATAAAACTAGGTACTGTCAATACTCACTTATTAACAGAGTGGCTCAAGCCATAAAATGAAGCCCTACTTGGCCGATATTGGGCCATGTTAAGAATTTCCCTTATTCTTTCAGCAGTTGGAGAAGGCAGCAGTCCCAGGGTATATGTGACCAGGTCTGTCACAAATGGATTCACATCGTTCGTTCTCAGTATCTGGAGGACAGCACTATAGCACTCTGGAGTCCCGCATTGAGTCAGGGCCTGGACTGTAAGGGAACTGAAAGAAAAAGAGAGGGCTGAGATCAATTCCCTGTTTGCAGTTACCCAACTGTGGTGCATGTTTGAAAGAAGCTGAATGAAAGAAGTATTCAATGCATTTAATTAGGCGTGTTAATGTAAGTGATGTATGCCTATGTAGGCCTTGGCATAGATGTTCTATACAGTTGTGCCATACAACTGTGATATATGTCTTGGAAGCAAATCACACAAATATTTATCAAAAATAAGCTTCTTAGTTTTACAAATTATGCTAATAACATGACTTGCTATGGACAACAAGAAAGTATTAACAATCCTATCACTACATAGACTACATTGTTTTTTCTACAAACACATCACACTCCCATCCCCTTAACTATTACAATATAATGAACCAGACTGAGGCTTTAGTGTCTCTACAGACTGAGGACATAAGTATGTGCAAACTCAGCTAGGACAGGAACAGCAAGGGTTGGGAGGCAGAGAATGGGGGATGATTAAAGACACATACTCTCCCCTATTTCCAAAAATTTCACTTTCTCCGCTGTATTCTTCAATATAAGTCAGGACTGGAGTTTGGAACTAACATCCCTGTCCTTCAAGGAAACTGGATGAATTTTCTGTGGATATTTGGTCATATTAATCTTCTCATAATTGTATCAGGTATACACTCTCAGTTGGGGTGGTGGAAGAAAAAAATAGTACTGCCTAGGGTTTTTAACCTGAGCTATATTTAACTGTGTTTCCTTTAATGAGTCAGCTTCTCCAATTAATCAGAAAAATTTGAGCAGCTAATGATGAAAAAGACTAGGTCTTTATAGAATTGTAGAGCATTCAGACCTGTTTAAATATTTTACTATTTTCATATATGGTCATATATGTCAAATATTAATTTCATTTTTTTTCTCATGCTTTCCTTGTTTCTCTCTAGAGAAGTAATATGACAGTTACCTTTCTGAAAAGCCAATGTTTACATCTTATTAGCCTATAATTTAAAACCACTTGAAGGAAATAGTCAACTTCAGAATTGATTTACTATGACACGGACATGCTGGATTTGCACTATGCAATGTCGTAGCATACCTGGAAGTTTCCATCATCTTTGGTACAAGAGAGCCAAGACTGGCATTGTGCAAACTTCTAAGTCCAGAAACAAGCTTGTAAAAGAGTCTTGCTCTCTGCTGGTTCTGCTGGGAGGCAGAAAGTTTTTGCAATTCCTGAAGAGCTTTCAGAACACCATCCTCTTGCTTGGGAAATTTTGCATCTGTACTTTCCAGTGCAAGTCCTTTCTCTTCCAGTTCATCTAGCAATTAGAAAAATTACATTTGATATCTTTATCAAGGTGGTATGCTAGTGTTTATCCTCTGACATATGCTTAGTATAAATAAAAACCCTGTAGATTACTTTACATGATCCCAGTTGAAGTTAATAGCTGAATAGTTTCTAAAAATAGTAGAATGGAATTTAAAAGTAATTCTCCCAAAAGTAGAATGGTACCTATTTGTGTAAATCTTAAATTTTCCTAAAGATGATTCCCTAAATACTTTTTATATTTAGCAGAGTTTGATCTTCTAACTTTTAATGAGCATATGTTATCAGAAATGTATGCAATGACCAGTAGTAACATTTGCACACCAAAGAATCACAGTATCACAGAATGGCTAAGGTTGGAAGGGACCTCTAGAGATCATCTAATCCAACCCTCCTGCTCCAGCAGGGACACCCAGAGCACGTGGCACAGGGCGGCATCCAGGCGGGTTTGGAAGATCTCCAGAGAAGGAGACTCCACAGCCTCTCTGGGCAGCCTGTGCCAGGGCTCTGTCATCCCCACAGGAAAGAAGTTCTTCCTCACATGGCGATGGAACTTCCTGTGTTTTAATTTATACCCACCACAGAGAAGAGCTTAGCTCAAAAAATACATCAAAAAAAGTTGTTTCGGAAACAAAGGTATAGCAATCATGAGTCATTCAGATTTGGTAGCTGAAGCCAAAAATTGACTAGCAAAATTATGACTTAGCAAAGAATGTGTTGTTAAGATTATTTCCAAAAAGATTAATTTTCAAGATATCCAGAAAATATATAATTATAAAGATTAATTGGAAAAAACATGAAAAGATTGATTTAATTAAAAATGAATAAATTAAAAATGAAAAAATAAAGCTTTTCCCCCCGATTCCCTCCCAATGTTTTCTGCCTAGATTTACCAAATTTCATTAAAAATGTGAATTGTTTTGTTTCCCTCATATACATTTTTAATGACATATTTGTTCAAAGATATGTTGTCTCTGTATTTTCATTTGATATTTATTCAGAACTGCAGATGTTTTACCTCCATCAAAATTTCTATTATTGATCTTAGGGGTATCTTCAAGCTTCAATGTCTGATTGACTTCTGTCATCACTCCATAACGATTTCTAGTAAACAGAGAAAAATACAGACCTTTAATTGAGTCTAAGTAGCTTTGAGAGATCTTGCTATGCCTCCATAAGAACAAAGGGACTATGTGGGATCTAAGTCAGACTTTGATATATTACTATTCAAAATGTGTCGGGTTCGTTATCAACCCGTGGTGGTTGTCCGTGGTTATAGAGGGAATACCGAGGCCATCCACCTCAGGGTCAAGAAGCACTGACACCTATGAGATGATAGGCCAAAATGACGTTTATTGAAATTCACTGCTGGCTCTTATAACTTCTGTCCAGGTGGAATTTTTCGTATGTACCAATTAGGCTCCAGATATCACTTTTTGACCTAATATGGTTAAACCCTTGCCCATTCCGTGATACCGCGAGATCTTCCGTCCGCCATTCCCTATCTCTGCTTCTGTCACGTACAACAGGTCTCGTTAACAGTACGGCTGCAACTCCCACAAAAATGAATGTATACATAGAAAAGACAACAATAAGTAGTGTGCAACCTACCTGTACGAGGAAGGCAAAAACAGGTGCTTTTCACTGCAGACAGCATCTCTTATATGTCTTTTCTTTGCATCAATATTGTAATGACAGAATTGTGTGCTCCTCAGAAGGGTAGATAATGGAATGTTCTATAAAATAAAGATTTTGGCAGTCATTTTGCTGAATATATGTAACAAGCATTTTTAAAGGCTGTCATAATTTTAGTTTAATATTGACAATCATACCATATTAAAAATGATAATGCCTAACTGGAATCATTTTTATACCCAAACTATGCCAGTATCTTTATTCTTAACTTTCTTCAGAAGCAAGAATCTCACTGAAATTTTTCCTCAGTCTTCAGAGATGTTTGCCTTAGTAGTTACTTCATGATGGATCTCCTGCTGTCTATTACAAAGGACTTATTTATTTAAATTAATTTGTAATTTTTACTAATTCAGGCCCCTCATGTTCTCATATTCTTTATAGTTTCACTCTCAATTCTGCAACAAACTGTAAAAGCAGCAGAAATTGATGGATGTGGTTTTCCATGGATTTGTATCTTGTGATTGACTGACTTTGAACTGAGGTAAACTAAGGCTATAGCTTGTGCTTAGCTCTTACTCAGTATTAGAGATCCTCATGGAAGATGCATATGCCTTAACTGCAGCAAAAGCATCATCTGAAATCTATGCCTCAATAGATGCAGACGTCTGTCGACCCATGAAATCAAGTTCATGTCTGTGAGTTCTTTGGTGCCCAATAAAAGCAAAGCATGTTGCCTTGGTCCTCTATTTAGCTGCCCACTTTCAAAAAATTTGCATCAAATAAATATTTTGGAGACTTCTATAAATGTGGCTGAATAAGTTGCATTCTGAACATGCCTCAGTAACGGGGATTTGTCAAACCATTTAGATCAGGACATTTAAACCTATTTCCTCTATACTGCATAAATATCAGGGTTCTGGTGGATTACTTGGTTTACATAAAATTGAAAACTTGAAATTTTTAAGCCAAAAAACAAACAAACAAAATGTATGTGATCTAATAAAGTATTATACAATCGATAGTACTAACACTGACATTGAAACTGGTCTATGAAATTTCCCCTCTAAAAACAACTTAAAGAAATTCACAAGAACATGAAAGAAGGTCAATACACTTTTTTTCTCTGCATTAATTTTTCTCCATTGACTGGCACCAAGACTACATTTGGTTCTTACAGAAGGATGCAGAAAACCTATTGAAACCCCCAAATTAGTAATTGTAAGTGGCTAAAGTGGCTAAAGAAAAAATGTGGCTAAAGTGGTAAGTGGCTAAAGAATGTTATATCTTAGAATTTTTACAGGTATACTTACTAGTCCCTTTACAATGGCGATGGGGCTGACATAATCTCTGATGGGACTGAAGTTGTCACAGACTTTCAGGTCCCTGTTAATTGAAATATCTTCAGCAACATTTCCTTTCCTAGATTTGAATTCAACTTCACTATCGCACTTTCCATATACAGTGTCCTGGAAATAAGGAAGAAATTAGTATCCTTGTTCATGATGTCAAGCATTTTTCGGTCTAAAGTGCACCTTTTCTCATTTGAATTTCTAAGTCTTTTGAATATGATATTTGGGAGTAAGTCTATTAAGTGTGGTTTGTTCCCTTTGTTGAAGAAAGAAAATGAATACTTTTAAAAACACTTACCATGGATATTGTTTTTACATTTTCTACTGTTTCTGTTGGTACAAGGAGAGCTGAAATGATTCCTCTCTTGAGATTCAGAACATTCAGAGGTTCATCCTTCTCAGGATACAGCTTGACATTGTTTCCATCTTGAATGCTAAATTTTAGCTCATGCCTGACCAAAAAGAGGCCCAGCATTAGTATGAAACCATATTAAACTCACCAGTGAATAACACGACATCCATTAAGTGTGCTCCTATAGCTAAAGCATCAGGTTTATCTTGGGTCTGTTTTATTTACTATTCATTGTTATTTTACTAGTATTACATACCACTACTATAAAGTAGGTCTTTCCCAGCAAAAATCCTGGCCAAGGACATTCTGATACCACCAGGCTATGTCATCTGGGGCAAGTAAATATCAAAAGCAATGGCTGGAAGTTGAAGTTGCACAAATTTAGATAGGAGATAAGTAATTTTTTAGAAAGAGGTAATTATTAACCATTGCAATAGACTACAAAATGGTGGGAGGATTTTTGTCTTGTTGAAACCTTTAAATGAAACTTTGATTGTTTTCTGAAATACATATTTTAACATTGCCTCAAATTATTTTGAGATTTTACAGTTTGTGAAACACAAGAGCAACTGGGCAGGGAGGTATACTGAAACCAGTGTAAAGGTGCATGAGTAAAACACGCACAGAAAGGGTGAAGCATGGGTTGGGTGGAGGGAGCAGTGGCAGTAAGTTACGAAAGCAGATAAGTAAGGAAAAGATAAGTTGTAGAGGTCATTAAAGATCATGATAGGACTGGACTTCAGTCTCAAATGCCTTTCTATTGCACCGTCTTTGTACCAAGTCAGCAATGGAAAAAAATCTAAAAAAGGCTGAAGACAGTCATTTGAGAATTTGCTTACATGAAGGAACATTCCGTATGCATTAGTCTTTCAGGGGACTATACAGTAGTTCCACCTATAATTTCTTGGTCACATATCATAAGTCTGGATGGAAAAAAAATTCCTTGGTAGTAATTGAGAGCAATGCTATGTCAGGCTAATTTATATTAAGGAAAGTTCTGTTCTAGAACCGGCTTATAATCCTGCCATTTTAGTATCAAAATGTATTCTAAATACAGGACAACATAGGCAGGGCAGATTGCAACATCACAACCTCCTTAAATTTAATATTAAGTATCAATAATGGCTGTTTGACTTACTTGGACATAGCATTGGCAAACTCCTCAGAGTTCTTTGACTTTTTTAGCATTGCCCTTCCCTCAGGGTCAACTCCGAATGTCTCCCTCAGGGAGCAATGCATTGTCCTCAGGATGAAGTGGCATAGCTGTGGTACCTCCAGTTCAACCTGAAAACAGAAATATGATGTGTTTATGCTTTTCTCATTATCGTGTTTCCAGGATCACTCAGTCCTTGTCTTAAAAAGTCTTCCCTGAGTGTCGGAGTCATGCTGACACTAGCTCTTGGGAAAGATTCCAGGGTTCTCTAAGCAGCTTAAGGTAATTTGAGGGAGAAAACAGTTATTTGCTTTGCCAAGGGTATGAGATATTCAAACAAGTTGTCTAGATTCTGGATCTTCACAGTACTAGAAACCCTTTATGAAAACTTGAGTCAGTATGTAGATTCATGATTCTGTCAGAATAGAGTGTGCTAAAAAAAAATAACTCCAGTTACTATATTTAAAAAAAATATTGAAAATTTTGGGAAGGTTGAAGGAAATTGTGATAGGCACACACAATAAGCAGCCCCAATCCCGGCTTAACAGTCATCACCAATGGGCTATCAAGCAGTCTTCATGGATTCAATGAGCTTTCTCTGTTCAATCTCTTGAACTGTTTGATTGGCACTGTTATTTGATAGATTCTTCCTGAGTGTTGAGTGAGGCTGAAACATCAGATCTTGCCTCCTGCTCCCTTAAAAGCTAGGTAAGTATTAAATGCATTAGTTCATGCACTACCATGAAGACTTCTGCCACCTACAGTGTCTTCTTTACAAAAGAAAGGGCTTAGTCTTTAGGCCTCTCAAATTCCAAGGAATGGCCCTGGTGGGGTCAATATACTGAAGAGGATTTCCTGTTTGCCATCTCCAACATTATTAGGTCAACAGTCCCAATGGGTTGTGTTTACTCCTTTTTCCTTACCTTGCAGGTGATCTTTGAACCACTCCGAGAATCTGCTGTTCCAGTGATTCCATTCGATGTTTCTGCTTCATATGAGTAAACATATTTCTTGAGGTGTTTAAATCTGGTTGCATCCTCTGTGATTAGAAAAGCAGATGTGTTTTAATGACTTCTGTAGGATATGTCTGTGTAGATCCTCACAAAATATACTTAGCTAGTGTTGATTGACTCGAATGTACATATAAAGGAAGTGTGAGGACTATCCAAATTGTTTTAGGAGAATGTATTAGGAGAAGATCTGACAATATTGCCCCATCTGCCTTAAAAACATGCCTCAATAAAAGTAATTACAAAAGCATAAATGAGAAAACATAAGACATGGATATTTAGTAGACCTGTTTTCAAAATAACTACATTGCTTATTAAGCTAAACAAATGGTAGTTTTTAAATTGCAAATAAATGATTCACTTCAGCACAGACTATTGCATCATAATTCAAATAAGTATCAAGGAGCAGATTTATCTAAGTCACATGGCTAAAACTGAAAACAAATAAGCATAGAAAGGGACAGAACTTCAAAACCAGCATTGCTCTTTATCATTTCACCCAAATCTACAGGATATCAACCTGCTCCTGCCTTTCTTCTAGTGAATTCACTCAATATGTCAGTGAATTTCACTTACATCTCCTACAGGAGAGGAATTTTATTTATATAAAGAGAATGCGGAACATGGTAAAATTACTAAGTTCTAGAGTAAGAATAAGTCAGAAGGAGGTATTTGTTGAGCTGTCTCTCTTACAATCAAAGAAAGGCTCAAAACTCAAAATGTTTTTTTCTCAAAGAAGGGATGAATTTCACCTGTACTTAATCTCTATCCGCTGCCTCAGGCAATTGAGCTATCACAATAAATCATAAAAGCATGAATGAATGTGGTGATAGGATCATAAGGAAAAGAATAATTTTGCTGAGCACTAGATAGAGGAAAACAAGATCTTTGATGTCTGGAACATCTAATGTATGTCAAACAACGTCCTCAAGTAAAATTCACTCCCATTATGTTTACAGGCGTCATTTTAAACTGAAAGCATGATCAGGCATTTTAAGTGATTGCATTAGAATAGTCTAGCTGTTATACAACCAGAAGTTACTACCCTCTCTGTCCAGACAGAGGAAATCTCTGGGAATATGTCGCTACTGAGATGCTGCGTGAACAAGCACTTTCTTAAGTTGCTCCTCTGCAGTTATTTGTGACCATCTGAACATATTTGAATCTTGATACACTTTTATAAACAATAATGATGAAATCATCTTAGTGTAAATCCACATTTCCTATTACTTCCTCTGAACTTTTTTGCTATTCTGAATTATGCCATTGTTTAACTGTGTATTCTCAGAAATTTTTACAATATCAATATCTATAATGCTAAAACTAAATCGTTGATTATTGCTTGATTTGTTGCTTTTTAACAGAAATGAATGGTAAGGGAATAGGCAAGTGATAAAAATTAGAAATGCAAATACCAAATAATTTGTTGTATTAAAAATACACAAGATTGGCAGAGAAACACAGAAAAGTCTTTTGAATTGGTTTCAGTTGAAATAAACTGGATTGCCTGGAGATGGTGCTAAAGTATCCAACAAGGAAAAAAACTCTGAATATCATAAGGGCCAAAGAACAAAACAGCTTATCTGATACTTTGACCCTAGAGTAGAACATTCTGTGTCTAACCAAGCAAGTCAGCCTCACTTTATTATAAAGACGGGGTATAATGTCAGCATTTCCTGAGTCTCAACTAGTTTTAATATATTGCTGTTGAGTTGATCATTTATTCTACAGATATTTAGTTAGATATCCAAGTGCAATTGTGTTTGTTTAGCAACCACTGTGAAGGCTAAAGCAAAAGTGAGACTCAGCCTAAGGTAAAGTGAAATGAACGTAACTTCATTGCTCAAGCTTCAGATTTGATAAATAGGGATTTCCACAGTAAGGAATTTGCACCTGAAAGGGCATATAAAGAAATCAATAAAGCAATAAAATGCAGTTTCTGTTTTTTAAAGGGAGCTTTTTGGATGTTTTTAACACAATCTCAACTTCTCAAATCTGAAGAAGCTTCTGAAATCCTGGACCAAGTTAACTGCATAATCAAGTTATGCAGTTTCTAAAATAAATGGACATAAAAATTTCAGAATACTGCCATCACCCTTTTTTGGGCTATTTTAGAGGAAGAGATTTATGGAAGGGGAAAACTGAAGCTCTGAAATATATTCAGTTAATATATAAACATAGATAACAAAAGCATATGCAACAAATCACTTACTCGAACAGCTGAGGTTTCCACTTTCAGGTGTTTCTTCTTCTGTAAAGAATAAAAACAAAAATTAAAAACTGTATAAGCAGTTTATAGCTATAAAACAAAGATTATAGAAATACAATTGTTCATGCTGCATTTTCAGTGTAAGACCTTGCCAATTTTTACTAGCATACCAGTGTAAAAGATGAAGCTATTATTAACATTGATGGTACAGTCAAGACTAAAGGGAGTTATTGTAATTGTTTTGATATTGTGAACTAATTGTTCAGAGTAGAATCTTGAGATCTTGGAACTGAACTACTTGGATTCAAACTGAAAAGGAACAGCTTCTGTGTTAACAGATATTTTTTAAAGTCCTGTGATTTGTGGAATAGAATGTTTATAAATGATAAGCACATAATTTAGACAGATGCAATACACCGTACAACACAGTTGGCTTACTTACTTTAAAAATTTTAGTCTATTTGAACACATAGAAATACTGCATGACGGCTGAATGCCTATATTTTGCTTTCTGTGTACTATTAAAATGACAACTTTTACGGGTAATAAGACAATTTTCTGCTATTAAAGCTTCCTTGGATTTTTTCAGGTAGACAACATAGAAGAAATGGGAATTGACAAGAGACAGATAAAAAACAGTAATCAATGTTGATGATAAAGACAAATATTTTTTGAATCTTTTGTTTACAATAATCAATATGCTATTTCTGACAATCAACTTGAATATTGAGAATTCTACTCCTGAGGAAAAAAACAGTGTTCGGAAGCTCATTCCAGTTAAGAGGGACAGGAATCATATGCTCCAACTTTTGCTCCATTTGTTTAGTTCCCAAGCGATTACCTATTTTAAATACAATATAATAATTATCTAGTCAATATATTGCACCCACTCGATGGTATGCCAAATGTATGGAACATCATACATGAACGACAGCACTTTTCAGACTTTCTAAGTCTAAATCTTTCAAATTTTCTTAGTTTCCATACCAGAAATTTTTCTGACTACTCAATATAACAACACTTATAATAATGGTTAGAAATAAATGAATCCCATAAAATAGTGTAATATCAGTTCACTCAATAAAAGTACATTCATTCAACAAAGGTGTATTTATGATGGATTTGATCTGCATATAAAACCAGACATTGGTTCAGACCTGTATAATTAGCCCCAGAGCAATTTTCCCCCTTAAGGTTCCTTACATAACACTGTAATGAATTCTAAAAAACTTGAGAAGCAAGAAGATAATTCACAATCCACTAAATGAGAATCATCCAGGCTACATCTTTTCTGATCTTAAAAAAAAGCCAACCAAACAAAAAAAAACCCAAACCTCTACTGACCTTCTACCACTATTGATGACTATCTCCCTCTAAAATATAATTGTATTTCAGATGTCATTAATAGCTGCTAAAGGCATTTTATTTTACTATTCTTTACTATTCTTACTTTTCTACAGTTTCCACAGAATATGTTAACAAGAGCTGGAGTAAGTTTAAACTGTAAACCATGATATCTCCATATAAGTAAAAAGGATAACACTACAGAAAAACAATCAATCAGGCAAAAATATATTATGAGAATGCCTTACAAATTGCAAAATTGCATTAAAACTAATGCAATTTAACTAATGCATTAGTTTAATGCAACAATTGCATTAAAACTAATGCAGAGATACTAGTCAACACTTGCAGTCCTGCACTGGGATCCTTCTATGACTGCAGTACTATAAAGAGAAGAGATGACATCTTTAT
Organism: Crypturellus undulatus; assembly: GCA_013389825.1. Lineage (NCBI taxonomy): Eukaryota > Metazoa > Chordata > Aves > Tinamiformes > Tinamidae > Crypturellus > Crypturellus undulatus. The sequence goes on along the minus strand of VWPW01012043.1, from coordinate 562,616 downwards.
CACACTTATTTTCCTGGATTAGATTGTCCTTATCCTGCTCATTTTTGCATTCTTACTTTTTATTGGGTTCAGGAAAAAAAATCACTGCCATAAAAGCTGGTACTTACGTGTGAGAACATCGCTGCTGAGCAGCAGCAAAAGCAGCAAGAGCTGCACAGGGCCCATGGTGAGCCCTGAACCCTCTTGCTGCTCTCCTCTCTTTGGGTAGAATGAGTCTTCTGACTTGGACCTACATTTATATAGTCTGTAGCAAGCAGCTGAGGCAAACGGTTTAGAAAGCTCACAGCAAATTGCTAAAGGTCCAAAGGTGAGAGTCCCGGAGCCTCACTGTGTTCCAGACTGTGGCTCTGGTTTGGTTGCTGCGAGTCCCTGAAGGCAAAAGACTGAACATAAACCAAAGATAAGTGGTCCTTCCAGTTCATAGTGTTTTTGTTGATGTTGCTTTGTCTTTAATTTTGTAATTTTTAAAAGCAAAGTGCCTCAGTTGGAGCCTAAAAATCTATTCAAATATATTTCCCACACTTCCATAGGAATATTTACAAAGCACAAATTATAAATCATGTCTGGAAGAAGTGGTCACTGCAGTATGATCTCAGTTTGGAGGCTGAGAAGGGTATACGTATTGAGAAAATGATACTTTTAGATCCCATTTATTGCTTGCTAATAACAGCAAAAATACAGAAGAAAAAATTTATCCAAAGAAATGAAGATAAGCTTAATGAACAAATGAAATAACCTTTTACAAAAATGCAAACTGTAAAATATGACTGATTTTATGTCATGAGAAATTCCAGTAGTTTTAATTCTTTCTTAACTCATGTCTATCAATGGTAATTGCAGCAAAAACATTGACTATGGAAATATTTAAGAACTTTCTTTTCAATAAATTTAATTTTCACATATCTGATCAAAATAAAATGTTATGACATTCCCAAATCAAAGCATTTCTACTTAGCTAGTTGAAAAGAACATCACATTTTGGCTTAGCTAGACTGTAATTTGTGTTTCTTTGAGATGTCATCATGCATCCTTTGAGCTATCTTTAATATATCTTATTTCTTCATCACTCTCTCTCTCTGGGACTTCATGGTTAGGTTACACTTCCCAGGATGAATTAGGACCACGTAACTTCTGATAGCATCAGTTCAACCAAATGGACAGCACTGATGTAGCATGACATGTACTTTCCAAGAAGAACCCGTTTACTTCATTATAGTTCAGATCTTGCCTGATGACATTAGTAAGAGTATTCCACTTCAGAGAGATTTCTTACAGATTTTTTTTTTTCTTTCTGGGATGCATAAATATTAGACGCACTGTGAAAAAAGCATTTCTTACATTTTTCCAATTCTGTTTCAGTCCTTGGCTGACACCACATTACAGATACAATAAATCTGATTATTTTTAACTTTTGAGAAGTAATACAGTTCATAACTTCTCTGTCCACAACAACCTCAGTATCTTCTATGATAGGTAATAGTGATTTTACTTTGTAATGAGATCTTACCCAGTAAGAGGCTGTACAATGTCTAGAAGAGAAATGTTTATTTCTCTCTTTTTTTTTTTTTTGCTCATGGCATTTGATTCCCCTATGTATTCAGATATCAACAGTTTTTCACTATTTCTAATATATTTTTTAATTTATGCACTGAAGATATAAAAAGCTCTGGAATGTGTAGTATTCACAGATTTATTAGTTATTTCTAAATTTTGCCCGTGTTCCCTCACTGCCTTCAAGTGATTACCCAGCTTCAAATTGAGACTGACTGATTGCATTAATATGGCATTGTATAGACATTAATAGATTATAGAAATCATGACTCATCTCCAAAGCATACAAATAACATGGGTGTAGTATATTATTGTGAGAGATTTCTATCACTGTATTGCTGCATAGTCAAGGGTCAGTATTTTTCACAACAGATGCTACAGAATCCCATACACTGCTTTATCTATTCAGTCACCACGGAATTCCCATTCTCAAGGAATTCTCAGTTCACTGGAATTAGTCATTAGTCACATGGAGCCAGGCAACATAAAGTTTGCATTTCAAATATTTCTGTGAAATTGTCGGAATGGACCTCAGAACACACTTCATCTTTCAGATCAGGATATTTTAAATCATATCCCAGTGTCATTCTTTGTTTCTCCACTGTTTTGGCCATCACACCCTCCTCTGAGTTTGCACTCTAATGACAAAGAGAAGTAGATGGATATCATGCCGATTTGAAAAGAGAAAAGATGTCAGACACATCAAACTTAAGAATGAAGAGTTTGATGACAACACAGACATTACATCAACTCCAGAATGCAAACTATTCCCTGGTGCTCTGCACTGAGACTAGCTCCAGTATTCAATACACGCTCTATGTCTCTACTGGGTACAGACTGGATTCCCCAATGGATTTTAGATCCCCGATGGGATTCCTCCAACTACCTTTGGATCAAGCCATGTGAAGGGAGTCCTGATTCTTTTCCATTGAGAAAATACATTTTCTTAAGTCAACAAGACCTGGAAAAAAGGACAGGTTTTGTCTTGGTGCCCACTATAGTAAGGTAGCATTATGAAGCACTAAGTACTGCTAGATACCAGTAAGTTTGTTCACCATTCCCTTTAAAAAGTTTAATGATTAATGTTAAAAATGATCAAAACTAATGATGACATTATATTTAGAAAGGAGGTGGTCCTGGACATTTCCTTTCTTTTTTTTCCTTTAGAGAACACAATAAGTTCAACATGGCCTTTATTTATTGTATATATGAAAGGCCTTGATGGCCTCTACAATTTACTACTCATTGATCCCTTTTTTTCTTTACAGTACAAATCTCCATTGTATGTCTCAATAATGTTTTTCCTTCTGTTGTATTTAAGCTTGGTCATTTGAGTACCTTTAAGCAGAAAAACCACCTAATACTGAAACTTAAAGTTAAGTCAATAAACTGATAAAAACTCTTAACTTGGTAAAAGGATTGGGCTTGGAATTTGTGTGTTAGTCATACTGTGGATTAACATATTATTTTTTTGTAAGAATTTATTTTTAAAAGTTGTCCTGGTTTTCACAGTCTAGGAACAACTTATTTTATCAATTTTTAATCTGACTTCAGATTTTGCTGCTTTCTAATTTTGTCCAATGTCCCACAGAGGAAATCTGCAATACTAAATCACATGCTTGAAACTGTCCCCGCCAGCCTCCCTACACTGCTCGCATCCAGAGAGGGAGCTGGTTTTATCTGTGCTATTTTGGCAGTGCCAATGGCTTATATTCAGTTTGCTAATGTTGATACAAATACCAAAAGAAAAATCATCAAGCTTTGTTTAATTATGTATTAATGCCATGGTCTTTGATGATATTGACATTGCTTTTTGATGCCATTGATGACTGACCCACAGTACCGTTAAAAAGGGGATGTGGTAATCCCTTCACTGGATACATCCTTCAGCAATTTAGCCTTGTGCTTATTGCTGCACTGTTTCAGGACTGCAGCCTCTTCAATTACCTTATTCAGATTCTTTATCAAATTTTACATTTCGTTTTCACTCCACACCTTTTGCTAGGTAGCAGTAGGACTACTTATTAAAGCAATTAGTCAAGGTATTGAATTTCCTCTATTCCAAAGAATCCTTGTGGACCTTCCTTTACATTCCTTCCTTCTCTCCCTCTCTTTTTTCCTTTACAGCCCCTCTATTTCTTTCTTCGTCTTTCTCCTCCTCCCCCTCCCTTTCTTGGTCTTGTCTTCCTCATCTTTCTTCCAGAGCAAACATGCGGGTAATTGTCTCACTCCTACTGAGGTCCTTCTGTGTAGCTTTATGTGCAAACTTCTTTCCTGAGAAGTACCCACTACATGGCGTTCACTTTTTTTTTTTAATTATTATTATTATTCATTCAGGTCAAGGCCAGTACTTCTGGTTCTTTGGGAGCAACTTGGAAACATTGGCCTTACTCTTCTACTGTATTTCCCAAATCACAGTGTCATCTGTTCAGGTCTTAACATGTCCCTCATCAGAGAAAAATGGTTGTATTTTCTGGCAAAACACCTGTGGTGCTAACTATAACCCAAATGGCAGTTGGAGGAAAACGTGTCTCCCAAAGGAGGTGTTGGAGGTGCATAAACATCTCCTCTGTTTGTCTAAGAATAGCTGCCAGAAGCCTGCTGAGGCATCAAGAGTAGAAAAATATTTGGCATAAGCCATCTCCTCCAGAATTTCTCTCCTTGTAGGTAGTGGAAAATGTTTCCGTTTTACATATTTATTTAGTTCTTTTGAGTATATTTCTCAGTAAAGGGTCTCTCTTCTTTTTGCACTAACTAGAAAATGTACCAATTCTGTTGAATCTCTTATTCACACTTTCCTTTCAAAGTATTAAAACTCCCCAGTTCCTTCATTCTGTTTTTTTTCCATAGGTAAAAATTTGTACTTCTGTACTGTAGGTTGGTTTGGCTCCCTAAATTCAGTCATGAATTCTGCTGACAGATGCCTTGAAAGATGTTGCAAACTTCTACTTTGTTCCATCTCACCAACAAGGTGACAAGTGCTTAATGTATTTCTAAAACAGCACTTTTTTCCAGAGTTTTATTACATTTTCTTTTTTTTTATTTATAATTTCCACTCAAATGTTTCCTTCCAATCTCACAGCTGCAAGCCTGATCTACTGTATATTTTAGTATTAACATTGTTTCTGCTGCAACTTGTTAGTGTAACTGCAAAAAAGTCAAAAGTAGCAAACAATCCATATACTTATAGTATGATAATCCAGGGATCCAGGGATGTCCTGAAGCAAAACAACAGTTGTAATAACTTCTTTCAACCAGTGGCACTATTTTCGTTCTTTTGTCCAGGCTGTAATATTCCAGGATTGCCAGCTCCACCAAAATGTCATATCCTGATGATGTGTCATGACATGCGTGCTTCTGTCAACCAGGGTTTTCTGAGAACTCCAACTTGAGGCTCTGTGCACCTTTTTGCTTCATCTCTCCTGATCTGAGTCTTCCACCATGTTCATATTGTCAGAGTTGATGCTGTCTCCACAGTCTTTTATGTACACAGGATGACATCCCTGCTTCCAAAATTCTGTTTTCCCCAAAAGAAACTCACACCAGAACAGGGCTTTTTGTGAAGCCACTTCTCAGACAATTGATTTGTTCTCCAGAATTGCAAGTTGAGTTAATCAACACAGAAACAACTCATTTATCTTTTTTTCTCTTGTCTTTCTTTCAAATATTTATGTCAGGTCAATTTTCCATAGAATATCATGTCCCTCAGACAGGCACACTACAATTTAATGCTTAGCCTTCTGCATTTGAATTAAATGAATGCTTTCAAATGTAAAAATTATCAGTTATATTAGTGCCTTACTGTTTTTCTTTTTACTGGCTTGTATTGCTCACAAATGCACTGAGGAATAATATTAAAATCTTTTCCACTTGTCTTAGACATTTCCAAAGAGTTTCTGCTCTCTGGGGAGTTCATTTTTCCACTGTTCTGAGCAGTTCATTTTTCTTTTTGCTCTGTGAGGAGTTCAATAATCACTCAAAGTCACAGTCTGACAGGTTGGCTTCATTCAGTGTCTGAGCTGATACATCAGTTTGGATGTTTTAACTGTTTGGCATTGTACAACATGAATTTTTACACAACACCACATTTAATTTTACGGAGATGATTCCAGAGCGTTTCCAAGGGACTGTTCTCACCAGGTATGAAAAAAAAAAATCTCTTTTTACAGTATAGATGGGAAATGGAAGCCCAAAGGGACTAATTAACTTGCCTGACATTGCATAGGTCATAACTACTCCTAATGTTAGATAATTAATACTGCAAGCTATGACATACTAGCTGCTAGAATGCCACAAGGAAGGCTTTGTGGACTAAGCTCACATTTGACTGCAGTTAGGTTTACCTAGTGTCTTATCTGAGGAGGTGTAAAAGAAGTTTTTCATTTTGCTAAGGTAATGATGCTAAACAAGGAAGAAAATAAAGTGAGTCAGTACTTTCTGCAGGATATTAACAAAACCAGTAACACAATTTATGAAACAACGATAATAACAACAGATATGGCTTCCAGGTGGAAACTGATTTTTAATCTATATATGGACCAGACTCTAAATTTCATTACTGGATGATGAAGTGCATCTGCTAGGTCTGAGGTTTTGAAAAGTTAGAAAAGAAGGGAACTTGTCACTCAGATTATTGTTGCTGACATCAAAAGCATTTTGCTTTCTAACCACCTTTGTAAATACAGTTTTAATGAGCAGCAGGCTCAGTTTCCTTCTTAGGATAAAATGTTTTCAAAATTGGAAATCTTATTGTAGTGGTTGTGATCTTAAATTCTGGGCAGACCAAGGGTCACAGAGTTTTGAGCAAAATGATTTTTATGCTCAAAAGAGGCCTACTATATATGCATTGCACCATGGAAATGGCTTAAGGATTCCCATATACTTAAACATTTTGCTGATTAAAGAGCACAGTTCTGTCTGTAGGAACCAAAATTATTTATTTTTTTAAGTGTTTTAAAAGGAAGGTCTACATGGGTTCCTTTCTAAACCTGTTATAGCAACTTAGACAATATACAATCAGCAACAACCACATTCATATTTTAATGACAGATATTGAGATATGTTTAATTATTACATTAAAATACTTAGATACTTTCTTATGTGGTCAACATCTGGCACTGCGCATATAAAAGAATAAATTTGAATTAAAAAAAAAGAAAAAGTAGAAGTTTATAATTAAGATGAGTCCTTTTAATAATTATTTGGAATACAGAAGAAATGTGTCTCATAAAATCAACATTAGTGAGCTTATATCTTTGCAATTGAAATTTATTTTTTGTATGGAATATGGCCTTGATGGAATATAAATCAGCATGAGATTACCAAAACTTATCCCTACTGTTACACATAGAAAGCATTTCTGGTCTACTGTACTGGTCTATTGTGTGCTACAGTGTATATTCTACATTTTGCATCTGGAATTGTTATTTCTTCACTTGTCTGTAGGTACATTCATGTACATATGAATATAGACTCTCACTAAAACTGAAAATTTTGCAAATATGAAGTTTTGATTGAAAATTATTTCTAATATTAGTATATTCTTCTTACTAAAAACATTTTTAATAACTACATCATATAGTCTGAAATAATGATAATGGAAACATACAATGTGTCCCCTAGTGTTTGGTCACTGAGTTCTTTTTACATCTGGCTTCTATGTTGGGGTCCAAAGAGCTTGAAAATCTGTCCAGAAAGTTTTTGGAAAATGTTTCTCTTTCTGGATGATAATGGATTGCAATCAGATGACATTTAAGCTAAAACTCCTGTACATAAAGGCTTCAGTGAAGATGTAGCATTAGGTTTTATGTTTGTGTAGAACTTTATCCCATTCTTTCTGCATGACACATTATGTTGATCATTCAAATGAACCAATCCTTATTTAACACTCAGATAAAATGCAAAAATAGGTTAAGGTTCATCTTTCAATAGCTACTTAGGCTCAAAAAGGAAAAGGGAACATCCTGTTGTTCAGATGTTATTTAGTTCAGATGTTATTTAGTAACAAGAAGAAAACTTGCAGGAGTTATTTTTTTTTAAGTTCTTTGAAAACATGTTTAAGTCAAATAAAATATCTAAATATTTATTCACCGTGCAGGAATAAAGATTTGTAAATTATGCTTTTTGGTTTTAGGATTTGGGGAAAAAAAATCAAATCAGTTATGACTGTTTCTTTGAAAAGGAGTTTTTTTAGAGGAATGTAACACTAAGTCAGCTAATCTCCAGGAATGAATCATCTGGCAAAGATGGACTTATGTTACTCTATCTGAGGATTTGTTTCAATTTTTAAACTGCCAGTTTGACTGTTCTTATTTGAGCCTGCGGATTCAGAAGCTCTTCTCTTCTGACATCTCTGAAACTTGTCTTTCTATTCCTTGACAATCCACCATCCTCTCCGTTCCATTTGATATCTTTGATAAAACTCTTAAAGAGTTTTATCTGCTAATGTTATATGCTCCTTCATTTTTTTTTCATTTCATTTTCTCTCTTTCAGCACACTCATGCCCCATCACTCTATCTCAACGGCCCTTTTATTCTGCCTTCCTTGTAATTTGCATTTTGGTAGCTTTTGCTTTGGTAATAGATAGCTGAAATCTCTTTATCTTCCTGTTTACTAAGCCCTTGTAATTCCCTATCCTTTCAGAAATCCCCTGTGAGAACAGCCTAGCAACTACTCATCACATACCATATCAGCTTCTTAAAATGACAACTTTTGTTTTATGAAAATTTGCATAACCTCAGAGTGTTTTACTGTGTAGCTTCCTGCTATAACCCATTTCATAAGCTCATGATAAAATGCCTGACTTTTTATGTGTGGCAGGTATATGCCCTGTTTACTATCTTACTACCATTTTTGAGTAGGCCTGAGACTTCAGGCCTATCTTGTTCAGGCTGCAAGTTTGGGCAAGAAGAACTCCATTACAATGACTCTGGGGAAAAATATGCACATCGCTGTGAGCTAGTCTGCATTGTGGTCAACAAATAGAGGCAGACAAAAAAGCAAATCTGTAATATAACTGGAAAAAAATGGAAAACACTGTCAAAATATTTTAACAGTATTTTAAAAATATATAGAATGGTTTGTTCTCAACACCAACAGTAATAGTAATGGAAGCAAACAGAGCTATTATTCAGTTCCTGTGGTTCTGGTACAAAAAACATAAAAGCAGAAATTGAGAAGAGTAAAAGGTAAGTAGAACAGAGCCACAGAAAATATTCTGAATAGACTGAAGACACTGCAATTGCTCTTATTGAGGAGGAGATAAGAAGAGGTAAGATAAAAGTCCTACAAAACAATTACAAAAATACAGGAAAAGAAGAACTGTATTTTCCTTTTTCTTATAATACAAGAAGACATTTGATGTATGAGTGTATGTGCCTGTGTGAGGAAACAGTTGCAAAAATACACCTATCCAATTTTATTTTCTCTATGATGTTCAGGACATCTGTATGATGAGTTATGAAATAGATCTTACAGGATTTTATTAGCTTTCTTGATTAGCAACTGAAGATCAAACTGAACACCAAATTCCACTGGGTTAGAAATGATACCAAATGTCCATGTCCACTTAATTTTGCTTTCAGTGAATTTGACAGTTGATAATAAATCTGAGTGTAAAAAACTAAATTAAATAAACAAGATCAACAACTGAGCACAAGACACAAGGTAGTTTTGGAAACATTATCTTAACTCTATTCATTTACAATCCCCTGGTTTAATGTTTCTCCTGGATATTCCTGGATAAAGCACCCAGACAGGATAGTACAAGAGAGACAACTGAACATAATTGTATACAAAAGTTGTAAATCTCCACTGAGTTAACAGGAACTTTAACATGTAGGTTGCCTGCAAATACCTACATTACACACAACATAGTTCTAAAATGATTCTAACTTTTGTGTTGAAGCACGTGCACATTACAAAGTACTCTCCTTCAGAAAAAAGTAACTCCACAGCCCCTTCTGACAAGGTCTACCATTTCTCTGCGAATCACTGGCATTGTGGGGATATAGTACTACTCCTTCCACACACCTACTTTATATTCTATTAATATCCATTTTTTCAGTCTGAATAACATTCATGAGTTTAGTAGAGCTTAAATTTTCTTGTTTGTTTCCTGGAGTAAACAGAAAATATTCTTCAGTGATTCAATTATGTTCTCACATAATATTTGTTCTCACTATTTACAGTGTTACACCAGACAGACTTTTTTTTAATCTTAAATTATTCCTGATAAATCACAGAAGAGTGTAGAATCAGCTCTTCTGGTGCTACAGGGATAGCTGAAAATGTAAAAAGCTTCTCCAATCCTTTGGAATAACAGAAATTCATTTATTAACATTTTGCATTTTCATGGGATTCCTATTAAACTAACTTTGTATTGTAATTGTTGTATATACACATTAGGAAAGTGTTTGCTGAAGTTTTCCCATGACTTCATAGTTTGGTAGAAAGTTAATCCAAAATGAAATTGCATATGGGCTTAAAATATTTTCACCTCAGTTTAGCTGAGCCTGTTTTGGAAGCTTTCTGCCTTCTTTGGTCACTGCTGATGGACATTTAACTCACCCACAGCACAGAAGGAGGGTTTAGTCAGGCAATAGATCGAAACACCAAATGGGTAGCAGTCAAATAGACCATAAACAGGAGACTTTGGATAAAAATTTTTCCCTATTTTGTTAGTTAGTGTCCAGAGACAGAAGATGATGATGGTTAGCAGAGAGAAGTACATCCATAAAACTAGAATGTATATTATCTTTGGATAGAAATCCAAATGAAGCTATATGCTTAAAAATTAGAATATATGGGGAAAAAAAATCAAGACTAAGAAAGGCAGCGTAAAGATAGGGATGGAAAAGAGAAGTTAGTAGGAAGAACTCAAATTTTTAGACACTAGAACAAGAAGCCCAGAAATGCAGACTGCAACTATCATCAAGAAAAAGGAAAAGAAGCTACTGCTTACTAGAGAAGACTGGTTTGACCAACAGACTTGCATAGGAGAACAGGAAAGAGAAACAGACAGAAAATGGTCAGCAAAGAGAAACAGAAAGAAAAATAGTTCCAGGAGAAAAAGATGACAGTCAGGTTTGTTGATACTAATAACTTAAAATGGCCCAAGGATCGCGCTCAGGCTCTAGGGACAAGGGGCACGGTACACTCTACATCCCTCAGGTTAATTTCTCTCATGCCTGCAAACAAGACAATCACATTCAAACTGCTTAATGGGAATGTTTAGTGACTTAAGTCTTAAGATGTGCCTGGTCATTATCTGGGTTTATTAAGATGAGCTAAAACTGTGTCATGGACTGTGCTTTTGTAGGTGTAAGAAAAAGTAAGATCCTCTGCCCTGGCTCTGTTTATAGTACAGGTATAGTCTGAGACTAGAGTCCAAGGAGACATGAGGATAATATAGAAAGAACTGCAAGATTAAACAGAATGAAAAGATGTGAGAATAGAATAAAAACATGGAGGAAAAACCCTGGGATTCATATTAACTCCTGGAGAAGTCTTAAAAGAACTGTGAAATATCCTACCAGGAAGTATGTGATAAGTGTGTCAACAAAGGAAAACCAGAGAATAGATGATACAGGGTTTGCTAAAAGTAAACATATGAGATGTGGATTTCAGGAAGAATGAGAAAATCTGTATTCATTACTAGATGTTCTGGGAAGCAATGATACTGCTATTTGCCTACTAGATCTAGGTCAGTCAGTTTGGTGGGAAAATTCAAGGAAGTGGTGTTGTTTCCAGTGATTCTTCCAGTAAAACTTCATTTTTTATTCCTTTCCTTTTTTTTTTCCTCCAAAAAGGATGAAGATTTAACAAGAGAAGTGAAGAAGATAGATTACAGATTAGTACTGTGGGGAAAATGTAGAAATGTTAAACAACTGACAAGCGTTTATGAAATAAGAATTGTTCTCAGGGGAGATATTCAACTCAAAAGCATGATGCAAGTATGTAGGGGAAGACTGTAATTTCTTTAGTGCAACACCACTTTGGAATCATCGTATTACACATGAGGAAAAAAATGGTAAGGAAGAACTCCACTTATCAGAAAATACTATTAAAATAAGCATAATATTAACAATGAATAAGAAAAAGGAGCACATCAGCAAAAAAGTTAGATGTTGGAAGGGTTAAAGGAGAACTGCCAGAAATCCAAAAGGAAAGTATCATGACTGTACAAAAAGCAAGTAAAGAAAAATAGGTAAAGCCACTGGGTAGGAAGAAGGGGGTTAATAAAAAGATACTGTAAATTTTGTCTAAATACTAAACAGGTATCAATCTTGATTCTCAATAAACAAATCTGGGGCATGCACAGGAATACAACTTTCTAGTGAATCAAGCTCCATACATTTTTTCAGCACAGTCATTGCTGAAAATATTTCAGCTGTAACTATGCCACTGGGGTAAGTCAGCTATACTGAGCAAAAATCGCTGACTTATAAAGCTGACTAAATCCTGCTATATCTTTCCTTGGATTGAGTCTACGTAAGAGATTAGAAAATCTCTCAGGAAAGAACTAAATGACCTTGAGAACTAGAACAATAAGGAACAGCATGAAATTCTATAGCACAGAATGAAGGCTCATTCATTTAAGAACAGGTAGGAGGAGCTTCCTATCTATGCTTTAAGCTAGAAGATTGTATATTGTGGAAAAAAAAGAGAGGAAGAGAAGGATTTAAATATATTAGTTATGTGCAGCTGAACTGTGAACAGCTATCTGTGGCAAAGCACATGCAGAGCAGCTGTAACCTGAGGTTTTATCAGTGAAAGCATGTGCACTAGTGATAGGGATGTATTATTAGATTTTATAACTGTAATGACCAATTATTTTCCACTGTACTGCTGAAGGCCTCACGTAGAACATTATAAGCACGTCTTCGTAGTCATATTCAACAAATATGATATTGAACTAAGCAACACAGGACTATTCGAATCAGTAAGTAATTAAAAATACATTTTTTTTTCAAAAGAAGACATAATCTGAGGGAAATCTGAAAATGCTATGATTGATCCCTCCAAAATCACATGTGGAGAGAAGATCCTTATAAGCTAAAGGATAATTGTTATCAGAGGCCCAAACTAAAACAGTCAAAAGAACATCTTGGCAGAAGACTGGCAATTATGCATGAGAAAAAGAGCCTTTGAAGAAGAGTGGTGGGATTTAAGAGGTGAAAACTAAACTTTTTAGTGCAAAGTTTAATACATTTTAATACAGTTTAATGCATTTATGAATGGCATACAAAATTGCTTGTGATGGTAGGACTTTTGTCTTAACAAAGTCAGTGGTCCTTTCCAGTTTTGTGGCAGATCTCATTTTTCCAGAAATGTAGGCAGATCAGCAGAACTTTGCTAAGTAGAGAAGAATTAAGAGCTTGATGATACAACACAGTTTTTTTTTTTTTTTTTTTTTCACTTTGACTACAACAATATACGCGTTCTGCAGAGTTCTTCCAGGGAGATCTTTCTATTTGACTAGTTACTAGTGTACCTTTATACCTACAGTTAAATATTAGCCTGAAAGGTGAAGCCCCTCATTGCAACATCAGATGGCATTTGTCCTCAAACAGTAAGGGGTCTTTAAAAACAAAATGACAAAAAAATCCCACTAAAAACTTACACCAAAGATTTCAGGAATGTTGTATCTAAAACAAGAACTGCCTCTAATTTCAAAGGCTGACAACTATGAAGAAAAGCACAGGTTACTCAGCTGATATGATATACAAATATTCAGGCCCAGTCTTGCACTTCTGATTCTTTCTTATTAGATGCAAGATAATGTCAGGGAATGTATGAATACAGAGGAAGACAAAAGCAGTATTTTAAAGACACCAAGAGCAGTTAGTTAATCCACGGAAATTAGGTGCCTAAGGGGTGCTATGCCTCTGTAAATAGATTCCACAATCTCTGCAATTAATGGTTGACATATACAAAGTCATAAAAACTAATGATGGAAAAGACCAAAGCAAACAAAACCCAGACAATAATTAAACTGTAGCTGCTAACTATGCTAAATAGGAGAGCATATTTAAACCATTTTTACAGAACTTACTTAGTAGCCTCCATTACATTTAAAAAAATGATTAAAAATGGAGTAGCTATGAAAATCAGACTAGTTTGTTTGAATATTAAAACAAAACTTGGGAGACTAGATTTCAAAAAACCCATTGGGTTTGTTAGACTAATAACTTATTGCTAATTGTGAACTTCATAGTACTTTTCAGTCTATTTTGTGGTGGACTTTAAAAGGCACTGGTGACATACTTTGTGCTCATTAATACAGTTACAAAATCGCAGCATCATTTAGTTCTCGCTGAGTTCTTGGCCATTATGGTGAAATTTTCTTGAGTATTTGAAAATGCTGAAATGGAGAATGTAATTCTTGACAAAATACTTCATCGTAGACTTCAGCATACCCTATGTTTGACTGGGAATTTATATGAAGCCCTAGAGAGAGGCAGAGGCTTACAACAGTTGCTTCTTAGAGCAGTAGCCCTATGCACGGAATATTTCCAAGAAAGCAGTATCAACATTAATGCTCTCTTTTTTAATTTGAACTTGGTTTAGTACAATGTGTTTCTGCAGTTACAGAGGCTAAGAAAATGTACAGTATCAATTCTTTACCAATAAATCTAGTTATTTCACAATTCCTTTTTATAATCAGAGTAGTAATTTTTATTTTTAAAAATAAAGGTAATGGCAATTTTAGCTTTCTGTTATGAGAAAGATTACTCTTATTCTGAGTTGCACCCATAGCCTGAATACATTTTATCAAACAAGCTGAAAATGGTTAACTTCTTCACTGCTGTAGTCACAATTATGACAAAGCTCAGAGAAAGCAGCAAAGCTGCTGAGAAGCTGGGTGAATTCTTGGGAAGTTAAGCTGCACTGAGCTCTGCCCTGCTGCGCCTGTGATTTATAGCAGAATCCCTGTTAACACGTTCAAGATTATCTCTATGCATCACAGTGCCATACAGATATAGGCCAAACTGAGTTCAGTGTAATTGAGGAAGGCGTCAAGGAGCAAAGTGCTTGGGATAAATAGAAGGAAGATCACATAAAGAAACTTTAAATAAACCTGTTGAGCTAACAGATAATGAAAGTATAAAAAAATACATGTTTTGCTAAGTAGGAGTTTGTTAGGATATGACAATTAGTAAAATTTATTTTACTAGAAAAGAAAGAGCCTGATGGGACAAAAATTTGAGGGATGCCATGGCAGGTGTCATGACAGCTGCCACGGACTCTCTGTTGCATTACATGGTATCACTATGTATGTTCCATAGAAGCAGACAAGGATGTTTTGTGTCCTAGAAAAATTAGTTAAATAAATGCTTCATTCCAGTTCATCCTTTAGTCACTCTTATCACTGTGTAAATGCATTGTAACCATTACTGAAGTCTCTGGACATTCTTTTCTTTCAAGACACGTACATGTAAAAAATTGAGAGAGCTGCCACGGACTCGCCCACTAAAGGCAGCAGATTGTTCCTTGCTTCTGCAGTTGAGGAGTAAGCAAAAAGTCACTTGAGGACATGGTGCACAGCATCTTGAAAAATGAGAGCAGGTAAATGAAAAATTAATACACGCACAATTACAGACTGCTTTTAGAAGTCTGTATAGTTTGGGAGAGGCTGCAGAGTGTTTACAGTAAGATGAACTGACATGGAGAACAAGTGTTTTTACTCTTTTGTTCATTTCTGCAAAATCTAGCTTTCCTTACTGCAGCTCTTCTATCAGGACAAGATTTACTAGAGGTGTTAATTCAAATTTACCTTTTTTCTTTTTTTCCTCCTTTTTATAATTTCCTCAGTCTTCCTCAAGTTTTTAGTTTTCCCTGTATTTTTAGTTTCCTCTGTGCCATAAATCCAAGTGGTTTTCTAACTAGGGTAAAAGTAAAATTGCAAATAGAGTTAGAGTTTATTCAGGTAAATGTGACTGGCAGTTAATTAGACATCAAATTAGGCATTCACAGTAGTCCAGTGAAAAGTCTGAACTATTAGAGGAAGTTCAAATAATGATGACCCTTCAGATAACCCTCCTCCTCACAGTGAGCATGGAGAATGGAATAGCTGCAGATGAAAGAATTAAAACTGATGCACTTAAGCCTGATGATTCATCTGAGAAATGATGATTTGAATTCATATAATTTTGTGTGAAGAAGAGAATTGAATGTATATCTGTAATCAATCCAATGGATGTTCTTACCACAGACCTAGGAGTAGAAAAAGAAATAAAGCAAGGAATTCCTCCTTTTTTTTTTTTTTTTTTTTTTTTTATTGAAATCTATTCCATTTTAACCCTAAGCCTGATGATTCATCTGAGAAATGATGATTTGAATTCATATAATTTTGTGTGAAGAAGAGAATTGAATGTATATCTGTAATCAATCCAATGGATGTTCTTACCACAGACCTAGGAGTAGAAAAAGAAATAAAGCAAGGAATTCCTCCTTTTTTTTTTTTTTTTTTTTTTTTTATTGAAATCTATTCCATTTTAACCCGAGAAGATANTTTTTTTTTTTTTTTTTTAATGAAATCTATTCCATTTTAACCTGAGAAGATATTTTGCTGTTTTGTACTGATGCATGAGTATTTAGGTTTTAATCATTTGAATCTTACTAGGCTTGCAGAGGAATACTCTACACTAGATGATTTGATAGCAAAGCACCTGACATTTCAGTGCTTTGAACATACCTACTTCTTTCTGATGAATATAAACGAAGCCTAAAGAGCTGGTTCAGATTTTAATGCTACTCATTAAATACTTAGAACAACTCCCCTGATTTCTAAAGTATAAACAGATTTCATAAAGACTCATAAGGTATTCACTTTCTCATTTTGGTGTCTAAGAATATTCACTATATGTCCCCTAGGGGTGTTAAGTCTTGCTGAAATTAAACAAAGTTCTAAATGTCTTAATTACCTAGGAATTATTTTATTGATTTGTGCATCTAGCCTACTCTAAATTTGATGAGTCACTTAAACTTGATGCCTTATAGTTATGTGATTGCAGTTTTGTGACCTGAGCTGAATCTCACCCTTTCAATTTTCTTAATGACATAAAGATTTATTACTCCTCCACCTCCTTATAAGAGAAGCTAAGGAACAAGAGATTAAGTTACTGCTCCACAGATATCTAAGTTGTTTTCTGTCTGCTTATGTTTATGTCACAACTCCCAGTTCTTTCAAAATCGAATATTTACTGCTGAGGAGACTAAATACAACATAAAAAATAAATTGTTCTGAAATCTGAAATGGGATCATCTTATCTGTGCCTTCAGGAAAGCAATGTGCAGGAAACATATATCAAGGAGAGTGATCTTACTGTAAACAATTATTCAGCTCATGTGTAATGTTTCCACCTCTTAATGAAAATTATAAAACAGAGGACGTCAGCCCTTGCTCATGTTTGACGAGCGCTACACCAAACCCAGTGTTAGTAGATGATGTGAATTTAAAGAGAAAGTCTTGTGTCATGTGTACATGACATAAGCCTGTTCAGGGTTATATAAATTGGTAAAAATAGTAAAACAGTAAAAACAGTTTCTTTAAATTGAAAACTTAGGAAGTGCAAAGATTTTTTTTTAATTCTAGTTCTACACATATTTCTCTCTCTGATATGTTTGAAATGGGGGGTGAGATTTTGTCCTAGGCTTGCAAATGCTTTCAGTATAAGATATGGCATTGGGAATGATTAGACAAAAGGTGATGACTTCACAGGCTTATCAGACCTCTGTTAGAAGGTTGTTATCACAACCTCTGGTTAGGGTCACCGGCCCTCTAATGGTAGGATTAAAAAAAAAAGTTACATAAAGAGATTTCTCTCTCTCTTGGTGAAGATATGAAAGACCTTAACTATGGCCCTTTTAGGTAGAAATAATAATTTCAAGACTCCTCTTTGGTAAGAGTCACTAAAAATAAGAAGAGAACTAAACAATTACCTAAGACAGTTTTCTTCTTTGGGCTCAGCTAATTAGTGCAGGTTTTCTTTTGCAGTATAGAGGAAATGGAGACTACTACAGCTAGGCACACTTGGAGTGCATACAGAAAAGATGTCTCAACAATCTAATTAAATTTATGAATTTTTTGTTATTTGGTTGTTTGCAGCAAGTACACAACAATGGGATACTCAATTTCTAACTCAAAAGTATATGCTAAAATGTAGATATAGCTATAAAACAGAAAGCTGATTAACATCTCACATTCTTCCATGTCTTTAAATCATGGTCTCAAAAAACTTCCTAACATTTTCATCTGCACTCTGCTTACTGCATTTGTTCTTTTTCACTTTCTGCTGGAAAAAGGTGGAATAAGGACTGTACAAAAGGTATCCAGCTTTCACCCACTTAAATATTAAAAAATAGCTCATAATCGCCATAAAACCCTGTGCCATTACACATATAACACCACTCTGCCACTTTCTCGTTATTAATTATTTCCTTTTGAGTAGTAATCAGTGAATCCAGATGCCTGAAGGTGAGAAATTTTAGCTGTGGCATCTGGACCCTTCACAGATTCCAAAAGTAAGTCTGCTATTGGCATCTAAGCTAAATCACACTCTGCCTAAGTATTTATACTGCCTTTGGCTTGCTGTGTTATTGTGCATTTATTAATAAGCTGGTGTGCTTACATTTTGACTTAGGAATACTCCATGCACTTTGGAAGAAATCCTATCCCCATTGAAGTCAACGGGAGTTTTGCCATCAACTGCAAGAGTGCCAGGATTTCACCCTTTTCAAGTTGTTGTTCATCAATGGAGAAAGTTTGCCCTGGGAAAATTATTCAACAGTCTCTGAGTGCCATGGGCCCTCATCATGGATTCATTAAAGATCTGCTAAGGGAAGATCTTAAGCTTTAAAATACGCAGGTTTGTACTTCTGCTTCCTCCAACAGTATGTGGAAGCCACATATATTTATAATTAAAGATAAACTAAAAAAACACAACAACAAAAAAACACTGAACTCAGATTGTTTAGATTCAGATTCATGATGTATCTTACGACCTTTTAAAACCCCTTTTAAAAGGGGACAGAAAACTTTTACCAGGAAAGCCTCCACAGAACCAGGAAGAATGGAAACCAAAGTATTTAGAGAATGAAGCTCTTTCCATTAGTTTTAAGCCATTATTTTGCTTTTAAAAAAGAAATAAAAAATGCTGGGAAGACCTTTGTGTACTTTTCAGTGTCCTGGTCACTCTGCCAAAGAAATCTAGGGCAAATTTATTTTAGTTAAACATTTATTTGGTGGTCACTCTTTCTACAATGAATATTTTGCTACTCTCATCATTAACCACTTGTTTACCTGAATGCAAACAACTGTCATGCTGTTCACCTATGAACAGGAGTAAGGAAGTTCTTTTAATAAAGAAGAATTGCAACACTAGGTTTCATGATTCAAAATCTAGGACTCAGGAGCTCAATGTAATTTAGTGTTCCTGCTGTTCTAAAGTGAATTATGAAACATATCAAATTCCATTACCCCAAAGAAGAGAAATAATGATATATAAGTGGCTATATTTTTTCTCCTGGTTGAATGACTACCCACTAGGGACAGAATGCAGGTTTAGACACAGTCACATTACTAGGGTAATTCTCCATGTTCTCACTTCTAGCTTGCAGCAATTAAAATACAGGCAAGTTAAGTTCACAATTGCTTAGGGTTAACAACACATATGCCAACAGCTATATCAGTCTACTTGAAATGAAGTAATTTCCGAAGTGAGAATAATTTTTTGTACATGTGAGCAGAAAGTATCCTAATGTATTTTTTTTAATTTTAATAAACATATTTTAGCTCACTATGAAATTTCCTTCCTAACTTCCAAATGGATCAGCATTCTGCTTACAACCCTTCTGATCTCCCTGCATTTTAATTCTGCTGCTTCTCTCAAAGCTGCATAGTTTTAATCTTTACAGAGTACCGGTACAGTCAAAAAACATGCAAATTTTAGCTATTTTAGCACTTTTTTTTTAAAGGTAGAGTAACTATAGAAACACATCACCTCCAACAGTTCATATATTTCAAAATTTATTTAAAATAATCTTTGTTGCCTCCACAATTTTCTGTGGCATTGTTTCAGACTGTCTTATGCAGCATGTCTTTTTTTGCCTATTTGCAGCTTTGAAACCTGCCCTGTTTCAGCATGCCCTGTTTCAGCAGCATTGAAACCTGGCCTGCCAATGTTTCAGCATTGATACCATTGACTACATAGATTAAGCAGTGCTTTCCAGAAAGTCATATTTTAAGCTGGGGTTAAGTCAAGCAATCGGTGTGTTATCACTATCATTACCATCTGCCTGGAAATTAAAAAGATGCTAATAGACTATCAGTGCTACCAAACACGGCCTTCTTCCCTTGCTGAGGAAATGCCAAAAGGCATTTTGGTTGTGCATGAAATGCAGGACTGTGTCTACAGATAATTTATCTGCATAAATATAAACACAAAATGCTATTCGAATTAACTTACTGCAGTATCTTTTAGGAAATCATCTGGAACTGCAGCCCATTTTAGTAAAAGGAGTGGTGACCAGCAGCTTTACCTATCAGTTATGGGTTAGAGCATTGACCTGGAAGCTCAGCAAAGTTGGAGAGAAAATGACTCCACTGAAGAGAGTCTGGAAATCCTGATTTCCGTGTTCTTAACAATTGATTCAAGTCTCTAGACTGTTATACAGAAGTCTGATGCTTCCTCCAGCTGTACTTTTAGATGAAATTGCCTGTGACTGCTGCACTTGGTGATGAAATAAATGCTGTCCATGTGTGTTAGAGGTGCTCAGAGAGCACCGACCGAAATGACTTCCCAAAGGAGCTGACACAGAAATGCCTTGTTTGTAAATCATAAATACTCTGAGGGGGAAGAGAGCCATGAAGATGCTTAGCTCAGCCAAGGTGGTGATGCTTCAGGGAACATGCAACAAATTTTTGAAACTGAGTTAAGTTTTCACTTTAAAAAAAGTACCTGTACCTACACAGGTGTCCAAGTAAGATTTATATGAATGACTCCAATGAGCTTAGTTACTTAAAAGCCCAATTACACTGCACTTCATGTGCCCAAAGTCTCTCTTTTTTTTTTTTTTTTTTTCACTTTTCTCTTTGAGAACAAATGAATAAAATTTGGATTAGTCCAGCCCACTTCTGTACAAAGAATTTTAACTACGTTATCTCCCTATAAAAAATATGTTTCAAGCAGCAAAACGATTTGGAACACTATGAATTAATAAAATATGAGTATCTGTGATCTATGTCTTCTTTTTCTTTGGTAAAAAGAAATAGTAATTTCTTAGTAGTTTGTATTTCTTTTTCTAATGTAAAATAGATGAAACACAACAAAAATAGAGTAACAACTAGGGCCAGATTTCTAAAGGCATTTAATTTTTTTTTTTATGCAAAAAGGTACCTAACTGGATAACCAGTTTATGTCTTCCATTTATGTCACTAGTTTATGCAAGCTTATCTGTACTTAGCTGCCTGGATGCTTTAGTAATTTCTCTTTTAGGCCCAGTTCCCTTAAATAGTTTGGCCATTACTATTGTAGCTATTGGTATGTTTACTTGACTGAAAAATGACGAGGAGAAATTCATGAAAAATACGCATATTTTCTCTGTTTTCTCATTAAAAAATATTTTAGGTGAAACCAAATTAAAAAAAAAAGTGTTATCTGGCTTTGATTTTCTAGTAAGTGTAGCAGAATATATCTGACATCTGACAATTCAATATTGCTATAAAACTATGGTGAATTAACACTACCGAAAGATAAAGACATTTTTCCTCTATTAAGATAACATTTTATTTGAATAAATTAGAGCACACTATTGCTGTAAAGCACCAGTTCCTTCTGTCTTTAAGGGTATTTTTATATGACTAACTTCAAACCATTCTCTTGTTTTTCTATTACTAACTCAATGAGCTCACTGCCACGCAGCAAACATATTTATTACGCTGTGCAAAGGTTGCAGCCAACAGAGATTTCTTACGAGCAAAGTCCGGGTATCTGGGATCTTTGTAATAAAAGCAGAGTATTTCTTGTTGCTTCTTTATAATCCAAATGGGTTCAGATAGGACAGCTTCTTTATAACTTCACTGATAAGAACTGGGATAAACAGGAGGTACAGGCAGACACTGGTTTCAGGCTTGAGTTCGTTCATTTACTGACACTAGTTTTAACCTACATGCACAACACTGATAAACAGTGGAAGAGTCAGCACTGTTGATAAGACTCCCTGTACAAATACAGCATAGGTCTTGCAGTTGAAAAAGATCACAAGGGTACTCATCCAAAGGCATTTTTGGTTACGGACCTGCTATATTGTACTTGCCTCTACAGAGTCTAACCTATCCAAACTCTCCCAAATCAGTGTGGTAAATGATGCACAGAAAACAGCAAGAAATAATTAGTGCTGCTGCGTCTTCCATGAAAATGTATCTCAACCTTAAATATCTAGTAGGAGTTCATTGTGCCACTGATAGCTAGAGATCCTAAGTTCTCCTATCATTTCTCCTTTGGGTAATTACCCTAATAAAAGGAAAAAAATACAGACAGAGAATATAAAAAATAGCTAGAAAGCCCATGCTCAATGTTTTTGCCCCACTCCTAGTTCTAGAAAGCCCATGGTCAATGTTTTTGCCCCACTCCTAGTTCTCTCGCACTATACAGGCAGGCACAAGGCACATTGCCCTTAACCTCAGGTGGGAAGGAAATAAATAGACAAAAATGAGCAACAGATAGAACTCTGTCTCCACCCTACCAAAGCATTGGGCAATTAATTGTTACTGTAAAGGGCTGAAAGCAAATCACTACCTCTTTGAGATATAATTCCTCTCATGACAAATAGTTATTCATAGTCTCTACAAGGAGATGATGGTTAAGTGATCCCTGAAACACTTAAAATCCTAATCAAAATACACTCTGAATACATTTAATTGGATATTTTAATTAAAAACACCAAAACAAATAACAATGCTGTTAGCAGTCCTGGAGTTACTGGAACTTAGAGTGAGCAGGTATTTTCAAGACTGTTCTGAAAAGAACATTTCAAAACACATACATTTTCGTGTAACATGACAAGAATTTAAAAGCAACAGACTGAGACAGCTGAATACTTTTTTTCAGAAGTTCTTTCATATTTTGAGTACCGAAATACAACTTCCTTGAACTTATATTTGATATGAATTTAGATGAAATTTTATGTAAAATTATACCACTTTTTTTACATTTCCTTCCTATTTTGAAGAACTCTGTGGTATATTTTGCAGTCTATCCCGACTTTTTAATATTCTTTTATGCAAATTCTCTCACAGAAACCTAGGATTTTGACGATTTTAATGGACATCTTCCTTCAATTTTGGTTTCAGGCAGCGAAAGAATACTAGCCTACATATCCTATACAAAAAAAAGTCTCAAAATTATGTCAGGAAGATGAACATTGAATGGTTATCCCCTTCACTGATTAGGTCACAGAATCATAGCCTAAATCAGGTTGATGCTCTGATTTTTTCTCCTTATATTTAACTGGAATTTCCTTTGCTGCAATTTATTTTTCTCAGCTCTTTATTGTGTATTTTGGGAGAAAACAGTGGCTCCATTTTCTCCAAAATGTACCTATAAGATAGTTGAGGACATAAGATCACCCTATATCCTTCTCTTCTCAAAGCTGAAGAAACTCCAGCTCTCAGCAATACTTAAAACATCCAGACTCCTAACTCCAGACTCCTAACCATGTAGCAGCTTCCCTGGAGACTCTCTCCAGTTTGCCAGTGTAGTTTTTTTCTACTTTGGACACAGCATTCCAGCCTTAATTCACCTTATAATGCACCTATCCAGTATACACCTTGGCTTCAGGATGCTATGAGACATTATTTCAAAAGCCTTGCTAAAGCCTACATAAAAAAATAGCTATTTGTTGATACCACACCAGCTTTCTTCCCATTCTCAGCAAGCGTCCGAAGACTTTATAAATTCATCATTAAAAGTACTGGGGCCTCCTTAAACAGCTTTTACAAAATATCTGGATGCAAGTTATCCTTATCTCCTTATTGTAAAGTATTAACTCTATAGTCTAACATTTAATATCTTTGGTTGCTATTGGAGTGGAAGGTATTTCAGCAAGACCATACTAAATGATCAACTAATATGTCTTATTCCAAAGTGAAAATAAAAATATATCTAGGATACTTTCATTTATTGTGCATTATTAGCAGGATAATACTAGCAGCACTGTATTTATTTATACTGAGAGAAATCCTCTTATAACACAGTTAAAACATATTGTGTCTCTGTATCTTCAAAATATGGTTTTCTCCTTACATTCTTTTTCTGCTTTCTTCTTCACCTTTTATATTCTTCTCTTACTAACTTCTCAGTTATAGCTACTGGTATCGGTTTCCCCTTTCTACATATTTGTTTCCACTCTTTTTTCCTGTTGTATTTTCAAACTGCATGACTTCTGGATTGTGTTTTTCTAGATCCTAGTCTTTTATTCGAACATTTTCTGTTACTACTTATATTTTCCTATTTAAACTTAAAATGAATTGGATCATGATCATTCCCTGTAATTTCACATATTTATGAAGCTGCTTTAATACTGGCAAAAAACATCTGCAGGATTTTGTTCATACTCAATGCTCCATAAAATTGCTGCTTGCCTTTTTTTTCTTCAATGACCTAAAACAGAAGAATAGTTGGATGATTCTTTTCTCTACTGAAAGTGGAGGCCTCTTAGAATAAGCAGTCTGGATGAGCTATTCTTAAGAGACGAGTGAAGTCACTCCTTTTCAGTCAGGAAACAGGCATGTAGTTAGTCCAGTGATGGAAAATGAAGGTGAAGAGAAGAAATGCTGTTATCAGAACTGCACATACAGCCTGCATCTTGCTTTTATTCAGATTTTGAATTATGCTGACCCAAGCATCCTAGTGACCATCTTGACAATTTGCTTTTCCAGCAAAGAGAGGACAGGGTTTGCAAATGACATTGTGCCTGTGCTATATATTCAAGGTGCAGTGGAATGAATTATGAAAATCAATTAGTTCTGAGAAATACTGGACCTGCATGGACTTTTCACATTTGCGGAATCTCCGGGTATGTGACAGGAAAGGGACAACAGCAGATAGCTGGATACCAAGGGAAGAACTATGGTGCACATGGCCATCACATTTAGGCACTACAGAATCAGAATGGCCATTCAAAAGCATTTATGATCATTCACTACAGAGGCATTGGCAGCACAGAGCTTGGTGCTCTTTATATGCATTTATACCTCTTGTTTTGCCTGAAACTTTTTTATCCTCAAAACACACCTGCTAATTTTAACATTCCCAGAGCACTTCAGTAATGTTAACTGATTATTTTATGACTTTTATGATTATTTTTATAGGGTCAAAAAATCTGACATTAGTAGGATGAACTGCATGAATAAGGAATATCTACATAAAAAAAAAGCTCAAAAAAGCTTTACAATAAGTAACACAAAGCAACATACTATGACCTAATTTATAGGTTTTTTTTCCTGTGTCTTTGGGAGTACCAGGAATAGGTAAGCAATTCACGGTCTTCAATAACTTGGCAAGATTATGATGAGGAACACTATTTAAAATAATTCTATTGACACTGGCAAGCATGACCAGACCTTTATATATTTTATAATTTAAATTAGTTTATCAATTTAACTGAGTGGTATTTTAAGAAAACGTTCATTCACAGGAATGCATGAACAAGCTAATTTTGTTCCCACTTCTCTTTTACATGACTGTGCTTATGAACAGGAATTCTGTACACTTTTGTATGTGTACATGTCTTTAAGAATTAACAGAGATAAAGCAGTAATTCAGTGTACTTAACTACAACTGTTACAGTATAGTTGTTTACCAAATTCAAGGGACATTCTTCCAAGTTTTATGTTGCTGTTTTATAACTTGAACAATTCGCAATTTTTCTGCTTTATTGTTTGATCAAGTACACATTTTTATCTTTAATGATTCACACCCTGAAATCAGCATGACTATGACTTACACTGCTCCCAAGTAGTTTCATGTGGGAACACTTACACAGACTAGCATCATTACCCTTTGCCTTATTTTCTGTAGACTTGTGAAGTTTGTTTGCAAAATGCATAATGATTTTTTTTTAAGTTAAAATTATCAGTTCACTCTTACCTAGGAGGCTTGTTTGCAAAGATCCTTTTCTCAAGTCACTGTTTTATCAGGCATTAAATCAGTCTTGAAATTTGGCCTCAGTCCATCTAGGCAAACAGACTTAATTGGCATACATTAAGTAAGTTTCACCATATTCTAAGAGGGAAAGATAAATAATCAAATAAGTATATATTTCAAAAGCAGCTAGAAATTTCTCATACTGAGGCTCTGTTAGAACACATATTTAGAGATGCCAATTATCAAGTCTCTTTCAATTTCTGAAGAGACAAAAAATGTAGATCTGGATGTTCACCTCTAGAAGATTGCTTTTAGCTTCATGTGGATTACCATTCTGCATGTACTAAAATAGCCTACTAGTGGTTAACTCCATAGGACATTTTCCTATCCGGGATGAAAACAGAGCTTTCAAGATAAACTTTCAACTCAGTTCATAAAGGTGGAAGTCTTTTGAGATGAATGAATCCTAGAGAAGCACTGATACCAAAGTATTGGTACTAAAGCACTTTGCCCAACCCCTACTCCTCAAACTTCCTATTTATGAATCAATTCCAAATATAATTAGGACTTTTCAATAATTAAAAAATGTAAAATGAAAGGAACTGCACCTGGGCTGTCTCCACACCTGAACTTTGGAAAGTATTAATGGGAGCATTTCTTACATGGAAAATAATGCAGTAAATAAATGTTAAGATTGAAGGGGCAATAGTAAACTGATAGTATATATTAGCAATACTAATTATTTACTAGTAGTAAATAATAATAAAATATCAGTCTGCTTCAAAAGAACTGAGGAAAATATAGAGACATTTTACTAGGAAGACAATTTGCCATCTAAAAAGCAAAACAGAAAAGATCTATTTCCTAAGAGGGAAAACTAAAAAGGTTGTACAGATCCCAAATTCATTAAATAAGTCTGTATTAGAGTGTTATATATACTTTGGACCTGGTATCTCCCAGTTGCACGAACTATATAAAAATCAAGGCGAAAGGCAGATCAGTACAGACTTTCGAATGACTCCCATAGTTAGCGCAACAGAAATAAACTAATTGACCTTCATGAAAAATTTACAACTTAAAACTCCGAATAAAAAAAATTTGCTTTTATTCAGCATAAAATTTTTGCTATCTCTTACAGGTCTTAATTATGATTAAAGAGAAAAAAAAAGTTACTTTTCTTACTTTTTTCACAGGCACTTGGTTTAGTTTTGGATGTTTTAATTGCATTCAAATACATATTTGTGGGTTTTTTTTTTCCTAAAGGCTAAAATTATTAACTCAAGAAAAATACAGTGTTTTAAAACACTACTTTTCACTGAAAGTAAAAAACAAACCAACCAACCCACCCAACAAAACAAAACACAAAAAGCCCCAAACATCATAATTAGTTATACTCATGATTTTGGAACTTTCAGAATTTAATACTTAGTTTGACTTTCAGGCCAGCTATTTAGTGAGAATTCATAGCAGCCATTCTTTCGTGTCTGCTGCCACTGAAATTTAAGGTGTGACTGCAATGAGGAATGATTTAAATGAGCACCAAACACACTGCCTGGATACTGTAGATGTCAGAGCAGGCTAGCAACTGGTATAGGCCAGCAGTCCTCCAAGCAATTGTACAACCCATGGTTAAGCCTGTGCAATCCTATCTTCTCCTATGTTTACCCATGCTAAACTTGTATATTTATAGATTTGCTCATCATATTTTTATTTTGATGACTGTATATTCCCAAATCTCCAGCCACTTCATATTTTGTCAATTACATGGTGGAAAAAAAACAAGAAGGAAAAAAAAAAGGAGAAATACACCTTATTGTTACAAAAGATTCCTGGTAAGGCTTTTCAGGGATAATGCATGTTGTGTAATTCTTGGGGGGACAAATGATAAGAAATATTCAAAGCAAACACTTTAGAGTTCAGATCAACAGGTAATGCTCAACTTCAGACCACCCTGACCTGTTTAGCTGAAAGATCACCCTGACACAGAATACATGAAAGAAAAAGACTCATCCCAGGAAGCACTATGACCGTTTGAATGTGACCACCCTGGGCTCCTCCTACCTTTTCCAGTTGCCCTGGCATTCTGCTATATAATCTAGCAAATTGCAGCAACTATCTTTCTGCTAAGATATGCATTAGTTTTGTTTGGACAAGAGGAAATTTGCTGTCTCTACTGCGGATGTGCACCCTGCATAGATTGAGTAATTTCTATTTTTAATAACCTTTCTTTTACATTAGTTAGGGCAGTGACAATGTAACTTTTCCAAAGAAATGCCTAGATAAGTTACTGTGTAACCTTTTCAACAAAGTCAGGTCTTTTATGAGTCCACACAAAAAGGCTATGTTTGTTCTGAAAAAACAAACAGCATCTGCGACGCTTCTCTGCCCTGGAGATCAATTGGTATAATCTGGTTTCACCCTTATTACTAATTCCTTACTTTCTAAAACAGGGTGACTATATCCAAATTATCTATTGGAAATGGTCCCTGACCTAGGCTGTAATCCTGCTCAGTAAATTTTGGGATAGAGTTTGTTGGATCAGGTCAAAACCATGCTAAAGACTAGTCACATAACCTAACAACACAAATGATTGATATCTATGCACTGGCACTGTTTTAATTACTTGTATAAATCCAGAATGACTCTACAGAACTGCTCCCTTTTTACTCATATCTTGCCTTTACACTGTCAGACCAGCTGGATCCTATTGAACCTAATTGAACAGGAGACATTTTTCCTCTTTACACTTAAAATATGTACAAATGCCAGAAAAGGCTATTTAAATGTAGACTTGAGAGATAACTTTGTGTTATTTCAAATATGGAAAGGGTAATAAAGTATCTTGCCTTTTTGTTTGTTTCTAAATAATAAAAATTGAGCATGAATTAATAGGTAACATTTTATGAAGAATGCCAGGAGTCATCAAAATTGTGACTTCTGGATTGAAAAATCTACTTGGAATTAAACAAGTTACTTCACAACTGCTAGCACTTGCTTCAGCTCAGTCTCTAAAAAAAAACATTATATGCTCAACTTGAATTTTGGATTTAAATAAAGCATTTACTGTGTAACCCACAAGAACTGCCTGAAGCCTGAATTAGTTTCCTGTGAAGTCAAACAATGTAGCACTCTTTGGGAAGTAATATATTCAAGAAAGATTCAAGATGCTGGTACTTACCTATGAATAAGTATCTTCCATTCTCATAAAATAGAAAAATGTTTTATTAAAGTTTCCATGTGGACATTGCCAAGATATCTTTCATTGCACTCATCCTCAAAAAGAGAAAATGTCATGGCAGTTACCAAAGATAATTTCAAAAAAGTTATACCTGAGAATCTCCAACTGTAATAAACATAGTTTATCTTGCTTGTCTAAAAAAAAAAGCATCATTTCTAAACTATGTATTAATTTACAAATGCATTGGCCACCTAATAATCTCATGCACTTTTTATGAACTGGGAGAACTTAGGATAGTTAAAAGTATATTCCAATCAAACGGAATAGAACAAAAAGCTATACTGTAAATATAACTACCAAAATATTTTCTCACTGATGTATGTAAGCAGTTTAATAACTCTCATCCTAAGCTAGAGTTAAAAGAGCGGGAGTGTCCCTTAAATAAAAAAGAATTGCAATTATATGTTCAATTTATACATTTTTATTTGCTGTATTAAAAATAACAAGCAAATATCCAATAGGGTAAAGATATTTTATTTCTTGCCACACTTTGTATGTGAAACACCTTCCAAAAGTAGTAGAAGTGGAAAAAAAAAAAAAAAAAAAAACCTCTCAAACCCTAAGGTGAAGACTGCAGACTAAATACTGTCACATGTAAGGTGGCTGTTGAAAGGACTAAACTTGATTGGCCACTAGCTCCCTATTATAAGCTCCTATTTTCAAAAGCACTCAGGTTTCACACTACATTATCATGATTATATTTTTTTCATGGAAGAAGATAACAAATCTCTGCAGTGTTATGAGTGTATGAACATGTTTTATAAGTAAGGTTTCTTTTATGGATCTAATGTTTGATTCTGTTGTTGATGCAACTACAGCAAACTTAACAGGTCACCACCATTTATTATCAAAAAACATAATCATTATCCTAAAAGCTGCTCTCGGCTCACTCATAGAAGTGCAGTATTTTCGTGACACATGTGCACAGCAGTGAAGTGCAGGAACTAGACAATGAATTTCATTTGTTGGCATATATGGATTGTACTTAAGAACACACAATTGGCCATTGGAAATGTGCTCATTTCAAAGATTATTAACCATCTAAATATTTGGAATCTATTCTAAACATACAAGCCAAATACTTTTTTAACAATATCCAGTAATGCCTTATTATTTCTTAGTTTAGAACATTCTTTCTTACCTTATAAAGAAATCTATATACAGAGAAAGCATTTAAAAGAATTTATATAGAAATCCATGTGGTAATATTTGGACCTTGTTGATTCAGCATTTTTAGCTGCTGGAATAGATGCAGCTGTTTTGAAACTAGTGTACAATACACAGGTAAACCCTCAGCACATCTAAGTAGAGCGTAACTGGAATAGGGTTTACACCAAGGCAGTTGAGTTGCTACTAAAACTCAAGGCCTGAATGTGTTTTACATGGCTTAGATTGCAAGAAAAAGTAAAGTATATGGAGCAGAAATCTCCACCTGCCCAGAAATACCACTTTACATGACAGAGATGGGCAAACTTAAGAGTAGACTGAATGCTGGGAAGAGAGCTTAGCACAAAGTCTGGAACAGGAGGTGTGACTTATGTAATTTCCTGAACATGGCCAAGCTTTGGGTCAAATGGGATTTAATTTAAAAAAAAAAAAAAAATCATGCTACTGATTACATTCTATCTTTCAGTTGCATTACCCTCATCTTTGGAAGCTTACAAGCCCTGATTTTACACTCAAATTCACAGATTCAGTGAGCTCCAGTTGAATAAATTCAGTGAGACTGTAACA
The DNA here is from genome assembly GCA_013389825.1 of Crypturellus undulatus. Lineage (NCBI taxonomy): Eukaryota > Metazoa > Chordata > Aves > Tinamiformes > Tinamidae > Crypturellus > Crypturellus undulatus. The sequence goes on along the minus strand of VWPW01012043.1, from coordinate 531,943 downwards.
GGCATATGGATTCACTTGTGCAAATTTGAGCAATCGGATCCTTAAAGTGAAAATTACCAATCTATCATTTTTTGCTCCAGCCAAATTGTGAGTCAAAAATCAATCCACAGCACAAATAATGAAAAGTCAATCAGATCCTGCAAATCTTACTGTTTTTTTACTTTCCACACAGTATTAGTAACACATGTAAGACTATTTTTTTCCTTAAATATATGGAGTGAAATCCTGGCCCCCGTGAAGTCAATGGGAGTTTTGCCATTGACTTCAATGAGGACAGAATTTTCCCCAAGTGGTGGTGTGATTTTCAGCCTGTCTCTGCCCCTTTAATACGTATGATGACAAAAGCCTGTGTTTTAATTCCAAGGATGGATCATCACCTTGAAGCAATTGAAATTACTGTAGTATATCAACCTTTTCCAGTACATTGTCTGAAAGAATACACAGAAATGTTTTTCACTGTATGCTGCACATATACCTAGAAGAGAGAAGTTAAATTTATCTTTAAGTGTTGTGTTTTAAAAGCCATTGCTAAAACTAATTCCACAGAGTAAAATTATGCATGTGGACATCTTACAGCACATTGTCGTACCTATGTGAAGGTACAATTACGTAAAAACAGAACTGGCACTAAAAGGCCAGTCACACACATGCAGAGGAACATCCAAAAATGCTGGTATGAAATAACCTGCTGCAAAGGTTCTGCTGCAAGTCTGAAAAGCAAGCATGAATTGCAATGACTATTACCTTTGTTTGCATCCTGATTTCACATTTCATGCAAATGACCAATGACAAATGCTGGAAAACAGTTTTTGGGAATTCGCTCTGTTTGGAAACAGACGAGATGCAAAATATTTTAACAAGATGGGTATAATGATTAACCTAGCTCCTTGACATTGGAAAGACAGACAGAAAGACAGACAGACAGAAAGACAGAAAGACAGACAGAAACTAGCTTAAGTCACAGATCTCAGCTTCTAAAAGATGCTGAGCACTGCTACAGTTGGAATTGCAGATGCTCAACATTCCTTAATTAAAAAGACATTTGCAGAGTAAAGATGCAAACTATGAGATGAAGAAAACAATCAAAGCCTTTTTAATTTCTGATGTATTATGCTTAAATGAGAATTATGCACAGAGATTCCAGCTAAGACTATGTTGCTTCAGCATTATACATCCAGTGAACTCATGCATAGACAGTACTCAAGCCAAAAAACTCTTTGCTAAGGCAGTGGGAAGTATGATTTTTATCTGAATATGAAAATTCACATAAAGATTTGCTAAGATTTTCAGTGAGCATAAATTATAATCACAAAAGTGCCAGCAGATCCGCAGAATCAGAAATGCGTATCCTTGCAAATATCTTTTGCCTTCACTGAGCTCTGGGAGATGCTAAGGTCCTACTTTCACATATTGCTTATAGAATTGGGCCAGAACTTAGTTAACTGACACGGACGATAGAAATGAATAGTGTTAAAAACCTATTAGATCATTTAGCTCGTCTCTTCAGAGACAACTACATGATTTAACATGTCTATTTCTGCCTTTTAGTTCCTGTAATTCCTCACAATTCAGTTAGATCACCCACCATCATTACATGCAGAGGATTCTTCCACCACTCATCAGAAACACTATTCAACATTTCAAATTCAGAATTTCAACTGTACATGCAACTTTACTATTTCCGCTCAGGGAAAAAATAAATATTAAAATAAAAATATAAAATAAAAATATAAGATATATGTCATCAGTGTAGTAGTACCCTTCTAGGTGACTCTATGACAAGTTTAGTTCATTAGTAGTGTATTTCTCAGGTGAATCTCCTGACCATTCCCACTTACCACACTTGTTCTGCTTTGCAGAGCTATCAACAAGTGCACAAACTGGCACCTTTTGCAATGAAACTAACTCAAAAAACACCCTTCAAATACTCGTAAGTATTCCACTCAACCACACTAAAGCTAGTCTGAAGTAATCTTCCCTTCCTTAAAATGATTTTGATGTGGTTGGTGGATCATCAGCACCAATTCCTTTACAGGTTGTGCCACAGTATTTGCTACTGTGAAGGTGCCCGAGATTCTTTTATCCCATTCAGCAAACAGGGGTTAATGGGCTAAAATGGCAATGCTGGAACTTAGTAGCTCAAAACCATGAGCTTTACATGTAGTCAGCAAGTCATGATACGGTGACGTGACTTATCACACATAGAATATGCAGGCTGCCCTGGAGAGGAACCCAGCCCCAGCATTAATCATGAGACTATATCTGCTTAGCTGTAAGTGCTATGATGCACTTGCTATGGCAAAACCTATCTATTTAGGATGGTCTGTAGTAATGGAAATTCTAACTTCCACTTTTGTCCCGTGGTTCAATGACAAGTTACAGTTTGCTCTTTCACCTGTAAAATAGAATATTTTCTCATATTATAAGAGTGCTGTCAGAGTTACTGCCATTGTAAAGCACTACACGCATTTTAAGGAAAAGCAATGGCAATAACTTCAGTCTTCTGATGAAAGTACTTCAGGAGCTCCTTCCACCCACTGCTTTTCAATATGTAAACTGCTGACTCAGTCATTAACTTCCTATCACCAACTATACCAATATAAATTTTAAAAATATAGTAGTCATAACAATAACGCATGATGCAGCAGAATATTGAAAATAAAATTTTGAGATCTTGAGTAAATAGGTATATAAATTAATTTTTTCAAGTTACTTGAAAGCATATCAAGTGATTTCAAATGAGCTAACTGGTGTAAGGATTCTTCTAGTCAAACTCTGTAGCATATGCACACTCATATTTTAGGTCAGACTATTTTAATTGCTCCTGTGCTGCTTCCTTCTACTGGAATAACACAAGTGCATTGCTAAGCATCCCACAAAATCTGTGGTTGTTCCTGCCACCTAGTGGTTCTTGTTCAAATTATCAAACAAAAATTAACACATTTTCAAGGAGAAGATGGAAAAAGCGCATAAATTTTTGTTTTGAGATAACTGGTCTAAGTCTGTTGATAACTACAAGGGTAGCAAAACTTCTGGATTGACCTCAAGAGAAAAAGAGTGATATACAGGCTTGTGGTGTGAATGTCTGTGAGCCTGCTCTCTGCAAGTGCTGGTTTCCTACAAGGGGGTTAAATAGAATTATGTGATTATTTTTATACTTTCCACTCTCACGCACATTTTATCACTTAAAATGATCCCTTTACCATTATATTTGTTGATGTTTTCACTCCTTGATTTCAAAATTTGATAATGTCTTGCATTTCTGCTGTAGTCACTCACTAATGCCTCTAAGATACATGTATTTTCAATTCCAAGGCTATTTGAAGAGCAAACACAAATGGTATGGCGCAGAATGCTGCAACACCTTTTTGAAAAACTTTTTATCATTTTATGAATTTTTATTATGTAATTAGCATCATATAATTAATCATCTTAGCAACACTAAAGAACAGATCCCAGAAAAGTTTGGGGCACCGAAAGCAGAACATAGAGTCTAGTTCTGCTTTTGTCCCCTTGTGGAACCAAAACAGTTTGGATCTTTACCTGATATATAGGGAAAGTCAGTTGCTTCAGAATGGGATCCATTCCAATCACCACACTGTCCAGCATGATGAGTGCTCAGCTGTTTAAAACAATCCAGAATGGAAACACTATAAAGGGCATGAAGTTGTAAACCCTTCTTTATCCTTTACTTCAAGAAGACATCCTCATCTTCTTATGATCTGCATTTTCTAATATATCTTACTGGTTTCAAAGTTTGCCCATTTTTGTCTGTTTTTTCCCTTTGCTCAAAGCAAGGCAAACATATTTATCACCTGCAAGCGAGTACTCTTAAGACAACTGTAGACTACCTTTGGTGTCTAGACTGTGATATGAGTGCCCTTGCCATTTAAACCCACCTTTGGCTTTATGTTTCAGTATATCTATAGGGAGTTTGTACAATAAATGATAGATCTTAGTTACAGGTTTGTTTGTTTGTTTTCTCCTCCCCAAACAATTTTCATAAATGTGCAAAGTCAACTATAAGTGAATGATCAGCTATTCACTATCAACACTGTGGTGCTACTCAGCAAAACACTTCCAACTTTTGCTTGCTATACATTGCTACATTCTATCTCTTGTCAGACAACTGACAGTGGAATTTGTTTTCCAATATTGAATTAGATTGTAATAGAAGAACATTTTTCCTCTATTTATGGTACAGTTAGGTCTATAAAGAAAACCAGTATCTGTTTCTTTGTAAAATATTGTACAGGGAACTGTTCTGAATGCACTCTAATGTTAGAGTCCTATCATTATCACTTACAGAATCCAAACAGGTATTAGCAGCCACATTGTCCCAAAAGCATCAAAAGGTTATATTAGTGCAAAGTTTTAGTTTTTCATTAATTATTTTTAATGTAAATAACTTCACTGTGGTTGTTGTATTATCTCTATCTGGAAATGAAGCAGCAGAGAGTTCTTCTCTCCGAAACAAATCACAAAGAGAAAATGTTCTAAGACCAAATTCCTGAAGTGAGTCTCAAATTATATTCCATCTATAGCAAACTAATGAACAATGATATACTTATCTACTACTCTGAAATATATGCCTTCACAAAGTTAAATACAGATCACCTACACCTTAGCAACATTTGCTATATGCTTTTTATTGCTCAGTTTGCATCTGAACATATTTTTATTTTCAGTTCTATGGTCCTCCTTGTTCACGCAGAGTTTTTTGATAACAGCATTAAAGAAAATTATGTGAAAATTATCAAGGTATGTTTACTAGTTTTGCCAATATTGAAATCCATAACAATCTGTTTTAAAAATCTCAAATTAGGTTTAGTCTTTGGAAAGTTGGTATCTTTGTTGCTACCCTTTTACTCAAGCTCTTTTACTGCCTCAAAATAAATGCACTATGTTTTCCAGACTGATAGAAACAGCATGACTGTCTCCTAGTGGTAATGAGCTCAAATTCACTAACAGGGTTTGCATATTCAATATAATATAAACATAGGTCTACTATGGAAACATCTCTGTAACAGGTTGAAAAAGAAACTCCAGCCTCTCCCAAAAAGGAGTGAAAACTACAGCATCCTATATCCAGCACATTTGCTGGTCATGCTTTCTCTTTCCTCCAGTCCACAGTGGCACAACTTCAGGCAAGAAGGATACAATGCACCTTGTCCTGTATAACTGCACAGCTTCAATGCACTCTGCAAGGACAGGGTAGATAAGTTTTTAAATTTAGACTGAGATAAACCACTTCTTACTGCTCCAACCATAAGATTATCATATTCCTGCTGCTATCAGTGTTGTAATATCTAAATAGAAAAATGTAATCTTTGCTTCATTAGAAAATAATAATAATAATGCCCTAGTATGCCCTCAGCAGTGGGTTTTGAATAGCAGGCAGACCAGTAAGACTGGCTTCAGCCTGAATTACAGGGATAAAACACAGTTACATCCCTTGGTAATATCTGGTATATTCAGAAGCTTAAGACTGCTCCTTGCCTGGCACACGAGGTATGTGAACTGTCAATCTTAGGCAGCACCAAATTTAGATTTTGGCACTAACTCCCTTCTTACAAACTGATCGTAATTCTTTTGATGGAATTCCTAGGGATGTAAAATCTGAGAGTCTACTTCTCCAAGACACCTTAGAGAAGAGCCAATTTTACTATTACAAAGTTTCATTAGATTATTATTATAATAAATATACTAGTATTCTAGTTCTTTTATTAAAAGGATCACAAGTATTGTCAGGGTTCTTATGTAAAGACTGACACGGTCTCTTAGCTGCACACACTGCATGTGGCAGGTGGGGTTGAAAAGAGCCCAAAACAGAAAAGTCAGCATACAGATGAAGCAATATTATAGAACAGTGTAAACAACTGGACAACCGGTCAGTTCATGATTACTATGTGAATCCCTATTTTCTGCTAAGCAAGTAAAAAGACTTAGCAAAATTCAGTATTCTGAAGTAGTTAGCCAGTAGTGGGACTATAGTAGTTATTGCAAGAATAAACTGGACATTTTGAATAGAAAAACAAAGCACTAGGTTTATCAATGAAAAATCTTTTTTTTTTTTTTTGACATACTGTTATTAAGAGTTCGATCACCACGAATATGCCTGTTTAATTGAAAACAGGCAAACAAAGAAAAAATTAAATTTCAGGAGTAATTCAAGCTGGCATGCTACTACTTTGAACATAAAATACATATTCAATAATAGATAGTAACAGCTATGCTGATGCAACAATCCTTACCAGTATTAAAACTATAAAAAGTGAAGATTAACCCATAGAAATTATCACACCTGTATACACTTGCTCCAAACAAGCATGTACAAGTACCAGCCTCTTGCAACATTTTCACAGGACTTAACATCTCCTATTGATGCCCTGCTTCCTTACTGCAGCCACCTCAACGTTACAGTCTGCTGAGACGCAGTCAGCTCCAGCCTGGAGCAAGCCTTCCTGGTGGTGGGGGAAAAAACAGAAGACACCCTAAACCCTTGCTAAATAACCCCAGAGGGCTCAATAACCCACATTCTATCATAGATCCTTTTATCAATCTTCGACAATACTTTATAAAAATTAACAGCTAAGGGAGTATGCTGATGAGAAAGAAATAGCAAGCATCAGTAAAACGGACAGACCTGACGGCGAACACCAGCTAAACGGCGCCACCTAGACGCCGCACTGCAAGATGGCGCCCGCCGCTCACCCCCGCGCAGGGTGGGGGCGGTGCCTTCCCCTCCACGGCAGCGCGCGGATTGGCTGGGCCCAATCTCAGGCCCCTCCCCCTGAAAAAGGCGCCAAAGGGCCTGGTGGCGGCGGTGCTTTTTGCGCCGCCATTTTGTCCGCGTGGGGTGGGCGCGGGTCGCGGGTGGCGCCTCGCCCTGCGCTCGGCCCGGTGTGGAGGCGTTTCGAAACCGTCGTGTTTGGGTGGTCTCGGTTCTTGTGTGTTGCTCGTGATCGGTAAGGAAGCGGTTGCTGCGGCTTGACGGTCGTGGAGCAAGGCCTCGAGTCTCCACCGGTGGGGGGGAGGCCCTGTGAATCCCTGGGTGGAGTCCTGCTGTGTACAGAGCTATCCTTTCCCTTGGGCCCACGCTACGAGAGTGCCCCACAGTCTTTTTACAGCAGTTGCAACAGTGCTTTAAACTACCAATAGTGTCCTTCTTTAAAATTGTTTAAAGTGTCCAATTGTGTTTGGAAGTCCTCGTGCTGTAAGTCTGCTTGCTTGGTGGTGTGTGAAGAAGGACCTTGATTTTGCCTAACTGAAGCACTGTGAACAGAAGTTTGAGCAGCAGAGAAAGAAAAGTCTTACTCTGTTTTGCAGGTTGAGGAAAACATTTTTTTTTTGTCCTTTTTTGTTTTAATTAATATGGTATATTTTTTGTTTTAATTAATTTGGTAGATTTTTGCTTATTTTTTGAAACTTAACCTTACTGTTAAACTGTACATGAGGAACTTTTGCAAAATTTGTATCCTGGGGACAAGAAGCATTTACAGAAGGACACTGAGAGTTTCAGTTTCTCTTATGTTTCTGATGACTTTTATTTATATATATATATATATATGTGTGTGTGTGTGTGTGTGTGTGTGTGTGTGTGTGTATATATATATATATATACACACACACACACATACACACATATTTATTTTTTGTAGAGAGATTTGGAGCTGGTAGCAAGAGTAGTCAGGAGTCAAGCTTCAGACAGCATAAACCATAACTGCTGTGCAGGTGAGTAAAAAGCAGAGCCTCCTTTTGTAAGCTGTAGAAATGTGTTTGTCTGATGGTTTTATTTTAGTTCTCCTAATAGGCCAGAAAATAATGATGCTTAAAACCAAAGGCATTTTTTATGTGCCTTTGCAACCAGGAGTTAGTCTTAGTGTGGAAGAAATAGATGCCAGAAGAATCAGTGGTGTTACTCCTAAGGTTTAAATCTCTCCAATAATTAGGTGCATCTGTTGGGCACTTAAATACATATTAAAACTTATATAAGAATTTGTTTCTAATACAGAGAAAGGAAGAGACTGCTGGCCAGTGGTTTTAGTGGTGGGTCATTAGAATTAATCATTGGAATTAAACATTGGGATAGTACTGTAATTTGGAAGCTGCCTAAGCCAGACAATGCTGAAGACCATAATTTTCTTTCATTAAATAAGCAGAATTCACTTTTCTATTTTGTTATATGGGAAAGTGAGAAGCTGTGGTGTTTGGTTAGTCTGGTATTTGTCAGAACAGCATTTTGTACTGCTTTTAGCAGGAAGTTGAAAATACTTTGCTGAGTTTTACTATTGGAGTAAAATTTTGCTTTTTGTAAGAGTAAAATGTCAACCATCGGTGTTCAGCTTGGAAGGTGGATTGTATTATTGCTAGCCACTGCATATATGTGTAGGATAAGAGCTGTCACACTAATTCTATCAAAGAATTTTTGCAGGTCGAGGAAAACTTTTGTTTTAATATGTTGTCGTTGAAAATGAAAGCTTGACTTTCATTATTAAGTTGAATTTCTTAAGCATATGTTTTGTCCTGTCTGGCATTGTCTGTGGATCCACCCTCTTTGACAATCCTGACCACGGATAAGAATACTAGTTTATAATTTCTTGGTTAAGCTATTGGTATTCTTTATAATCAACATGTAGTCACAGATATGTGAATGAGTCCAAATTCAAATAAAATTGGAAGCTTATCTTGACTCTTAAACAAAGGTTTAAGCAGTATTTACAGGCATCTAAAGATATTTACACTATCAATTAAAATGTTATAGAATGCTAATGTTAACACATTACAAAAGGCAGTCGTTGGTTAGTTAGGACACTGCAAACATGTCTGACATAATATTATTATGTTCCTGCACTTATGAAAGCTTACAACATAATAGAACTCTATGTAATAATATAATTCAGTCACATTAAGTAAATGACAAACTGTAGAGCTCTAAATGTGATTGATTTGAAAAAGTGATGCATAAAGAAAAAACAGTTAGTAGGGGTCTTTGATAATTGCTGTACTAAAGAGAAATGGAAAGAAACGTGTTGAAAATACTTCAGCCATATACAGAAAGTCTCATTATAACTGTGAGTCTTAAGTGCCATGAAACTCTGAATAGATCTCTATTGAAGGGAATAACCATTGAAATACCTGATGGCTCCCAAACCTCTCTAGAACTTGGAATAGTCTGTTCCAGGGGAAAATGGATCAGAGATCCATTTGCATTATTAGCAGAGATGATATAAATTGCCTTTTCTCTTTCTTTGGGCAGAAATACAGAGATCCTTCTGGTCTTTTCTTGCCCTGTCTGATGCAGTGCTTTACTTCGTCATTTTGAGAACCACTTCCCGGCTGAACTATTCTCAAATGATAAGATTAGGCTGTACCACAAGAGCTAGTCCATAGATGTTGTTTTTCAGATATTACCTGAACTTACCTTTACAAAGAGAGAATTTTACAAAGTGTATCCCACCTATGAAAGTGTATTTATTAGGTGTTTAGTAGACAATTTACTCAGGAATTTAACAATATTGTAATAAATCATTTTGAAAACAAATTTCATGTAAGAATTTAGTTGCTATCGAAAAATTACCATCAGACTGATCTCACTCGTTTGCTTTGCAGAAAGAATGGAATCTTTGACTCCCTCACCAAAAATTTCAGATATGCATCTGAAGATAACTCATACAGAATGTGATCCAGAGTGTTTGCTAGTAGCATTTCAGGGTCAATATAAGGAAAGATGTGAATTTGACTACAACATATTACAGAATGAAATAGAACGTGTATTCAAAGTACAAAATAGTGTTGATATTGGTGGATCGTGTTTGGTGGAAGACTCAGAAGGAAAATGGCACAGAGGAAAAGTTTTGGAAAAGAAAGAAAATATCTATGAGGTCTTTCTTATAGACATTGGGCAAGTACTGATAGTTGACGAAATACATATTGCTTCTGCTTGTGGAGAATTGTTTCAGCTGCCCCCAAAGATAGTTTATGGAGTTTTCGCAAACATACTTCCTCTTGGAGAAAAATGGGGCCCAAAAGCTATAAACTATTTTTCATCGCTGGTTGGATTACAGATTGCAGGTCATGTGAAAGCTGTTTTACCATATCAGCTGTTTATTCTGGAAGTGTCAAAGGTCATTAGCGATGTTGTTGAACTGCAATTAGGAAAACTTATCGATGGAGATTCATTTTGTCTTATTGTTGAAACATTAAAAGCTTTGCCCCAAGAAATATTTTGTAAGCGAATGCCGCAATTGTTAAAACATAAGTATGCAATCCAGGATTTATTTACATCTAGTGATTCTGAGAAACCATCATATTTTCGTCCAGTTCCCGGTGACCTCTTGCCTTTTCTACCTGTTGGCAGTAAAGAAAATGTGAAAATAACTGTTGCAACAAGTCCATGTAAATTTTACTGTCAGATACAGAAATGGCAGAAAGAGCTTGAAGATTTGACAGGAGCAATGCGTTTGTACTATGAAGCTATGAGCGGAGAAAGTAATACGTCATTGGATAGTTTAGGGTTACTTTGTGCTGCCAAAAGACAAAATGGACAATGGCATAGAGGAGTGATACAGCAGCTTCTCCCTGACCAGGTGGAAGTCTGGTTTATGGATTTTGGCAATACTGAAGCTGTGCCATCTGGTTGTGTTTGGAAACTTAAAGAAGAGTTCATGTCTTTACCGATGGTTTCATTTCCTTGTGCACTGTCTTGTTTTGAGAATCAGGATGAAACAGTAATAAAACTCCAGCTGAAAGAATTTATACAGGCCTTGATTGAGCAAACTTCTGTGTATGCCTGTGTTGATTTATTTAATGCTAGTAAACACTTATATTATATTACATTGCAAAAACAAAATCTTAGAATGAATACTAAGTATCCAGAACGACTGAATGAAGCAACTGCTTTATATGTGTCTCCTTCTGATACAAAAATCACAAGGATTGATGTAAACTACAAAACATGTGATGAGAACTACAGTTTGTTTAAGAATTATACTAGAAATAAACTGACGAATTGCTTGACAGAATATGATGGCTCTCTTTCAAGTCCCTGCAAAAGGGTAGAAATGAAAGTGAATTCTTCCTATGTTGGTTTTGTGGTTTATGTAATAAATCCATCAAACTTCTGGATTCAAACAAGTGAATATCAGAATGAATTTGAAGCCTTGATGAAAAACATTGAAGATGTGTATAACAAATGTGGATGTGATGACAGGGTCCTTAAGAACCCAGAACCTGGATTACTGTGCTGTGCCCGGTATAGCAAAGATATGTGCTATTATCGAGGTGTTGTTACTGAAGTGCTTTGTGTCAACGTTACTGTTTACTTTTTGGATTTTGGAAATACAGATACAGTACCCAGTTGTGATGTGAAAACATTGCTTCCAGAGTTTTCTGATTTACCAGCTTTAGCCATGTGTTGTGCACTTGCATGCACGTTGCCCACTGAGGATGTGTGGGTTAAAAAGGAAACTGATTTCTTCAAAGAGATTGTGTTTAATAAAGCAATTCTGCTTCATGTAGTTGGAAAGCAAAACAACAAGTATATTGTAAATGCACAGAGTATGAATGGTCTGGAGGAGTATAATGTTGCCATGTCTATGGTTCGGGCTGGATATGCTGAATACTGGGAAGAGAAACCTGAATCTCTTCCGAATCTGGCAAAAAATTCTCAAGTCCTGAATCATCGCAGACCTAAGAAAAGATACAAATATGCACAGGGCAGCTGTAATAAAAATAAAAATAAAATAATAGGAAATGGAGAGATCTTTCAAGGTGAAAAGTCATTAAGTGTGGCTCCTGTACTGAGAGAATCTGTTTTGCTCTCCTATTTTGGACGAGATGCTATTTCTCAGTGGCATCAATTGGTACCAGAGAAAAACATATCTTATAAAGAATTTGTGTTTAAACCAGGAGCTGTCTTTGAAGTAGTATGTTCCTACGTTGATTCCCCAGCAAATTTTTCATGTCAGTTGCAAAGCAAACTGCCAGAACTGAATAACTTAATGGAACAAATTCAGACTTACTATAAAGTACACACCAGTCCATATAAAACTGGCCAGGCTGCCTGTGTTGTTAAGTGCCCCAGAGATGGGAGGTGGTACAGAGCAACTGTTGTGCAGCAAGTATCTGCAGATGAAGTCGAGGTGGTTTTTGTAGACTTTGGTAATCGTGAAAGAGTCTTACTTGAAGATATTCAGGCTGTTCTTCCAGACTTCCTAGCTCTGGAAAGTCAAGCATTTAGATGTAGTATTAAAAATGGACCCTTGCAGACTTGCACACTTAATTGGTCTGAAGAAATGTGTAAACTTTTCAAAGACTTCATTTCTGCTTCTAAAGGACCACTGATTTGTATCATTTATGCTCTAATACTTGTAAGCCCAAACTGCTTGCATAATATTGTTGATTTACAGACACCATTTGTTAGTGCAGAAGAGTTTCTAAGAGAGTGTGGTCACACCACCCAGGCTGAGTGTATTGCACTGAGCACACATGCATCTTTGAGTTCTCTGTACAGTTTTTGCTACTCATCTTTTAATATGAGAATTGGAAGCGAGGAGGAAGTTTATATAACTCATGTACATAGTCCTTTAAAATTCTACTGTCAGCTGAATCGAAACACTGAAACTATAGATGCATTGATGAAGAAGGTTGATGAAATAAGTAAAATACCAAAGCATGCAAAACATACTAGCAATACACGGTTATGCATAGCCAGATATTTTGAGGATGGTCTGTTCTATAGAGCTTTGGCTTTTCCTACAGAATCATCATCCTATTTATTAGTTAATTTTGTGGATTTTGGAAATGAACATATGGTAGAGAGAGACCAGTTGATGCCTATTCCAGAGTGTGCCACTGACCTACTGTTAACACCCATGCAAGCTATTAAATGCTGTCTTTCAAATCTAAAGGAGACAGAAATTCCAATAAGAGTCAATAGATGGTTTGAGGAGAATTTCCTTGGTAAACTGTTGAAGGCTGTAATTATATCCAGAGAACCAGATGGCCAGATTGCTGTGGAGTTGTATGATGGACAGCTCCAAGTAAGTCAGAAAATTAGAGAAAAAATAATGGAAGAATTGGCACTTGTGAAAAATTATACAGAACAGTTTATTGGAAATTACAGAGTGGTACCCCACATAGTAAGTTACCAAAAAAATGAAAAACAAAGTGTGGAAGATCCTGAAATAAATAGTTTGAGAACTGAAGTGAAAAGTCAAGTATGTGAGGGGTATTACCAGACAAATAGTAGGCAAAATTTTGAAGGTGAAGAGCAGTGTAGCAACTCCTTGCAATTATTGACTTCCCAAGATAGTGAAGAACCAGCTGTTACAAATAATGTTTCCCTGAAACAAGGGAAATCTGTAGATGAAAAGCCTACTTGTCACTCACTGTCTCAGCCTACTTTAGATGTAAAGCATGTACCTGCAAGTGTTCCCTCTGAATCTACAGAAAGACTGGTCTGTACAGGTCAGCAGGAAAGGAGTGAAGAAAATATACCTAAATTAACCAGTCTTCCTCAACGTGATATTCAGGTGAATTCAGAAGTAGCAGGGTATATTTCTCATGTAAATAGTCCGTCTAGTTTCCATATTCATCTTGCGGAGGAGGAAAACCTCATAATTCAGCTAGCAGAAGAGTTAAACGAAAAAATAGTGAATGTAGGTCATAGCCAGGACTTAGGTGAGCTCATGGTAGGGGATATTGTTTTAGCAGAATATTCTACTGATTGTTTTTTTTATAGAGCAGTTATTAAAACTCTGAAATCAGAAAGGTCCTTTGAGGTAGAGTTTATTGACTATGGTAATACAGCAGTTGTAAGCTCATCAAAGATTTACAGGATTCAGACAGAGTTTTTAACATTGCCACGACTAAGTATTCCTTGTTTCCTTAGCAGAATAAAGAGAAGTGCTGATGAAAACTGGACTGATAAAAATATTTCCTATTTTGTAAAAGAAGTTAATAACAAGCCAGTCACTTGTAAGTTCTTGCAACAACTTGGAGAGCAATGGGAAGTAGATATCATCTGTGATGGGAAGTCTATGTCTAGTGTCCTTCTGCACAAAAAACAGAGGACAAGATTGCAAAATGCAGAAATGCATCATCCAGAAAACCCATCAAAACAAATTCTCATGACAAATACTGATTCTCAATACAGAAGATCAAGGAATAGTTATGGGGATCAAAGTAAAGTTAAGGCTGTTGAGACAAAAACTGCTTCCAAAGCACAGTTAACAGTTCCTCTTCAAGATATAAATCCCGGACAGGTAGAAACAGCAGAAATAATTAATGTTTCTGGCTGTGGAAAATTTCATGTGAAGCTGCTTAGAAATTTGCAGGTATTCAATGATTTAAATGTAATGCTTGCCAAAGAAGCAGAAAGAAATTGCTTGCTTGCCATGGATAATATTGAGGAAGGATTGGAATGCATGACAAAATCTAAAAGGAACTTTAAGTGGTATCGATCAAAAGTGATTAAGAAGTTTAGCAGAGAGAGGCTAATGCTTGTTTTTTTCATGGATTGTGGCAAGTCTGAGATGGTGCCCTTAAGTTATGCGAAGATGCTCAGTGATGAGATAAAAAGTATTCCTAAACAAGCTGTGCCTTGTAAATGGGTTTGGTTTAAAAATTCAAATAGACTTCAATTTGTCAATTTACTAAATGTATTCCTAGATCGTGAAGTAGGAATCTTATTTCTTAGATATTTGGAATCCTCTCATCTATGGGAAGTAGAGATTTTAATAGGAGAAATTCTACTTTTGGAATATTTGAATCGACTCTTAATTCCTGGTAAGATCATAGTTGGACCAGAGCAATCCAGTAATACAGACTGTAAAGCGTTTGCTACATCATTCAGGATAAATTCAGTCACATGGATGTTGTTGCAGAGTGGCAAAAGGTATCCTGGGTTTGCAACTACAGTTACTGATCCTTCAAACTTTTGCATTCAGTTGGAAGGCTTATTTGAGTATATGAAGAACTTGTCTCTGCTGCTTTCCGACCTTCCTGATAACCTACCAGCTTTGCCAAAAGAACTTGTGGCTCCTGGTGCTGGCTGCTTAATCAAGATCAAGCTTGGACGAGAAGAGCAGTGGAATAGAGCAGAAATTAGTGAAGTGTCAAGTCAATCTGTTGTTCTCACATTCATTGATTATGGCTTTCTAAAAAATATCCCCTACTCAGATATCTATAAACTTAAAGTTCTTCCGGAAAATCTATCTTATTTACCACGCTTGGCATACTCTTGCTCTTTATGTGATACTGTTCCTGCCAAAGGAGAACACTGGAGTGAGGAAGCTAAACTTCTGTTTCAGAAGCTTCTTAGTAAACCAGGTCTGATATTCTGTTTTAGGCAGTATGGCTCTGGGATGAAATTGGAGGTTGATGTTCTGTACAAGCAGAATAACCTAGCATGTGTCTTGGTTGCTGCTGGTCATGCAGTCTACTCTAGGAGCAAGTGCTGCCTTATTCCATTTGGCAAAATTGAATCAACCAAAATACGTTTGCAGCCTAGTCTGCTGTGATTCCCTTTCTGAACCAAATTCAGGTACACCAAAAGCTTTGTCTTGCTGACAGAAGTGAAAGTAAAGCAAAAAAAATTACCTGAAACATAGGAGTATGTATTAGTTTCAAGTAAGGACTGCAGTGAATGCTTGAATATATTTAACAGAGAAACTGAGTCCATATAACTCAGACTTTGCAAAAGATCGGTGTTAATACAAAGAAGTTTTTTCAGCTTTGTGATGATATGGAAGATAAAGTTGACTCCCATAAAAGTAAGCCTGCTATCACTGGTTGAGAACTGAGATTCTGATGACCAAAATGTGAAGATGCTGTAAAAAGTTATTTGAATCATAAATAGACTGCAGTTAAGAAAGTCTCTCTACGTTGTATCATAAAAATGAATTATAAATGCTGCTAATGGCATTTTTTTTTCAGAATTTCTTGCTATGTTTGTTTATGTCTTTGTAGTTTTGGCAAACTTATCAAAATATTTTCTAAATTTAAACATACTATGTATATAACTTTTTTTCCAATAACCATTCATTTCTTGTAGCTTACCTTATCGTGTCCTAACTTTCTGACATACTCAGAAAGTTTGATATGCTCAGAAAGTTATCAAGTCACAATCTTCTTGTTTCTAATTTCAAAGTCCCCTGTGAGAATATCTTCAAATCCTAACATAATGTTTACTAGTAATGGGGTAACCATAATACTTGGATCCCTGTTTATGGGAGAAACTCCCATTAAGTTGTTTTCAGATGGCCTTTTTGAGTAAAGGATATATTTGACTTGTGTTATTCTTTTGACAGTATTACGTTAGTGTAGCTTTGCTGAGTGTATTTGCCTGGGTGGTCTCTCCTCTCCATGCTCCCAGTGCTTCTGTCAAAATGGAAAGAAGTTTTCTCTCTACACCACTTAATCTGTGTGTACTAGAAGGATGTCAATAATCTTGAAACATACAGAGTATTTTGCCTTCTCTGTAGGAGGAGGAAATTTTTAGGGTACTGAAACTGATGATAGCATGTATATTTCAGATCCACCCCCCTCCCCCCCCCTTGAAACTTGAAATTATAAACGTGTCAGGTACTTCTCATTTCCTCCCCTTCTATGTGCAAATAGAATATAAATCTCTATATATGTAATACCCCAAAGAATAGCGTGGCGTGCTCAGTTTGTGTTAAAAGTTGAAAGCTTTATCTAGCAAACAAAATTTAAGTATTTTTAAGGGAGAACGCCTTGTCCAACGCCTAAATAAGAGATGTGATAAACTGAGCTGATTTTTGCAAAGTCAACTTTATTGGTAAATTACAGTATGCATATATTTATATAATATACAAATATTTACAGTTTGGTACCTACCTTCCTACAGTTTGGTATAGGATGCCTGCTAATATCAAAAAACGAAATAATGCAAGTTAAAATTTTATAAATATTGGCCAGGAATTGGAAGTGTTATGGTAATATATTGATCAAATAAGCTGGGATGAAAAGGGGGGATGCAGGGGGGAATTGGAACTGATTTGTAAACGCATAAGCTTTCCTTTTTATATTACACCATTTTATTATTGCAGATTTTTTTCTATAATTGACATAGCCTCTGCCACTAGTTTAATATATTACTTGCCTTTATGATAAAATATTAAGATCATATCATGCAGTCATTACTCATTGACTATAGTGTGAAGTAATACTCTGTTTAAGACAATGGCACTTCTACATGCAATTTATGATGGTTAATTAACTTACTAAGATCTGGATACCTTAAAAGTCCAATCTATTTGTGTGTTAATATACAGCTTATATATTTTAAATCAGATTTTTTGCTAGTGTAAGTAGACTGCTTTTCAGTTTGCATACGATACAAAAGTACTACCTATCTAGTGTTACTAGATGGTGTCTAGAAATGACAGAAAATTTTAAAAAATCAGCTCTGTGTATATTATTTTGATGTTCTATACATGGAAAATGCAGGATTTATTTTCAAGAATGCTTCTTTTGATTTTCAGTGAGAGTCTAGCTTGGGATAATATTCTCTTCTGAGCAGGAATGATGCCAAAACTGCATAAAGTAAAAGCTAGGTATTTAAAATTACGTTTAGTATTATGCGGTACCTGAAAATGCAGCATGTAGCTCTTGTTACCATAAATCTATGAACAAACACAATGTTTAATTTATGAATTTTCAGAAGTAGGTTATATTTCGCTTGTCATGTGAAGCTACTAGGATGTCAGACTGAATTTAACTTGTAATTTTATTTTTTTTGTATGACCTTAATGCTCCCTCCCAAATTATAATAGCATTTTTCCTGTAAGTAGGAGAGGCTATGATTGTGATCTATTTTGAATTCACTTTTTTGAAAGAAATTGTCATGTATTTAAGATATATTGCAGTTAAATGTGTTTTCTGATTTGTTTGGGGGCATACTTGATTCTGAGCAAAAACTTAGTGTGGTAAAATTTCATTATTTGGAAACTGCTGCTTACCATTTGGTTGTGTTTCCTAAATGTGTCTCTGTTAATTGTGTAATTGTTTATACCATACCAGTGATTATTTTGATTATTTTAATACATGAAGGTGATAAAAACCACTTGCATTTGTTTGGAATTAAAAGTGTTCCAGTGTGTACTAATGTAGTCAGTATTCTGCTTTTATTTTTTTGTCATGAACAGTAAAATACTGAGCTTTTTTGTGTAGCATGTGATGCTTAACTTATTCTGAATTTAGTTTGAAATATTTTTTGTGACCTCTGTGGTTGGTTAACATGCTGGGAGAGAATAAAAATCTGAAGCTGTGTCTGTGCTAAGGCACAGTCCCTGTGCTTCAGGACAACAGCTATGGAGTGGTTTATATGTTCTGTACTAAATTGATGTTTATTTTTGAATGCTATACAAAAACCACAGCCTATTTCTTTGCTCACCTACAGTTTCCTATCATGAAACATGTCATGCTCAACCTTCATCTGTTCTGTGCAGGTCAAATGTACACTCACTGCACATTTTATGAAGAAACAGAAGAGGTTATATAGTAGTACAAATATACTAGTACAAATAGCCGCTCTCCGTGATCCCCGGCAAGCAGGAACCCCTCGAAGAATAGAGAACTGCAATTGCCATCGATGAAGTGCACAAGTATATGGCAGTGCAATGAGAGGAGAGCTGCAACTGCTGCCAGTTAGCCTGAGGAGACTAAAATGAGTCCCTCTGTTGCAGAGAAGTGGGTTGCTGGTGCCCCAGTGTGTGCTCTGTCTTTGGGATAGTCAGAAACTTGGAGTGGAAGCTGCTAATACTGCCTGTCAGGTGCTTATACCATTGTGTTTACTGAGGTGACAAGCAGAGAGCAACAAAAATGTTGGAGAGTCTTGTCATATATGACTGTTACTATCTGGCAGGCAACTAATTTTGGATAAGTCAATACTGGAGATCTGCAAAGTATTGAAATTCCCTCTCCCAAAAAAACAGTGAAACTTGAAAGTGTCATTAAAATGCGAATTAACCTTTAAACACAATTAACTAGAATTATATATAACAGTTCTGGTTGAATATATCCCTAGAGATGTCAGAATTTAGTGGTAAGAGTTAGGAGCAGCAAAAATGCGATGAAGACTGGTGTCATGCTCCAAAACAAGAAAGACCAGGAACAAACTAGTGTTGTTAGGTAGACAGTTTAGAGCCTGAAAATAAAATTAGTCCAGGCAAGTCTTATAGTTTTACAGTCTTGACAGTTTTCTCTGTTGCTTCCTATCCTTATTGGAGCATTTCCACATACCTTTTGATTCCACTAACCAATTTCAGCCGTTTTTGACAGGAAGGAAAAGTATTAATAAGGTTATATATTAATAACATTAGTGGCTGGATAGAAGAAAGGATGAAAGTTGAAGGGATGATAGCAGGCGGGAAGAAAAAAAAAAAAAGAAAAAAAACCACCTAATTATTTTAGCTCAGGAATGAATAACTGCTAAATGCACTGAGCCATTCTTGGGTATATGGACTCTTCAGCCCTAGTTTGGTGCCAGGGCAGTATTGCATGCCAGGTGCATGTCTCTCTACAATTCAATTATCCTATACCTGCTATAGTTACTTTTTATATGTCTTTCCAAGTCCTGTTTCTGGAACATGAGCACATGAGACAGTCTCAGTGCGAAGCCAGTTCCATGAAAGCCACCTGCACTGTCAGTTTTAAGTGTGTGCAACTGACTTCACACAGAAATGGTTGAGGAAATACCTGGCTGTGAATGGAAGCTTCCTGTGAGGAAAGCCTTTGCAAAACAAAGAGACAGGTAGGCCTGAGGTATTGCAACATACTGAGACACATAGAAAACCTGTCAACCTGCCAAATGGTTTATGCTCCTTTAGATACATGAAAGAGGGCTTTGGGACAAGAAGCTTAAGCGTACTGCCTCTTGTCTCCTCCCTTCACTTCCATGCCTCTTCTGATCTTCCCAAGGTGTGAAGACATCCCTGTTTAGCTATAGATTTCCTCTTATGTATATCAGGCTGTGGAAGAATGGCCTGGAAATGGGGAAACTTAGAGAAAAACTAGGGCCTAACAGAAGTTTTGGCCTTACAGAAGCTTGCTTGGGGTGATACACATTCAGGATGGCTGGTATGTGTGGAATCTACCTCCACGATTCCCTTGGCAACACAATCTGCCCTCCTAGCACACACTGATAAGAGCAAACGAAGAGTGGAGCAGAATGGAGACACCACAGTCAAACTTTGCTGGCTTCTCTGAAGAGGGGATTATCCGATGGTGCCATGCAGACACGAGTGAATGGGGGGTGGAGCGGAGTGAAGACACTGCGGCCAAACTCTGTTGTACTCCTTGCAGAGGTGGTAGCCTGGTGGTACCATACAGCTAATGAGCCACATAGTGTGATGTCTGGTGCTGGGACAATGGTGGCAGATGAGTCCCTTCTGATAAGCTTTGCTCAAACTTCTCCTCTGTCTAATCTCATTATAATACCAATACACAACCCCATCCCACTGAGCAAGCTCTCTAGATTTTCCATTAACTTGGGCAACTTCTATAAATCAATGAATAACGAAAGCAAATATGACTAGAGTCACTCAAGCTCCACATGAATGTACAAGAAAATATATAAAAGGCAAACTAGTAAGAGGGACAGCAAGCAGCAGCAGAAAAGAGAAGGAAAGGACGGAAACGAAGAGGGAAGACTCCATCGTAACTTCTGGGTCAGTCGACACGCTGATCCCCCTCTTTCCTCCCCTTGGGTCGGAACGCTGCCTGAGGACACTCAGACTGAGATCCCTCTCCCATCTTCTGGGGTGAGTGATGATTGCACATTTGTACATCAGAGCTAGCTAAAAAAACCTATGCTGTAGTATAGAATTTCCTATACTGACATCCAAAACTTGCTTTGGAAATGTTGCATTTGAATAAATCCTGCTGTTTGTGAACTTGACTACTTGTTTGGGGGGGGCGTTTGGACCTACAGTTGACAGACTGTTCGTGGACCTGATACTGCAAGAGTCGAGCTTATAGTTGATCACACTATTTGGGAACTCGATTTGCTGCCACCACTACGGCTTTCAAACTGCAACATTTTCACAGAGGCTTTTTTGCCAACTAACCAGAGCAATGTATGAATGCCCATATGCTGCCTAACTATGTAAATTTGAAGGGATGAATGTTCTTGCAAATACACTCACCCACTCTTCCTCACCTACGTGCAGAATGGGTGTTTTTCTGTAAGAAATATTTTGATTAGAGTAGTGCAAATATTTCTTATAGAGACTAACCAGTGAATTTTTATGGACAGCTTCTGATACCTCTCTTAAAAGGTTCCTTTTAGTAGATTTAGATGACATCCTGGTCAAAAAAGTTGTCGCACAAAGTGATTGATCACAATTTTGTCTGATCTGACTTGAGACCTGTTTCAGTATATTCTCAGTATGTACTAGAAGCCTGGGTCAGCTATGTTTCTAGTTTATACAGTGGTAAAAATACACATTTCTAAAGAGATATTGCACAGTGTTTTCACGATATGTGAATGTATGAGAAGAGGGAAGGAAAGATTTGCTTTTCAGAAAGTCAGGTTGTTTTTAAGGGGTGATGTGCTATGTGTCAGAGACACTGTCATCTTCAGTTAGGTGAGATAGGCCTTAATGGAAGAGGACTATCACACCTGTCTTTTGAGTATCTTTGGGAGAAGAAAGCTGAAATCTTAAGGGATCCCTGAGGAACCATCGAAAAAAAGGGATTGCAGATTTGAAGGTGATTCAGGTTACTGCACCTCCCCTTTGACATGTCTTATCTTGTTCATTAATAAGCACAACTGTCATTTTTTGACAGTCATAAACAATTAGTTTGCACTTTAATCTGATACAGAAGTCTATTTAAAAATCATTGTTTAACATCTAAAAAAAAAATTTATTGAGGAAAATAACCAATGTAATAAATAATGTATTAAGATTTCTTTTCGGTACTCTTCGAGCAACAGGAGCTTTTATAAAGGTAAGAGACCTGCTAGTGTAAAAGCTTTACTGGCAGATTCCTGAGTAGCAGCAGCTGAGACCAGGAAAGCCAATCTAGTTATAGTTGGGAGTCCTCATCAGCACGTACCAGGTGGGAGGAAACACACCTGAAGTAGGAATAGTTTGTGATATTAGCCTAACTTTTCTCTGGTTGCTGTTACGAGGTGTTTGCTGAAAGTGCCCTTTAAAGAAAACCTCTGACTGTGCATGTGTCCCTTTTTGGGGATGCTGCTTGATTCTGATGTTCAGGTTTGAGCCACACTGACATCTGGTGGCTCTGTACATACATGCATGGTGCTTGGGATGCATTTTCAGGGTATTTGCTCTAGTTTTACCCCTTTCTTAAACTTCCTTTAAATGCTGAGGGTTTTTTTTCTGCTTTTGTTCTGAGAAATGTGAAATACAGTGAGCAGAGGAAAAAAAAATAGGAGATGGTGTTTTAGGAGTGGCCTGATATTATACAAAGACAGAGTCAAATAATATGTGCTTGAGTCAAGCAAGCGTAAACTAATGAATCGAGTGCCCTTTCTTAATCTATGGTAAAATCCAGAAGGAAAATTAATGTGCAATACCAGGGTAGGGGAAAGAGACAGCAGAGAATCTATATTCACAGGTCATAGTTACTTGAAGTAGCCAAAAGAAATTTTGTTTTCTCTCAAATTTTGGATTTCTGTATATAGATATATTTGTGGACTGCATTTGTGAAAATGCTTAAAAACAAAATTAATGACCAGTAAATTTCTACTTCTTAATTATTCAGATGTGTTAGAATATCTAATTTTTAGTTCTTTCTTTTCAAGAATCCTGTTTTGGAGGGTGTGCAGGAGGAGAGTAATGGACATTGTCAAAATAATCAAAATACTTACCAGGCTCTGAAACAACATAGGGAAAATCCATATTGGTTTCTACAAATTTAGGAAAAAAAAATTCTTGGGACACCATTTCTAGATCTGTGTAATGAAAGAATAGTCTTAAAACTATGAATGCTGTATAGTTTTTAGTGAGCTGGAGAGATCAGAAATCTGAGTGACCTGGACATAGAAATGGACCCAGTTCTGTGAAAATCCTGAACTGCAAATAAAAATAAAATAAATAATAAAAAAAATTTAAAAGGAGCAAAAGTATGTTTTAATGTTCTTTTTTTTTTCCACTTTAAAGAAATGCCAAGATGCTAGGAGAGAAAGCACCATTTGACAGACTTTGATTCTGATAAGTTCTTTAGTATTTAATTACCCTGATTTCATAGGAGTTTGAAATGTAATACATGATCAAGCTCTTTAATTATGCTCATTTTCTTTAAAGCCATGGAACCATTGATCTCCTCTAATCTGACATTGCATATAATGTGGGATTTCACTTACTTTTGCATTAAGCCAGTATTCCCCCTTTTGCCTCCAAGAGTTCAAGCCTTCATCTCTCATTTCCCACTTTCAAGCTACAAGCTTACTGCTTACCCCCTTGAAGCTGTTCTACTGTACAAAAAGTGCTAAAAAGTCACAATATGTCTCTGTAGCCACAGGATTCAAGCCTAGGAGGTACTCTCCTTCTTGAGTTGGGGGAAACCTACACTCCAGTTTCTACTCAGAGGGATCTGTTATGTGTTTTTGTATGAAACACTCACTGATGAAACAAATCTTGAAGTAGAAACTAGCACTTTCATAATCTAGCCTTTCTCTCTGTGTTTTATATACATTATTTTCTCTAATGAATCTAGGATTGTTTTCTGAAAAGTAGGACACCTTCAGCAAGTGATATCAAATGACTGACAACTCCAAGATTGAAACACATATCTGAATGAATTAAAAAAAATAAAGGCTGGAATGGAAAACTAACTTGGCTTGCCCAAGTTAGTTCTTGGGAATCTTCGCAATCCTCCACTTGGATTGCGTGCACTTTTGCACTTTATGAAAATGTTTCTTCTCTTTTTGTGCTCTTTGTGATAAAACACATTTGTTTATGAAATAAATTAGACTCTTGCTTTTAAAAGGAGCTACAGAGCTGTGAGAACCTACCTGCAAGATAAATGTCAGCTAAAGAAGGGTGGCATTTTAGACAAGCAACTGTACTCTGCGGTTCTTGTGGGATGTTTTAGACAGTTCCCTTTTTTAGGGATTTAGGCAATCCCTGGATTCATGATTTGATTAGAGCAGATCTTAAAACATCATCATCTTCTCATAGTGTGGGCTGGGAGTCTGCTCTGAACCTCTTGTACCTACTTTAAAGTAGCACCTTGCCCATAAATTTAAGGGACAGATCCAACAAAGGACAACATCTGATCTTTGAGTTGGCCATCCCAGCTCAGTCCCAAGGAATGCCAAGGTTTCCGATAGCAGTGTATGAGGAAAGCTTGTGTCTTCACTACGGGATCTAAAGCAGTCAACAGTGAACAGGAAACCGTGAGGATGAAGGTGTATTCTAAATGTTACACCTCTGTGTGTCTGACATGGAGCATTAACTGGCACGTCTGTCGGTGCTGTATCGTTTTCTGAGCCATGCATGAGCTATGAACAGCTCATTCAAAGAATGAACAGCCATCCTTGAAGCATACCCCCAGGATAAGAAGATAATGGATAATGCACTTTTTTTTTTTTTTTTAATGTAACATGCACTTTTTGCATCACTGGCACCTAGAGCACATTGCACAGGTTCACATCCAGGCAGATTTTGAATATCTCCAGAGAAGAAGATTCCATAGCCTTTCTGGGCAGCATGTTCCAGTGCTAACAATAAATAAATTTTTTCATATGGAGATGAAACTTTCTGTTTTTCATTTTGTACATTGCATTGCACTGTTCATCAGTGTTTGCTACTGTTGTTTCTGACTACTCTCTCTCTCAAAAAAATAAGGCTTAAGGAGCAGTGCCCTGTTGTTTATACAATACTAGATGTTCTCCCAGAAGACCTTTATCATAACTAGGAGACTTTAGGGGCCAGATGTAAGAACAGCTGCTTCTTGGATTCTTGGCCTTTAAAGGATGTAGGTTGAGAAAGGCCCACGCTCTGGATTCCAGCTCAGCGTAGGTGGGAAATAAGCACGGAGAGATGGAGATTGGAGCAGTTCCGGGCGTGCTCAGTAGCACCGTTCCCGGTGCCTGGGGAATCGTGAAATCAGACAGGGAGGCAGCTACTAATTGCAGGTGCCTGCAGGTACGGCAGCTGTTGAACAAGGTGTTTTAGGTAACAAGTTTGAACCTGGACGCCACTGTTCTGCCTACTGCATGCAGTAGGATTTCATTAAATTTAGTCCAACAACTCTTAATACTTTTCTTCAAAAATATTTCTATGTATTTGGGGTTTTATTTTAATTAAACATATGTCTGTCTTTTGTTATTTTTTTTCGCTTGTTTATTTGATTGGTTGGTTGGTTGGTTGGTTTTTTGCTTCCACCAAAACTTGGCGCTTCCTTGTTTTAACGAAGATGGACTACTCTTAAGCAAACTAGACATATTCAAGTCAAAAAGACTGTACGGGATGCATTTGAGGGTATGGAGTGAACTGGATAATATAATTGTGACGCTACTCTGTTGTGTTTGAAAGGTTGTAGCAATTGAGGGGGGGTTTGTGGTTATGGGAAAAACAAATGTGATACCAAACTTCAAATGGGGAGGAAGGAGGATCTGGAGAACTACAAGAACCTCAGCCTAAACTGAGTATGCAGAAAATTGTTAAACAAATCCTTATGAAAGCCACATCCAGGCTAATGAAGGATAAAAACTGATTGTGAACAGCCAGCATGGATTTACAAAGGGCAAATTGTACCTAACCTGATTGCCTTCTGTGGGGAGATGCCTGTCTGTTGAGGGGAGAACTGTGGATGTCATTCACCTCAACCTTGGTAAGGCAGTTTGTCCAGGTAGACTATTAAGATGAAAAAACAGCTTGCCTTTAGAGTTCAAAGCTGGTCATCAGCTCAAAATCCAACCAGTGGCTCTTCTCAGAGGTACACAGTAGAAAATTGAGGGGCAATGAAAACAAGTTGTAATGAGGGTAATTCTAGTCAGGTAGAAGGAAAAAATATTGCCAGTGAAAGTGGCACTGGCATCATTTTCTCAGAGAGGCTGTGTAATCTCCGTCCTTGGAGGCAGCAGAACTCTGAACAAGGCCGAGCGCATCCTGCTGTAGCTTTGAAGCTAGCCTTGCTTTGAGGAGGGCTCGGACCAAATAGCCCCAAAAGTCCATTGCAATATAAATTCTCTGATAACTGTAACTTCCCTGGATTATGTACAATGTGTAGTTTTATGAACTAGTTTTATGTAGTTCAGGTTAGGAATGAATAGCAGTTTAGCTGTAATAATTAAGAGCTTGGTGCTTTTTTTGATACCCTAGCCTGCCCTAGGGTACCTATAGGCTACATAGTTTATAGCAACTTACATGCAGTTATAATATAGACACACCTAATTATCTCCATATCACTCTCCAGGAGCAAATATCTTTTCCTGAAATTATCAATAACTCCTCATGATTATATGATGTAAGGATGATTACATATTAAAATACCAAAAACTCCTTCCCTACTTAATGTTTTCTGACTTATGCTTCTTCTAGTGGAACAGCTTTTCCCCAGGAAGTGTTTTATAAGGGTATAAGTGTTTGGGAGTGTGAATCTTGTGGAGCTAAAAAGAGTTTATTAAGAAATAGAGAGCTTATTTTATCAATTTTTTTTCTATCTCCAGGTCATCAGGTTTTATGGTGAGCTTTTCCCTCTCCCCTCTTATTTATCCGTTCAGAAGTTCTTAAAGGCCAAATCTTTTTCAAAAAGGAGATCTGAGACTCACCTGACAGATCTTCTTTATACTAATAGGCACAATTTTGGAGTGGGTCACATTTGTAGCATAGCTTATAACATTATTATACCTCCTATATCATATTCCTGCGATATGTAATCTTTTATGAGAATTTGAAACTAATTTGAAAAATTAAAACCTTGTTGAAATTAGTAGGCTTATTACTGATTGTAAGAGTTACTCTTTTTCCAAAAAATAAATGACATGTTGCAAAAAAAGTTTAATGTATGAAGTATAATAAAATTATGTATAACTAGAAGTAATGGAAGGAAATGAAAAATAATTTGAACTTCCTAAAAATGGCTTCTGTTAGGCGGTAGACTAGGTTCCCAGGGGAAGCTGTAGAAGCTTCATTATGTGGCTTATTTAAAACTAGATTAGATGAAGTGCCTGAAGGGAACAAGCTTGAACTGATCCCTGTGAGGCTGAAGGAGATGACCTCAGAGGTATTTTTTGCTTCTAAATTATTTTATTCTATGACGTTGCACCTGGGAAAGCCTTGGCCATTTTTAAATGAGAATATTTTGCAGGTGCTCTCTTCTTGGCAATACTTCGGTGTGACTTTTAAAGTAAACTTTTCCTTCAGAAAGTTTAAATCTACTGGTACTGCTTTATTTTCTAATGAATCTGAGTAGAAATAATTGCTATTCTAAACCTCACAACACTAAGAATAATTTGACCAAAGTAGAAGTTATCCCCATAAAAGTCTTCATATTTTCTTTTGGTTGTCGAGTTAAAAATTTCCTTGAAGGGTGAGTGTCCTTAAACCTTCAATTTACACATCTATGGGTGGCCTGAAAGTAATTGTAAGTCTAGTGCTTTCTTCTATCCACAACTGAAGCTCCAAGCTCATTCCAATTTCTCTTTTATAAACTGGGCCTGTGGATTGATGGTCATCTCTGTGTTCAGTTGCTCTCATGAAAGAGAATATTTCAGCTCTTAAAATAGTAAAGACTTATGCTGGAGTGTAAGCACTTAAATTTGAACTAATCGTCACAAGATTTTTTTAATGCAGTAGGATGAAAGACTTCTCTGTGATGGTAGATGTCTAAAATAGGTTGAATGAACTGCTCTCTAAAAAAGGAACATTTTTATCCATTGACTATAAGGGAATAGGCACCTTAAAAATCTAAGGTGCCTAGAACGTGTTATGTATTCTAGATTAGACCTCTGTCTCTTTCTGTCCCAGCAGGAACTGTGCTGAAACAGCTCAGCTGAAACTGAATCGAATTGGTCTGAACTTTTAGATTTGAGAATGAATAGATTTAAATGTAGATTAGTCTTGCACTCCTGCAGATACTAGCAAAGAAAGTGACATTCCAGCAGGCCAGGATTTCAACAACATGCAGTAAATGCTTACATGAACATCAGTGACTGCAGATCTGAGGTGGCTGTTCTGTTTTCTCACCTTTTGTTCAGAGAAGAGCAGCATTTTACAGCTTTCCAGAAATTCTCTGTCCCATTTATACCAAAGCTCTTCAACATTTGTTTTCCTTTGGTCTTTAGGTTAGTCTCTGCTATAAACTCATGAGGCATATATGATCTTAGCGTTTCCTATCTATCTAAAACGTTTATTTCCTGAGAGAAGACAGTTTCTGCCAGACTGGCATTAGAAGACATTTCATATGGAACAATATATTTTTAATATTGTTCAGTACGTTTTCATATTAAACAAAAAATCATATTGATTTTGTAACATTATTTGATTGTTTTTACAAGTATTCAATCAGGATACAAACTCTCAAAGTGACTAGGAGACCAATAACCTATAAATGTAGAATTCTGCCTTGTGAATCCACAGTAGTTAGGGAAATTATGTTGTTGTTTGAAATACATGTATATACAGTTTACATTAACTTTACAATATAGCTTCACTGTTTTCATCAAGGGAAAATTGTGTTCATCATGTATCTTGTTTAGTTAAACAATATCCCTGTTTATTTTAACTTGGATGGCATTTTTTTTCCCCTTGGCCAACACATATACAACTTCAGTCCTGTAATAGAAACGATCTTCATGGCCAGATGGTATATTGTCATCCTTTGCAACACTACGAAGTGACCATTCAGCCATTATGCATGTTGAATGGGAGTCTACAAACAAATTTATGTAAAAATATTATTGAATTTTGCCACTTCCAGTGATACTGCTAGCTGAAATTTCTGAGCTTGTAACCAGCTGTCTTCTTCCTTTAATTACCATTTCAGAGTTTTCCTTTGGCTCAGAAGGGATGCCAATTGTTGTCTGTAAATCTATGAAACTTTCAGTTTCTGACCGAAGATATTTTTGGAGTTTTTCCATGCATGTGCTACCTTGTCAACCACTTCCCCATTTTTTTTCTCTCTCTTTCTAGGCTCCCTGAGGATTGTGCAAATCAAAACAGGGTTACACTGACAAAAGCAGTGTAGGAACCCAGTTACAGGAACAATTGTGCCAAATTGCAAATCATAAGAGCATGTATGAATATCATTGTGCTCTGAAGACCAGGGATGTTTTTGTTTCCACAATTTCCCCTTTTTGGCCCTATTTGATGATAACAAACACCGAGAAATAATGACTTGCATATAAAAAAGAGCGATGATAAAAGCACATTAACAGGAACCAAAGTGTTTGGACACCGAAATTCACTTAGCCACCAGGTGGAGACTTTGCATTAACTTTCCCTGAACTGGTGATGTAAAAGGCGAAGGAAAGCATAAGTGTAAGAAGCTATTTGAACAAAAATAACAATCCCATTTATTTTGGGGGGTCATCTTCTAGATAATTCTCACAGTGAAAAGTTTCCCAAAATGTTTTTAAGGTGTTAGGTCTATATTCTTAAAAAAAAAAAAAAAACATATAGTGTAAGACTTAGCACCATAACACCGAAATGTTTCTAGAAGTGATAGCATTAGCTAAAGTTAAATATGTTCCATCTGCCCAATTTTTCTTTTTAGGTACCAGGCAATGGACCAATCTTAAACTATTTTCATTTTAAAAAAATGATCTAGTTATGAAAACTGACCTTTAAGATTTGCAGGGGGTTTAAACAACTTCTATCTCAGTGTAGCACAGTTAATACCAAAGACATAATTGCATGCTTTTCTGTAAATGAAGTCCCTAAATGCAAATACTAATAGGCAGTGTTATCTATTACAATATGCAATCTTATGGAAGAAATACGTTTTCCGGACTATTTATTAATGCACAAGAGAATAATATTAAATTGGAGCTCCATCATCTGTCCCTTTTTAGGCAATGAAGAGGAAACAGAGAGGTGAGGACCCATTGCCCTGTGGCTATTCAGGCTGCAAAATTTCAGCAAAGGGTTAGGAAGACAAGACTGTTCATTTCCTCTCTGATCAGCAGTAATATCATTCATCAGCTACAGGCTAATTAGTTGGAAAAGGATGATAAGTGAGTAAATGTGGATGATGAGTGTAAGGGAATGAAAAGAATGAAAGGCTGAAACTGTGATTTATGTAATTTGTTCTGTGCAGGGGCTCAATAGAAAGAATGAGGATATGGAGGCCATTTATTTACCATTTATTTGGTAAATGAAAAGGTTCCTATGGCTATAATGTAACAGGGTGCATGCAAGAGTGTAAGGTAACCGAACAATGAAGGGCTAAGGTAGATGAGAAATGAGCTGTACTAAGAATGGGAAACAGAGCAATCTCATCGTGGTTACAGTGCTATTTTGCTGTTCCGTGCTTAATGCACATAGTTTATTCTCTGCTCCCCATACTGAAGAGATTGAGTTAAAAGAAGGGGTGCCAATGCTACTGCTTCTTCTGGCATGTGCTATCAGATGCGTTCAAAAACTGGTCATTTGAAAGAAATAAATGCTCAAGCCAGGACCAGTGACAACTGTTTTATGGAACCAGAGACAAGAAAATTATTTGGCAAGAAGAGTGAATTGTGAAATGGAGGAGATGGTCTGGAAGATAAAAGGTGACTGTTAATGTTAAGGGAGTTCTCTTTGCTTATTACTGATCTTCATTAAAATATTTGATCTCCAACTCTTCACTCGTCTTGTGGCATTCTGCACTGATACATATAGTTCTTTCCCTCTTGTAAATATTATTTGCTAATGACAACAGTCATGAATTTTCTCAAATATTTTAAAAAGGGGAAAATAAAAAACAATTAGGAACGTAGTTTTAAAGATTACTAATGATCAGCTGGTAACTATGCACTCAGTTATAAAGCTGTGAATGGGCACCCTGACAGTTCTGCTGGGATTCCTGTGAAGCTATATGTGAAGCTATACATGATACTGGGTCACATTCATCCGTTTTGTGCTCTTGGCAAGGAATCAAGAGAACCTTAAGACCAGCTAGGATGGGTTTTTAATTTTCAACCTTTTGCATTTTACAAGACTAAGGACTTTTTTACTTATAACAATGTCCTGATTTTTACTTGAGCTACGAAACAGCTCTTGGAAAGCTGTTTAATCTTGATTTGAAGTTATCAGGAGACATCACCCAATATGGCTAATGGACCATCTGCCATTAAAAATATGCACCTGCATTTCTATATGAATTTGCCCTCTTTTAACTTCTAACCTTCAGGATTCTGTGGTACTTGTCTGAGGACTTAGTTATGCATCACTGGAAAACTAACCATAGGCTTTTCGAGTGAAAACAGGGCTGTGTAGTTAATGATAAAACCACATGCTTAGTGCAGTTTGTATGTAAGTGATGCATAATAATCTAAAGACTACTTTTGCTACTTTTGCTATTCTCTTTCAATATATTAGAGTGGGTCGCTTGTGCAATAAAACTCAGTTTAACATTAGGAGGAGAATCTAGTCTCTAATAGAAGACCTGCAACAAGCCTGATTTTGTCTAGACTGTAGTATACGAAAAGCAGTTCATCTGGTGCCAGTTTTGGCATGCAATATTAAGTGAGGAAAATGTTTGCTCAAATCTATAGGATTCCGTATTAGTTAGTTAGTTTGTTAGTTAATCTACATTAGTTTCAAGAAACTTTGTAAAATGGGCCCATACATGGTTCTTCAGGGTGAGGTCTGTACTTTTTCATACTGAGATCTGAGTTACAAAGGGATAAAGTTATATAATCTGCAGATTTAAATGAGTAGCTTACTATTTTACTTTCTTTTTAAGTTTACACTATTTTCCTTTATGTATTTTAGAGGAAAAAACTTTTAACAGATTCTTTAAAGGCCAGTGAGACTGGTAGAGCTTATTTAATGACTAGACAGTATGCTTAAGCCAAAGAAGAGCATTAATTGCACCAAAATCTTAAACCCTTTATTGAGATTACTTTTCTTAAATAAAGCTTTTGAGATTTGTTGAAATAAATCAGAATAACACAGACTGTCATGGACATTATTTGCATTTGATGAATGCGTGTGCTGGCCTAAGCTCCTGAACTATTCAGGCTGAAGGTTACCACCATTGTCCTAGTTCCTGTAGATATCACAGAGAAGAAGATTAAGAGCATTATAACTTTAACATAAAACTTAGAAATAATATAATAGGAAAAGATAGTCTACATACAACAAAAGGCAAATTTGCATAGACTTACTTTCATCCAAACATTTGACCTCCATTAAAAAAGGAAGAAGAAAAACCTGTACCCATTTGTCTTGGGGCAGTAATCTGAAAGTTAACACATGGAGGAACATTTCTCACTAACTCTGAACTGGATATGCTGATTATTTTTTTAATTAAAATCTGCATTTTGCAGACTGCTTCTGTGATGGCCAACTGACTGTCCTGTTAGAAAGTAATGTAATTTTGCATTTATTCAGCATTCTTAATCCAAGACTTAACATATTTTGCTGATATGTCAGTCATTTCATCATTCAGTTCTTCCACTGCTCTTTCATTAAAAAACATATTGAGTGTGAACTGTCATCAGAGCTCTCCACAGCTCTGTCCCTGGTTTGCAGCTTGGATTCTGTCTTCTAGCAAGTTCCCCTGACCTGGCTCTTCAAAACTTCCGGAGCTTCAAATACTTTTTTTTTTTTTTTTTTTTTCCAGCACTTTTGCCCAGTGGTGTTTATTACTTTATCAAATTATATCACACTGCCCTTCAGAAGAGAATTTCTCTTATGCAGTCAGTTAGTCCCTTCTTTTGTTTATTCAAACACCAAAGAAATTTTCAATTTTTGATTCATGTGCTATAACTCTATAAATAACATAAAGTAAATAAAAGAAAAAGGAATTCTTAGATTTGAATCCCTACCACCACCATCCCTCCCCCCCACCAAAAAAAAGGAAAAAGAAAAAGACTGCCGGTCTGCCATTTAAAGTTGGCAGAGTTTGCTTCGTCTGCCTCTTCTCTTGTAATGAATTGCCCAACACTGAAGGCAGGTGCTGGTGACAGCACTTTTACCTGTGCAGATTTTGCCAGAGGTCGGTAGAGGCATCCATGGATAGAAGAAAGGGGTTGAAGGCACCATTTTTTATACATTTATTTTCTTGAATATATTAATTATATATTTCAAAAAAGTATCATTTGGAAAATGGTGGCTCACATATTTATTTAAATTGTTATGTCCTGATAAGAAAAATTATATTAAGCTAGTGGAGTCCTGCAGGAGTCTATAGTGAAATGTACTTAGGCAACAACTTCTCAGACATCTTTTCTATCCACAAAAGTGATTCTGCTGGGATTTGAATGTGTTCGTCACATTTCAGTCTCTCTTTATTTGAACTCATTGTGTATTTTATATTTCTTATTCTCACAAACAAGCAAACAGAATAGGAATACCATAGAAAAAGGTGGTTACAGTAATGATTAAGGCAGTATAAAAAAGTGAGATGGTCTGGTTACTCAATCTTTCGGTATTTTACAGTCTCCTGAACAATAACAACAGCAGCTTCCGTACTATTTTCATTTTTAGTGAAAGCAACTGTTCTGGAGAAGAAAATGAGGAAAACATCAACAGTATTGACAGAATTATGCTAATATTTGAAATAATGATTTGCAAGTCATTGTTATATAATAAATGCTTCCTTTTGTGGATTTTTTTTTAATATGAAACATCTATCACATAAACAGGAAAGGAAAACTGTCTTTTTTCTGAGTGGTTTCATTTCCAATGTTTCTTCAGCGTCCCCTCAAGGGTCAGACTCAATAAACAGCTGTGCACTATGTGTGAATAAAATCAATGTTGCAGAACCACACAGCACACCAACAAAAAAGCGTTTTAATTCTTTTCTTTCTGAGTGTAACTGGGACACTTATGAGTCTAACTTTTTCCATTCCAGTATTTACTCTCGGTGCTTGCACCAAGGAAGAATTCAAAACAAGAAACAGCTGGAGCCTTTACTTTACACTTCACCTGCTACTCACATCAATAACCCTTCAAAGCACAAATGTGCTGGCAACTCGCACACAATTTTCACTGCACCCACTTTTGTGTGGAGAAGAAAGGTAACTTCATCATCTCACCTGGGATAATAAATATTGGAAATCTACATGACAGCATTTTCTGTGAAGGCTTTTATTCCCTATATTAAAGGACAAAAATGTAGCTCATGCATAAAATAAAGGACACTCACCTTCATAGTTACGAAGATACACACATATGCTTCATTTGTGTGTGCTTGAGTATGTGTTTTTTTACCTGGATCTTGAAGAGCAAAATAAATCTCATTATTAGGCATGAAACGTGTTGTGAACTACAACATCCATGCAGACAGAAGGTGTTATGTATGTGAATTTGTTCTTCCTAAGGAGAAGCAAGGCACTTACCCGTCACAGAGCATGGCATTTATTTAGTAATTGTATAGGAGAAAGAAGGGCTGCATTAGTCTTCCATCTAGAGTGGTCAAGAAGGTGGTTTCTGTCCCCATCTGCATTGATTGTTGGTAGGAGTTTTGGTTTATTCTACTGCAGAGGGAAGAAATGGATCATGTGTGTGTTGTCCATGTATCTGTGTCAGGGATAGTTACAGCAGATATTGACGCTTATGGTTGTCCCATTTTCTCTTATAGCAAAGAAGATGATGGCTGGGGTTTCTTCCCTGCAAGGATCCAGGAGATCTTCAATTTGTCCATTGCATGAAGAGGCTCATGTCATCTGAATCACTGGGTTAGCTCTAAGCATCCCATTTCTAGGTGTTTGGATCGGAACCCCAGTGTGTAACAGTGAAAAAATATTTATTTATTTATTAATCCAAACTAGTAATTAGCTTCACTCTAGCTTCAGTGTTGGAGGAGGCGAGCACAAATTCACCCTTAGTGAATCACAGCGAAGTAGCAGGACTCTCATTGCTAGATATGGCTGCTCACTAACAGCGTACACTCGGGGACGATTTCTTCTCTACGTTGACAGTTTTGACACACAATTCTTTTCTCTGATCCTTAGGAAAAGAAAAAAAGAAAATAACTCACAATCTTGCTAAAGACACTTATTCCGGGAGCTCTGTACCGTGAGTTTACCACGAAAGCATCCCAGCGTCACAGCATGCAGACTTGTGCCCTTTGAGCTGACAGTCAAGGGGGATATTTGCAGGACTGACTGCACAGTGACCTCGGGCTTCCCGCAGCAGAAAAAATGCCTCGGGGAAACTCGGAAGATTTATCATAATGCTGTTTGTTTGCAGGAACTTTCAGGTACAACAGAGACTGACAGGTACCCTACCTCACAGGTTAAACAGCAAAGAGCTTAACAGTAACAATATAGGAAGACAGACAGTCCAACATTTACATTGTATACAAAATCTCTCTCTGCTGGATGATGTTTAGAGTTCCCTGGAGCTGTTTTCCTTGATAGGCGGACGTTACTGGGCCTGCAGTTCAACACTGTGTTGGGAGCAATTCACAGGGGTTTTTTTTTCCTCCCTGTGTTATCCCTTAAGGCTGGTCAGAGTTTGCAGCGAGCAAAATATTTTAAGTGTGCTTTTGCTTAGTACATCCACGCTAATCCTTGTTGGAGGCAGTGCCATGATAACGTGATAAAGAGGTGGAATAAGGTCATGAAAACTTACTACCCATGATGTGGCTTTGCTGTTGAGCTTGAGGAAAGGCTGGGTGCTATCCTGCTTGGTGAGCTGAAGGGCTTGTTAGCTGGAAGGTAAGTTGCAAGTGAGAACTTCAATTTCTCTTTGATGTAAAATATTTCTCTTAGGCATTTATATCCACCATTGCTACTTAGTCTGAGCAACTCACAACCTTTAATGCCGCTCCTCATAAACTTGCTGTGTGGTAGGGAAGGACCTGGTGTTATCCTTGCTTGCCGGGTCCTGAGACAAATATCACAGTCCCCAGACTCAGGTGTAGAAGTTGGATTCTGGCACGATGAAACAAAACACTTAATGCCAGGGAAGTCACCCTTAAAATCTCTATACAATCCTCCAAGCGTACAGATTTTTGCCAGTGAAGCTGCTTTAAATGTGTGCTCAGATCTTAAGGTGGAATGGATAGCCTTGGGCATATTCCCTATGGACTATGAAGGAAACATAAGCTTCCAGTTTAGACTCGGCTCCTGACCTTCACACCTCTAAAGATGCATGAGATATATCTAGGTCTAAATATCTACCCTGCAAGAGACATGATTTCAAGCACATATCCCAGCTCTATGTTTCTGTTGGCTCAGCAGGTTCCAATTGCACCTGACTCACATCTACTGATGCCCTCGGGGGACGTAGGCCCCTAAAAGCTCAGCGTGGTCCTGTGGTCATGTCCCATAAGACTGACCCATTGGAACACTTTCTCTTCCAGTAGTTACTGTAAATATTTAAAGAGATGGTTTCTAAATATTTTTGTGTAGTTTTTGACACTTCTCACTTCTAGCTTTCAAAGCCATCCCAAATTTCAGCTTGGATTTCTTCAATGCACTTCCTAAATGTTTCACTCATTTTCAGTGCTTTTACCTTTTGAAACATCTATCAAGTCCATGTCTAGGAGTCTCTTTTGAATGTCTCTCTTTTTTTTTTCCTGTGGGGTGAATAGAGTTATGTGTTTGCAATTTGTTACTGTTAGTGAAAAGTAAAATGCAGCTGTACTTGAATTGAAAAACTGAAGAATTTCCAGTCTTGCCCAAACAAGGAAAATCATTTAATTTACAAGGTGGATGATGGAAGTAGAGAGAAAGACAAGAACTGTAATTTCTGTAAGAAACTCTAAGTTACATTTTCAGGAATTTTGCCTCCTTTTCTCTATATATACGCATATACGTGTATAAAAACCAACGCATAAAGTCTTTTGATCAATCATCCTTGAAATAAACCATGAGCAAAAAGGACACAGAAATGACACCTATATAATGGTCTCCAAAGGCAAAAAATAACTATTGGTCTTGCAAATTGACGGTTACTTGAAGTCTAGACTGCAAACCACATTGGATTGTGCAGCTCAAACCACACCAGGATGGAGAGTCTTATAGCAGCTGTTACCATGGACGTTGACGGAAATCTGAAAAGTGCAAAGGATAAACATAACAAAAAAACAAAACCTTTCCAGATGGCTGTACAGCTTCCTAAAAAATATACACTGCTACTGAAGGCTGGCTGGATTGAAATGTTGTCTAAAATAATAATAATTTAAAAAATATAGAAGCTGATGTATGTTAAAAATAAATAAATAGGAAGAGGTTTGTAAGTGAAATCTTTACTATCTGTTGGACTTTTATACAATATAAGGTTGAAGATGAGAGATATAACTAAGACTGGGGAATAAACAGATAGTAATGTGAGCACCATTCTAAGACGCATGGATGAATAAATGCCATTTGGCTGCGCTTTGATAAAGCAGACATAATGTTGTTAGACTAAGAGAAGCAACTAAAACCAATGTTGACTCACAAGTCTGCCTGCCTCTTTCTGTACAAATCTCACCACTTAACATGCATGTCCATGTCACCACAAGATCAGACTAATGTAACTGATTTATAGGGAGTCAGTATTTGGTATGTGGTCTCCAGCAAGCAAAAGAAATGAAGCTGGAACTCATGTGTGAGAACTTATCAGTGTGTGAAAATCATAGTTTCCTTGAATAACTGCCTCGTGTTTAAGATGAATGGCAATTCCATATATCATGACACATCGTGAACAGTATTAACAGATATATTTCTGGATGTCAGGGTGCTCCTGGTATTACCTCTAGCTTTCAGAGACTTTCACAGTTTTGGCTGAAAGTTTCCAGGCCCATTTGTCTGCAGGAAAAAAAAAAAAAAAAAAAGTAAAAAGGAGATAATCATCAAAACTTTTTCAAAGTCAAGATCATGAGGATTTAGGACTACATTCCAAATAATCTAAAATTAGAAGTGAACCTTTTTTGTTTGCCTTTTTATTTTTTATTTATTTTTTTATTTTTTTTAGTGANTTTTATTTTATTTATTTATTTTTTATTTAGTGGTAGAGTTAAAACTTCTACAATTAAAAAGTTCTTGCTGTTATGTCTCTGATCAGGATACTATTCAAAGGAGATTTCTTCCAGTCTCCAGCCTCAAATTATACATGGTGGGATTGTACTATTTTGTACTTGAACCAACATTATTCTTTAATACTCTAAATAGTTTTTCCTTTCCCACTGTTGTGTCATTCCTGATGCATTTCTAATCAGCTTCATATTTGCCTTCAACTTTCATTTTGCTAGGCTAAACGAGCCACTTTCATTCATTTACCTCTCATGAAGTATTTTCTCCTTCCCGTTGAGCAGCGTTCCAGGCCTTCCCTGCATTTCTCCCTGTTTGGTCATGGGCACCAACTAGAGGTGCATGTGACATCCCAGTGCTGGCTAAAGCTTGGAAAATGAGGAAGGGAGTAAAACTAGAGACTAACACCTTAAGTTAAGAATTGTTATTTCTGAGCACTTAAGCTGTGATGTCTTAACATTCTCTAAACATTTTTAGTGCAGTAGAGGCACATATAGAACAGAGAGCGATATTTGCAAAATCTAAACTTCCACTGCCTGTCAGTATAATTCCACACTCTATTGCTAATTTCAATCTAAATTGCTTCCTTTCAGGCCTAAAACCTTGCAATCTAAATAATATATTAAACATGAAGGATCCAAATGAGGTCTGGCAGTCACTCAAGGTGAGATTACAGGCTGTTTAAAATGAGCATGTGCCATTTTAGAGGCAGGTGTCTCAAAGGTAATTGTCATCATCTCCTCCTTTGGATTATTCCAGAAATCATCAGGAAGATTGTGTACTTCCATTATCCTTGACAGCTGCTTCTTGCTGATGCTTGGATGTCATAAAAAATGTTGTTAGAATGATATATATATCTTACAGAGAAAGCATGAGTACATGGAAGAAATACTGTTCTGCAGCAGGTATTGGTCTGAATTATTCCTTCTTCCTATAGGATATAGTAATCACATATTACTGAACTTGAAAGAAAAGAGACTATCCAACACACTACCCAAGTTATTACTAAGTAAGTGTTTTGGCATACAACCTCCAGGTACATCTTCCTATGGTGAAGTCCCTTACAGGAAAGCGATAAAAAGAACATCTCACTTTAGATGATAGACTCTACTCCCCTAGCCACATTTCCTAGCCAATTGACAGAGTAATAATTCTGTTAAATGATTTAAAATACATCTATGGTTTTATGAACGTATGGACATTGAATGCAGTCTGCACTCCCTATATCATTCCATGGCTAAGTTAGGAAGCTACATCCTGGCTCAGTAAAGTACTCACATAAAGAACAATTACTTGCAATATTTATAGCCGTTGCTTAGGTGTTCCCTAGCTGTTTTGATTAATTAAGCCTCCAGAAAGGCTCCCTCCTCAACATCAGCAGTCCTTGTTTATTAAAACCATTACACTCGTTTCCCAGGATCTTCCCGTGGAGCTATAATTTCATTATCACAGTGACTGGTTCCATTGGGGCACTGCTGTTTGAATGGGAGGAGATGAGATGTTAACCCTTTGCTCTGCGTGTTGAACACCATCACTGACACAGTTAGAAATCGCTCACTGCAGCTGCACTACATGCAGTAACTGTAAGCAAAGCAAAGGAAACAAAGCTTAGCCCCAAGAAGCAAAGCTTAGGTTGCTCAGCATGATAATTCAGGTTATCATGCTCAGCACGATAATTCAGATTCAGATAATCTCCATTCTAGATTCCCAAAGGAGCCGGTGCAGGAAACAGCTAGTCCAACAGCAAGGGTTTTAAACAAACCTTTACATTTTTGGTGCAATGGGATGTATTGAGTGAAGACTGCCAAGTGCATTAACAGTCTTTTTAAATAACTCACTTTCTTCTCCCCAGTTTGCTGCTCTCCGCATCTCCTCAGCAGGGTCACCCCAGAGCTTCTCAGCTGCATTTTGATGCTACGGCGGGAGGGTTAGGGATATGTATTTTGTCCTCATTGCTTGTGGTGACCTTTCAATTTTGTGACAATGCAAAAGAGAGAGAGTTTGGGGAACAGTGAAAGCTATAAAGGGATTAAAAGTGATCTTAAAAGTTCTGGTGAAATGTGGGCACTGGAAGAGATGCTTGTATTGGGAAGGCCTCAGTTGGAGCTTTTCCCATTATCCCTTCCCTGCCAGCCATGTCTCTGGTCTGCCCCACAGAGCCTTCACACCATGGCAAGGTGCAGCCTCAGCATGGACCATGTGCTCTGGACACTGCTAACCTGCCCTGCTGGGTGTGTAAGAAACCAGGACTACAGCTTCTCAACTCCTCAAAGACTCTTCTTATCGAACTGCATAGCTCATTCATAGCAAGTTTAGTCTACAGGATGTCACACTTCATATATGCCTTCCTCCCCTGGATAAGACTTATTTCTGTAGGTTACCCTTCTGCTGGTTGTATTCCTGTTCCTCCAGTCTGCAACAGCTCAAGGACAGTCTCTCCTGCTCTTCCTCCAAGACCACCTTCTCATTGCTTTCCTGGTGGCAGGAGGAGGCTCTGCTCCTCCATCCTTTCCCACACTGGGAATCTGGTGACCCCTGTGATCCCACCCTGTGCCCAGCTGAAGCCCATTCCACCTCTCCCTTGCTCTGCCCCACCAGCTACTCAAGCGGGGAGAGAAAGGGCTGGATATGACACACGTTTCTTATCCCTTTGGTGTGCCCTGCTCCAGGAAGTGGAGAGAAGTGGAGACGGCTGCAGAGGGAGTGGTGTCAGAAGAGCTGCCCTTGGCAGCTGCTTCCCAAGTCTGCCCCTAAACCCAGCCCCGTTACTAGGCAAAGTGTTACAAAAGATTTTGAAGCTGGAGATAATTAAGGAAGGAAGGCAGATGGAAAATAGGATAAATTACCACAGAGTTTTATCAAAGGTAATTTCTTGTCAAATTAGCCAATTATCTTTATTTTATTTCATTTGATTTTTTTTTCTTTTTTTTTCCTTTTTTATGCAATGTAGTGTGTTTGTTTGGATATTGGAGAAGCACTTGTGACAGTGCTGCGTAGGAAATTGCTGTTGTAACTGGAGATACTAGAAATTAATGGAGAATGTGGAGTGCAGCGAAGGGCTGTTGGAAGGGAAAGATGCACAGAAGGGAATATGAGGATGGAGAAAAGCTACAGCTTAAGGGATCAGTCTGTGACAGATACTGTGTACTGTAGACTAAATGGCCTAATTGTAGACAACTGGATGTGTCTTTCTGAAATTCATAAATAGCATAAACCTGGGAAGTAAGGCTAAAACTTAGGAATGGGGAGATCTACCTCCCTCTATTAAAAGAAACATGGAAGAGATCAAATGACTTAGGCAACTGAAATGATAAGAACGACAGGGAACCAGAGAAATACAAATGACAGGACTGGACAGATCCCACTAATAAAATTTTCTGCTATAAACTCACAAAGTGATTTCCATTTGCATAGAGTTATTTT
This sequence comes from Crypturellus undulatus, assembly GCA_013389825.1. NCBI lineage: Eukaryota > Metazoa > Chordata > Aves > Tinamiformes > Tinamidae > Crypturellus > Crypturellus undulatus. The sequence goes on along the minus strand of VWPW01012043.1, from coordinate 490,404 downwards.
AACCTTTTTGGTCCTTGGGTAAGTTAAAATAACTTTCTGCAAATACTCTTGGGGTACAAATATCAGACAGGAAAAAAGAAGTTTTGAAGTTAAAAGATGGTTAAAACTGATACAAGACCAAAATTGATTCTCAACAAATTCAGGAAAATAAGAAAAGAAATAGTGAATTACAGAATTACCAGAATGATCTTCCAAACAGTATTTTGTAAAGAGTCTTTTTTTTTTTTTTTTTCCCCATTAGCTTATCCCATCTCTCGCTTTTGCAAGGCCTGGTTTCCCTCTGCTCCTCTGCATCAGAGGGTACAATCTACTTCCTGGGTTCACAGGTTCATCCACACTTATGGAAGGTGAGTTAATATGAAAGTTGGTAAAAGTCGCTTGTCATGGTTTAGCTTAACAGTATAGAAAGAGACCTAGTATCTTGTATGAGAAAGGTAGAAAACAGGGAGTTTGTCCATCTCAGACAAATGTGCTTACCTATGCAAATAAGTTGTTTGTAAAATGGCTCTGTAGCTAACGGTAAGGTAGAAAACATGACCCGACCAGGTAGAATGATAAAGTCATGTTAGCAAAAACTATCTTCATAGAATGTGTTTCTGTCAAGAGAACAAATAGCTGTAGGGCTAACATAAGTGCGATTACAGAATAAAAGTGCTAACTACATACATTTTTAATTACCTGGGAGTGGGGGTGATAGATTGATGGGTGAAAAGACATCAAGAATTTTAAAGAACAGACTTCATTTAAAGGCAATAGACTTAGTAGATAAAAAATAGTTTATGGCAGTGAAAAAGATTCCTTACAATGAGATTGTGACCATGAAAGTGGAGAAAGCCATGCCACTTAAAGCTTCTACAGTTGTATCGAAAAAAGGACTAAAAACCTTACTCTCTGGAAAAAATCTCTGAAAAATGGCTTGAGAACTGCCATAGGTAGTCAGTATGGTACATTCGTATGCAGATGTGGGAAAGGGGAAGAGGGAACAAGATAAGCCTGAGAAAGTTGTGAAAACCAGAGTTTTAGTACTCCAAACATGCCCCCTGGGTACCAAGAAAAGCATGATTGACATCATTAGAATGTAAATAGGGAAACACTTCTTTTTGTGGGTTAAACTACAGAAGATTTCATATAAAGACTGGCAAATGAGAGTATATTCACCATTACGTCATGGCGTATTAAGAGAAAAATGATAGTAAGTCATCAAAGGTAATCATATTCCTTCTGGGATGAATTCTCATCTGGTGTAGATCTGCAGATTTCTTTTGAACTTGGAACTGTAGCAATTTATAACAGTGGTGAATTTGGCTCGCTGGCTGTATCACCATGCTGTCTTTGTACAGCAATTTGGACAGCAAGCCTTCGTGTTCATGTTTGCTGAATTTTAAGATAGTATGGACTGGGAAATAACTGGTAGTCTGGCAAGTGCCATGTAACATCCCTGTTAGTATAATGGAAAGACTGTATGACTGTACCAAATACTTTATAGCAACAATAATAAAAAAGAAGCTGATTTAAAATCTTAATGAACAGGGAACAGTGAGCCAAATCTTTGGAGGAGCAAAACATGTATAGCTCTCACTGGAAGAGAACAGGGCAGGTTTTGAATGAAAGGAAAAAAAGAAAAATCCCTTTTCTAAGGAGCTGCAAACCTTCAAGTGCCGAGTGCTCAATATTCCCACTGAATTCTTATGAGTTTGTCCTTCCTTCTCTATTGCTCCTTTGCTGCAAAGTATTGTGCTTCTAAATCTGAAGTCTGTTAATTCTTTTGTTATAATGAAGTATGATTTTATTTTCGTTTTGAAATACTTGCTCTTTAAAACCCTAAAAATTTGTGCTTTGCGTCATCTGACAAAATGAACCTAATAATTTTGTTTGCTGTTAGTTCCCTCCAGTAATGTGAACTGAGGTATCAAATATTTAGTACTATGAAGCACTAATATGGATATGGTGATTTCTCATTAATACTAACAACTTCAAAACTAATTCTCATTAGCTTGAAATAATTATTTAGCTGCTTAGTAAGTGATTAAATTCAAACAGAAGTATGTAATGTGTTTACAAAAAAAGGAATTGGTTGTCATTGCCAAATGTTAATGACTTTATTCCTTAAAACTGATTATTGGATCGGTCCATATATTTAAATAATGTTCTTAAAGCGGTGAACTACCATGTTCTTTAAAGTAGAAATTGCATCCAATTTGGAAAAGCATTTTAAATAGAGCTATCAGCTGTGACTAAAGCCACAGCCGCAAAAACAAAAACAAATTCCCTAGGAGAGTGTAATTCAGATTTTAATAGAAAAGCAAAATGATTTACCTATAATAGTTTGGCAAAAATTGCTCTTATTTTCCCTTTGTATGTATAATTTCAGCAACATAGGAAACAGTAACAAAATGAAATCCTGCCACACCTATAGAGTCCAGGCTAAATGAAACTCACTCATGTAGGAAAGACTAGGACTCCTGCAGAATATTACTAAAACATGAAATTTAAGTGGAGACAGGCTCTGGGTGCCTAGATTTGTCTCACTGATTGAAAGCTTGAGGCTTTTTAACATAAATTACATTTGAGGGAGAAGCGGTTTTTGTGTACCTTCTTCACCTTCGTCTTTCCAGCCTTAGGGTGAGCTACTCAGCAGTGATGAAAAGTACAGAGAAACAAAAAAAAAAAAAGAGAAAAAGGAGTGATGAAAAATGTTCCCTCTGTGTTGCAGCTTCCACTGTGGGTGATGCTCAGAGAACCTAAGGGAGGAGCTCAAGAGCAGATGCACGAGGGCTGCTGTTAAAGTATAGGTGCCAAAGCATTAAAACTAGAACTGTTCTTTTCCACAAAGGATGCACAAAGAGGCCCCTCCAGCCATAAATTCTCCAGGAAAGTGCGTCTGAATTGTATCATTTGGCTCAATGCAAAATGCAGCATGTGGCAGAATTTTAGGCGGATAAATGTAATTAAGGCTGAAAGGCAGATGGCAAGAAAAAGGGAAGGGGAAGAAAAATATATTCAACTGGGACGCAGTGAAATTTTTCAGTGTTAGAAGTGCATTAGGAATTCCATCCTCATTGCGAGCAATGTCTAAACATTTTCTTGAGCTGAAGAGTATGCTGCAGTGTTTTCCCAAATTAGAGCCTATATGTTCAAATGAGGGTCAGTGTACACTAGTTTATGCATTCGCTGTTGTACATTGTTGTTATCCAAGTCTAAATTTCAGGCATCCTGGCGTAAGAAATGTGTTTAAGGGTGGCAGTTATGCCATTTCTTAGAGGTATGATAAGAAGTGTCAGTGCCCTGCATAACAAATCATGTTTATGTTACCATAGAAAGTAAACATTTGCATTTCAAACCCACACAAACTGTGGGTAATATGTTGAGGTTGCTCTAAGTCAGCCTTGCAAAAAGTTCTGGAGTCTGCGTTCGGAGCAAGGTGACTGTTTCTGAACAATTGGCATGTACTTTGGTTCAACCTTAGCAACCTCTGGTTAAGAGTGTCAAGCAGTGGGGGGTTTTTAGTGCTTGGATTTAATGGAGAGATAATGGAAAAGAGCACATTTGAAAAAGGGAGGAGTGAGGTGGAATTAAACTGGGATTTTAAAAAATGGAAAATCAAAGCATGAGGTTTTAGGCCTGTCAAAATGTTTAATTCTTCTTGTTCAAGCTGCAGATGGTTTGAGTCATCTTGTGCCAGAATTAACTTGGTGACACAGTAAAATAACCTTTCAGAAATACATTTCCCATATTTTATTCATTGTTGCACTTTAGCTGAACCTATTCTTTGCATGAATAAGGTATTTGAAATCAGATGCCCTCTTCATACTTGCTTGGTGGGAATTAGGATGTGACTTGCTAAGAACTAAGCCTCATTATGAAATGAAGGCAGGAAATTTTGCTTTTGGTTACTGAGTGTTGTGCATCTTCGTCTGTCTGTGCAAAACACTTAGGAAGCTTGCTAAAAAATGAAATCCTTGTGTCTCCATCATGCAAACAATCTGGAATGCTGCTTTCTGTTATATAAGAAATACAGGCTCATCTATAGATAAGAAAAATAAATAAAAGCTGTTTTCCATATAACTGAATTGGCCATTCATTTTAAGATGAAAAGGGCTGTTAGACCATTTGAAAGCCTTCTCAGATCCTTGGGCATTGTTCGGGTAAGTGTGGTTGCCACTGCACCATTCCTAGAGCAAACAGGTCAAGTTACTGAATGCAAAAAAAGTTGTAAGTGAGCATCAACCAACAGCTCATTGAATAATGTGGTCTGTTTTATTCTTTCTAATAGGAACAAGACAGTTGTTTTATACAGCTGATGAGCACAGGAGAGGATCCTATGCAGAACAGAGGGAATTAGAATCAATTGCTCTGCCAGATCCCAGAGCTGTCCTGTATATTTGGGAGGCAGCTCTTGGGCAGGGTTTGATACTGCCTACTTATCTTTAGCATAATATTTTCCTGTGAGATGGAATGTAGCCTTCTCATAATGATGTGCATAAGGAATTAATGCCACTTTGAAGCCTCAGTGTTGCTGGATCAAATGGCTGTTAATGAAGATAATATGTTCATGTATGTTTTCGCAATGCATATGTCTCATTATACAATTAATTAAAAAAAGATATTTATCCAATACAAACTATATACACATTCAAGTTGTTTAACTGAAAAAAAATCTTCTGAATTTGAAATACATTTTTTTTTTCTAATTCTCTATACTTCAAATGGAGGATTTTATTGAAGCAGATGACATCTTTCGAATCAGAAGATGCATTTTAAGTTCAAGTGCCACATTTTGGCCAGAGGCAGGTGATTACTTTTATAAATCAACTGTAAAAGCTAATCCTGAAAGCTCTCCATAACTAATACCCAAGACTCAGAATTTCTGTGTAGTGTGTGTGTATAATGGGAGGAAAATAGAGTCGAGCGAAATGGAGTTGAGGTTAAATGACTTCCTTCATGTCGCTAAATGGGTGTTTCTGCCACAGAAATCAAATGAGGGGTATACATATGGAAAGAGGGCAGGATCTGGCACTAGCTTTGCAAGTGCTTCAAAAAATTATGCTGAGCAGCCCAGTCTGTTACAGCTTCTGAACAAAATCTGGAGGAGTGTTCATAACAAGTATAGAGCAATTTACATATTTTTCAGTTGTCAGACACTGTGCCACAAACGAACGGAGATGACTGGGTAGTATGGAAATCTGCTGCTGAAAAATTGTCCAAATAGATTTCAGATCAGTATGTTCTCCCGTTATTGTCTATGAACATTTATACAAGGAAAACTTTGTTTAGAACTGGTGGATTGTAAACCTTCAGAAAAGGTTTATTTAATCAACACTGTATTTGTAGTGAACTGGAAAGTAGTTTCGTACAATTAGGGCGCATATTCAGGAAACAGTGATGCTCTTTATTGCATTACTCAGAAAACTATTCATGAAGCTGAAGTGGTGAATTCTGTGTTTCAGGGCATTAGCAAATAGATGTAGCTCAGAGACCTTTTGGGAGGAGTTTCTCTGAAGTCAGGTAGATGTGTTCTTAAATTCTGGAGAATTTTTTCCCGAAGGCCCAAAATTATAAATAATCAAAGAGAAATATTAGGACCTGGTCTCATTCAGCTGGATGTGGAACAGATATGAATAGTCATCTGTAATATTTTTTACCAAACTGTAAGTAACAAAAAAGTCAAAAAATATTGAATTAATGATTTTGAGCAAATATGTTAGTTATTGTTGCTTAAAAGTGAATGTATGATTCTTTAAATTTCTTTAAATTTTAAAGAGAATATAAAACTACTCGATCACCTGTTATATATATCTGGATGCAGTTTGGGTTACACCTAATTGGGTTCTTGACTATATTTGTATAAGTACAGCTTTATAAAGAACACCCTGCAAAGACATCCTGTGAACCTGGAGAAACTACTGCCAATATAATATTGTAACTGGTATTTTCATACAGAACACAATAGTTCTCCTTAAAATCATCAATTAAAGTCTCAGAAACAGTTTTTCCTGGTTTCTGTTGGGACTTAATGGAAATATCCAAAGAAAATTAAAAATTTAGAAATTAATGAGAAAAAAAAGACATTTTTAAAAGTGACAGAATATTTCCTTTTTTCTAATCAGTCATAATAATAAACAATTTCCCTTGATAAAATCGTCAAGAAAACAACCCTTAACCAAGATGAAAGGACAAGACCTCAGCATTTTTGGGGGTAAGAAGCATGGAAAATTCCACTTGAGACCAGTGCAGTGGAATTTTTTGGCTTTGCAGCTGTGACTGTGGCAGCATTTTGTCAACTGATAGAAAGGAAGGTGGTCAAGAGCCTCTCAGAGCAGTATCCATCATCTTCATTTTCCTAAAGGAAGAGTGCTCACAAATTTTTACAATGACAAATTCTAGACCTGCTTTATTTGTTATTATTGCAGTTGAAGCTGTTCCCTCACAGAATTCCTCAGTTGTGCTGAAAGGATGAATACAAGTTTCTTTTCCTAAAAGCAATTTACTTTTCGTGCTGTTAGACTCTTCACTTTATAAGCTTTCCCCAAATTGCTTTTTCCCCTTTCTGAACTTGTTAACCACCTGTGTTCATGCCATAACATTTGATCACCATTTTGATCTCATATTTCCCCCAGAAAATAATTCTTTTTTTTCCTATTTCTATTTATACCTTTTATTTCCTTGCAAGATAACCGTAGCTCAAAAAATATCATGTGGAATTTTCACTGTAATTTAGAAACAGCATTTAAAAATAGTGGACAATCTTAAAGCTGCTTTGTCCAAGATATGTAAGTTATTAACTCACTCCTAAAATGTATTTTTGTCAAAATTTCAAAATTATAGGGAAATCCAACTACATTTAATCTGACAAGAGGTATCATTGTTGGGTTGCTCATTTTTAAATACTCAGAGACAAGAAGCTTGCAGGTTACAAAATGCTTAAGGTTAATTTCCACATTAAGGAATTGTAACATGTCATTTAATAAAGACTAAAAATTTTAATAGTCTCAATGGATAATTTCATTGTCACATCAATGCCTGTATCTTTCAGATGTCAAAATGATGACTCAAAATATGTTGTACTCTGCAATGCAATTATTTTGACCGGCCACTTACTTTTGCAAAATAATAGCAGCCACTGGTCACATATATAATAATTAAGAGCCTAAAAAAATGGATATCATTCCGAAACACTCATTTAGCAGCTTGGCATTTTTCATGCTTGTCTGTGTCTGACTGAGAAAATAATATTTTTTGAGGAAGCTGATACAATTGTTGAGTTGCAATTCCTTCCGTTATTTCTGAGTTACGGGTTTGTATTGCAAGACAGATTTTTTCTGTTATTTCAAAATATATATAGCTATACTTTTTTATGTTTGAACAGGCCTGCAGCAAATTTTTGAAGCTGGAAACCCAGATCTTCAGATACAGATTCTTTTATATAAGGCACATATTCTTTTATATAAGGCCCAAATGCTTCTTTGGGTTGAGAAAAAAAGTAAAAATACAAAGTTATACGTGATCAAAAAAGCATTTCTTACTTTCCTAGATTAATACAAGCTCACATAAAATGTAAATTTACTAACTTCGAAGTCTAATTGGTGCATTTAAAAACTGATTTATTATGCAAGGGCTCATCCTCTACACCCCACCTTCTTCTTCTAAACAGAGAAACAAAATAGTCATCTGCTGTTAGAAGTTCCTCACAATACAAAAGAGGATTTCTAATATCTCTTCCAAATTTTATTCCTTTTCAGTGGAGTTATGTAGATTATTGCTGTTTTAACTCACAAAACATAGAGCAAGTAGAGCTATTTGAGAACCTTCTGATGAAACACTTCGTGGCAAATATGTCAATTTGTTGAAAAAGTTTTGGCAGAAAGGTATTGGTTTTGATTAATCTTTTATTGGAAAATGGTTTCTTAGGCTCAAAATGGAATCCTTCATCAAAAGTGAAGACTGGGCGCACTGAACAGCCAGCAGCTTGGGGAACTGTAGAAGATGCCCTTTCAAGTGTAACCTTGTTTGATTCAGGTTCCTGGCTGGGATGGGAGTCTGCTCATCTAAGACAAAGGTCTGATCATGGCTCTTACTGTCTCTTGACTGGGTGCCTGTCCAACCCTTCTCCCTCTCCTTCCTCGCATCATAGCAAGCTGGAGTATTTAAAAATGTGAAAATGTTATGTGAGACAATTTCCCTCCTAGTTCTTATAATAAAAGTTAGAGAATATGAAATGTGCAACGTAATTAAGTTTGGTAACAATATCAGATTAACACTGATCAGGATGGGGTAGTTGAATATTTGACTAGAGCCCACACAATTTATCCTTCTGTGAACCGTGTTCTATTTACATTGTATATGTAGGCAAGTGAATTCCATGTATAAGCAATCTAGCCTAGCAGAGAGAGGCTAAACAAATACAGTCAAGGTCAAATGTCCCCCAAACTTCAACTATGTCCAGTAGCCATCGCTCGGCCATTCAGGAGTCCTGCCGCAAGCAGGATGGGGCAAGTCGTTCTCCACAGCTATTCACACATGGCATCTGCTGCCTTCTGTGCCAGTAGCCCAAGGATATACACACATGCTGCTGGAGTGCAGGCAGAGTGCATAGCTTTTACTTAGACTGTGCATGCATATTGTTAGGAGGATAGTTACCCTCTGGAAAATAATGAGAAAACAATTGATCTATTGCACTAGGGGCTTAGGGCTGGAGTCAGCCAACTGTTGCGCATCCACAGAATCACCCAGCCCTAAGAAAGTATGTCTTAATGATTTAATTACTTTTCTCATCTGAGTGGATATTGTAATTCTGATTACAGAAGCTGAGGATGAACACGCTTAAAACTAATAAATACAAAGTGCATTCATCTGAAATGAGCATCATCAGTGCTCACAATGAGATTTCATTTATGGGCATTGTTTCATTAAATATAACCTCTAGCTTATTACAGATGCATTATTTTTCATTTTTTATGCATGATGTCATTCCTTTATTTAAACATACCATGGTAAATATTTTATGAAATCATTAAAGGAACAAATAATAAATTGTTGCATTAAAAATGGATCTGCAAAAGTGTCTGGCAACCAACACGCAAACAAACAAATAAACCAAAAGAGTGGAATTATGTTGCAATCTGTCAGAAATTCTCCTGGAGTTTGATCTGTGATTTGGCCACTGTTACTCTATTTTCTCACTTGGTTGGCCTGTTAATATGAGATGTGCAAAATGGTAGAATTATGTGAGGTACTTTGGGGTAGAATACGATGATCTTGTTCCACCTCAGAATTTTTGAGCATATTAGTTCTATGCTGGGCACTCTTTCTCTCTCTCCTTCTCTCTCCTTCTCTCTCTCTCTCTCTCTTTCTCTCTCTCTTTCTCTCTCGCTCTCTCTCTCTCTCTCTCTCTTTCTCTCTCTCTTTCTCTCTCGCTCTCTCTCTCTCTCTCTCTCTTTCTCTCTCTCTTTCTCTCTCGCTCTCTCTCTCTCTCTCTCTCTTTCTCTCTCTCTTTCTCTCTCGCTCTCTCTCTCTCTCTCTCTCTTTCTCTCTCTCTTTCTCTCTCGCTCTCTCTCTCTCTCTCTCTCTTTCTCTCTCTTTTTCTCTCTTTCTCTCTCTTTCCCCCCAAGTAATATTTCATGTATTTAATTAGAGATTTTTAACTTTTAAAGTATTTGCTGTGCACACTGGCAACTATTTTTAAGAACCATGTTTTAGGCAATTGTGCAGATTAGCTAAAAGAGTCATTAAGCATATCTGCTTTCACAAGACAGCCATAATCCTGTCTCCTAGCATAATTTTGTGACTACTGCAAAAGGCAGGATACAGATGGGGTGTTGAACTTGCAGCTTAGCACCTCCTGTGAATCCCATTTATTTCAGCAAGAGCTGAGAGAATTCTTCAATTTGCAAAACCTGGCCTCTCAAAAGATAGCAATTAATCTAATGGCAAACTCCACAGTCTTTTTTTGCAGAGCAAATTCACTCTGAATTTATGCAGAGCTCAATACACTTTTCCTGAAATCAACAAAAAGATTCCAATTGACTTAATAGAGAGATGGATCAAGTAACTAATTACTAAAGAAAGATGTGATCATCCTATAGGAAGCTATGCCAATGCTTCTTCGTGCCCCAGAGCGGGTAGTTGTGGTGCTAGTAAAAGATTTGTTGTAGTCAGCATCTTGCAGCAGTGCTCAGTACCTAAGAGGTTTGAATCCTAAATGAAATAAATTCAAGAGATATTACTTTTCCCTCTAGAAAAAAAAAGAAGTGCAGGAGTCTGAATACACAGATCTGAGTTTCGGTACTAATGTGTCATTGACAGTTATTACTTTTCAATTTTCTCCTTGCAGAGGTAGTAGCTTTGTCAAGGTCGTACAACAAATAAATGATTTCTTTGTTTCAGCAAGGTCTTTGTGAAGCAACAGTAATCAGGACCTTTTGTAAATTAGGGCTAGTTTCTAAGAAATGGATTCTTATTTTAAATGACCCTTTGCCTCCTTTCCTTTTTCTTCTTATCTTTTTAATATCTAAATGCTTTGCAAACTTCCTGCATTTCAAGGACATAATTAAGAATGCTGATTACATTGACATCATTCCCAACACTGAAGAATGTGAACAGGAGTGCACTTACTGCTTTTTAAATACTTTTGTCCCATCCTCTATAAATAAACATAATTAACAGATCTTGAAAAATAGAACAGGGCATGGTCTCTACTCAAAAGGTGCCAGATTGGGAGTGTAGATCTTTATGCATCAAGAAGAAAATGTAGCTAGTAAAGTGTAATTTTCAAAGGAGAATAACCTGTGTTTTTGACAGAGCTTAGGCTTGATGAGAGTAAACGGATGCTATTCTGATACCATTATTGCTTCAAATTACAATTAATATCTTTTAAATGCAAGTCATGTCTCTCATTAATGCCATTATTATGAATTACGAAGACCTCCATCCATTAGCTTGGTCACAATGTTTTTAATTAATAGCTGACCTGTCTTTAACCAGATATCATATTTTACATAGATTGTCTCCTGCTAACCTGAGAAAAATGCCAGTCCATAATTACTTTTATTTTTTAATTAATTCTCATTCTGTGATGCTGTATGATTTCTGAAACTGAAAGGTAATAATTACATTTTTGTTTAAATTAGCCTTGCATATGCAAGTGTGTATTCTTCAATGTTCAGTGCATCACAATTGCTTACCAAGGGATGGTTTTCTTTTAAAGATCATGGTGATGGTTTTCAGCAAAGCCTTAAAAACTGAATCAGGCTCAGTTGCAACACTGCTTCAGTTTATATTGCTCAGGAAGACAAATTCAAAAGTCATTTTTTCCATAGACCTTTCTGTCTCCTTTGACCCTAGAGCAGTTTCAAAATAGTAATGAGGTGAAGTGGTACAGATAGCTGCCATGGAAGAAAAGTACCCTTTCATGCAGCCATGCCTCAATGTACCACTTGCAAGACATTGCAGGAACATGTGTGTGTTCCTGTGTTGGAGTTTGCAACCTGCATATAGTGACGTTGTCTGTAAGGAAGTTCTGCCTTAGCTCAATGGCTTAAGTTCTTATAGAAAAGCTTAGGCGTTTATGATGCTATATGCAATAACAATAATCAGGATTTCTTTCAGAAATTACCAAGCATGAATCAGAGTTGCTCATCAGAGGACCCGTTTCATATATCCTGGGCTGCTTTTGGTTATAATCTCTTTATTTTTTATTTGCAGATGTTGATATCAATTGGAGGTAGGAGCCTGGTCACTCTAACCTTGGGTTGTTTCCTCCCCTCCTGGTATCTTCACAGAGCTGAGCAGGACATCTTTTGCATAGGTTTCCAGTCTCTTTGGCGAGGCACCATTATGGTCTTGAAAGACATCAAGAAAGGCTTGGTTTTGCCCATGCTCTCCCCTCTTGGCCCCTCTGTTGCCTCCCTGGCTGCGTGTCTGTGCCAAGGGGCTGCTCTGCGGCCTGGACCTCTGTCGTTGACCATGTCCTCAGATTTACCCTGCTCACTGACTCTTTGTGGGGAAGAATGTACTGAAAATTAAACCTGGATGATGGTAATGAAAGCCATGTAAACAGCTATTTTGCCTGGGTCTTTTTTCAAAGCCATAAAGATTGAGTGTTCACCCTATTAAGCGCCTGTATAGAGGAACATCTGTGCCTGTGTTCACTGTTGTGAAAATCTGGAGTATGGAAACAGCATCTAACTTCAACGTTATAAGAGCTTACTGTTATTTTTATAAAGACTGATTGATTTCCAGTTTGTTTAGATTCCTCTTTTACTCTCTTTGTTTCCTTCCCCAGAGCCTCTTCAAGGACTAGAAGTCTTTGTAATTGTTCCAGGCAAGTGGTCCTAGCATTGGGTTAGATGTTCTCAGCAGAAAACAAGCAAATGCCATACTAGCAAAGTGACAACAGTAAAGAGCCACAAACCTTGAATTAAAGTAATATAGTGTGTCATTCCAATTGAAGATTTCCATTCAATGCTAAAATAAGCTTATATTATAGCCAGGAAAAGCTATTTTTGCACAATTACTCAAATGACAGGATTCTTGTAAGCTTTTGCTTTTGTATTTCCTTTCGGAAGAAACATATTTTTTAATTTTCTAAGGAAGTGGTTGTTAATGATCGAGAATTGAAAATATAAATTTTTGGCTTGGTTAAGAGCATCAGTTTTTTAAGCTAACATTTTTAATTTTCTCAGTTTAACAACTTGGTGCTTCAGAATGCCTGTTTAAGAAAAACTACAATTTTCTATTTACTATTGTCCAGATTTATCTGTTTTTCTGTTAAGTGATACTGCTGATGCTGAGAATGGCCTAACCTAAGTCTTTCTGAATCCATTAAAATTGCAACAGATCAAAGCCAATGGAGGAAGGAAATATTAAGTTTATTTTAATAGCTCTTTCAAAAAACTGTGGTCAGATCCAATTCATATATATCTATTTTTTAAATAATCATGGTATCTGTTTGACCTTAAAACTATTCAGTGTAAGGCTACACCAAATACCAGAGCAGTATTAGGTACCTCATTTGTTTTTGGATTGGAACTATTATTGCTCATTGTGTGGCATCTTTTTTGCTTCTGATCTATAGGAACAAAGTCCCAGGGAAATAGAACATGAATAATGACATAAAGGGCATTTCTCTGCTCTCATTTGTGTCACACACAAATGCCCACTACAGTTGAACAGCATTAGAGGATAGGAAAGTATCTCTCTCTAGTCATGATGCCAATCCTTATCTATAGCTATGTTTCACATGTATTTGATATATATGTCAATGAGAGTTAGGGGGAAGATTGCCTTTTACCCCTCTATTTGGCGTTCTGTAGAGAGCTCCAGTCCAGAATATAAAACCTATAATATAGGTTTCCTCCCTTCCTAATTCAAAGCATTTTCTCAGCTTGTGCCCTTTGAAGGGACAGACACTTGTAGGAGCAGGCCAGGAAGCTGAATATGATAAAGTCCTCAACCACAGCAATGCTGAAATCCTTGACTTTTCTTTCCCTTATTTCCACCATACCCTATATACCTATAGATACATATATTTATAAACATATGTGTGAAAAGGGACAAAATGAGTCGAGTTCATAACCTGAATTTTGTCTCACCTCTGTTTTTTAAGAGGCTACTATACGGCTATGTAATGCGTAAGCCTGCCCTGCATAGAATAATGGCCACCTAATGTTGAAAAACTTCTTGAGAAGCTAGATGCAGTAGACCAAGTGTTCTCTCAACCACAGTTCAGATACTTAAACACTAAAAGGTATAGCAGAGACCAGAAACCATTACCTTTACTTCTTCATATTGCATATCTCTGGCAGATAGACAGCTTAAGTTTTGAAAATTATTAGGTAGAATTGCCCTATATATTCTGGTGTGATACAGTCCAAACTTTCATGCTGATTATGCCAATTCAAAGTTTTTTTTAACCCATCTGTTAGAGCTAACAGTAACTAAAATAATTTACAATTATGAATGTACTACTACCAGGAAATAAATTCAGAATGGGAGGTTGGTTCTGGCTATTTGTTAAGCAGAAGAAACTGTCTTGTATTATGAAATAGCTGTCCTGTTCAGGTGTCACAATAAATTTATCACCTCCAATAAAATGCAGAAAGTATTGTTTTTCTAATATTAGTGAAAGATGATGTCCATTTAAATTAGATTTTTCATTCATTTCTAATTGGCTTAAAATCCGGTTTAGCTACAGCTCTTTCACTCATAACTTGTTTAAAGGATTCTAATTCTCATAGATAAATAGGCATCCTGACGTTTTTCATTTTCATCCATCATTAAGTTTCTTATGGCTGAGGGTGCAGGTTGTGCATTGCCTTTCCAATATGCTATCAACTTCTGAAGTAACTGGGTTCAGATTGGATGCATTTATTTTATTCAGTGCCTTATCTGCCTCTCCTCGTCCCCTCTCCCCGACTTCTTTAAACACTGCCGACGGTCATATTGAAAAACTATCTCCAATTCCGACAGAAATCAAGCAGGAAATGGCTTTATTTTACTTTTAACTGCAATTGAAATCAAACAGGACTGCATCATTTTATAAAATGGTCATTTGCAATATAGTGGTTTGTATGCTATGTTGAAAGCACCCCAAATTTTCTGTATAGCTCTGTTTTTCATTTCATTCATTTAGAATTGCTTTAGAAATAGAAAATATTGTGAAGACTCAGGTGTCATTAAAAATGCATATGGTCTGTAAACAAGTCATTTCTGTATACTGGAAAACAGGGACCTGTATATTAAATGAATAAAGGTATTGGCTTTCAAAATAAATGAAAAGCCCATTCCTCTCCAGTGGTATTGAGACATTGAAAGTCATGCAGGCACTTTGTGTGTTTTGATTCAAAAAAGTAGTATTTTTAATGAAGAAGGAAACTGAATGGAGGATACAGAATTAAAATTCCTCATATGTTTCTTTTATTTCCCAATGCACTTCCCTGGGGACTACTTTTGAAAGTAGTCTGCAGTGTGCCTTCGTCCTAGCTTAACTCCTGTTTTACAGTGATCCAGGGGAAATCTCAGGGTGACTTTTCCAAGTCTAGGTCCTTGAAGAACTGGATGGTTCTGGATTTGAATATTTTTATCTTAATGATATGTCCTCCGAGGAGATTTTTTTTTTTTTTTTTCTGAAAAGTGAGGAATTACTGACTAGAGGTTGGGAGCGTTTGCCACACTGTACTTCCCCTTGCTTCTTCTGCCCTTTTTTTTCACTTCTCTTTTGGTTATTGATAGGGACAGCCTAGAGGATGAATGTGGGAAAAGTGCTGTTATTCCTGAAGTTTCCAGCCTATAAAAATGGACTATCCTTTGGCAATAATACTTTTAAATGAGGCTAGAATTAGACACAGACACATTAGACACATTAGATCAGTCTATTAAAGAGCCTATCAATCAATCAGTTATGTTTTATAGCAGTTTCTATATCTTCCTCTGTTCCCACCATCTTTATCTTCACTTTTTAATGGAACTAATTTTGTTGAAAGGAGATATTAGGAAATTACCTCAATTATCTTGTATGAGACATTCAAGAATGTGGATGCTAAAGGAAAAAGTCTTACATGTAAAGCTGATAAATCAATAGAAGATTTTTTTAATATCTGTGGTACAGATCAATCTTCTTTTACAAAATTTAGGTAGTGAGTAATAATTCCAGTATTATCTCAGGATTATTTTCTTGTTAATAGTTCACTGAGAAATTTGGCATTTCCCAGTTGCTTCTGAAACAGTCACCAGGTCTACTTCAGAAATATCAGGCTCACTGGGGTCTATCAAACATGTATCCTGGATAAAAACTGTCTCAGGATATCTCTAACATTCTGACTGCTGGCTTTTGAGAAGGTTTTTGCATCCTATGCGTTCTCTGTTGCTTGTTCTTCTTCACTAAGTGTGGCGCTGACTTCTGAGGGAATATAAGGATGGAAAGAACCAGACTCATTACTGCAGGTCAGGCACCTCAACTAGGTTTTGGGGATCTCGGCACATGCCAACAGGGCATGAGCCTTATTTCGCTGACAGAGTTGCTTCAGCAAGGGTTTTTGTGAGCATCTCAGCAGCCCCTTTGGTGGAGGCTGCAGTGTTCAGAGCAAACCGAGCAGAGCTTCGCAGCTGATGCGGTCGTAGCAAATATCCTCAGGAACAGATCTGGGGACCTCCGGAGCTCCATGTAGCAGTTCCGACAGCATGTGCTACATCTGAAATAATTACAAGATGCTAATATTGGCTATTGGTACTTAGCTGTGTGCGGGTGATAAAGAAGGGGAGGGTGAGGGAAGGTAATATATTTGTCTTTTGTGCATGATTTTCCTTCACTTATCTTTCCTGCCCTTCATAAGCCATGAATTCTCAGACATCTGGCATGAGCTACTTGACGTCTGGCAAGGGGGTAGCACAGGAAGAGGAAAGATGAACAGAACAAAGCTTGATATTTCATCAGCAATTTACGGAACATTAAAGAGAATATTTTGTTCCAGTATATTTTAGAATTCCTTGCAAATAAGCCTGGAACAGAGAAGCTGTGCATTTCGAGTTGTGGAGATTTTGATCCCTTAACTATTTTCTTCTGATTTATTTGAGTGAATTTCAGATTTTAAATTGTGCCTCCTGTAATGATTGAATGCACTTTTTGTATACCCAGTATTTATGGTGCAGCTGTTGGCAATGTTAATGTGAAAAGCACATCTCCTGAACATTGTCTAACTCTTATTGCCACTTTTAGCTCCTTGGGAGATGGGGACAGAATTTTATTTCAGATTAAAAGGAAGAAAACTGTTACCTTTCAGGGAAAACATATATTTATGTTTTTGGATGTCTCTAAAGTGACTCAGACAAGGAGACAATATCTGAGTTATTGTTACTAGATTTTATTATGCTTGATGCCTGGGTGGCTATACTATATTTTATCCTGCAAAGCTTAGACTTGTTTTGAAGGGATGGGAAATATTTTTTGGATCTTGATGAGGACGATAAAATGTAAATTCTAAGGGCAAAATTCAGAGGTGATGCCATTGGGAATGTAAGTTTGATTTTTCATACATGACATTCGTTTAAATTCAGGCCTTGCTGCTTCTCTCTTTTTCATCTATTCCTATTTTTTTCAATAAGTAAATATTTCAAAATTGGTGAAATGTATATGACAATAGTCTACAGGAGATATGAATTAAAACAGGATGATAACAAAATGAAGCTCAAGTTCACCACACATAGACACCTGACTTGCAAATTTATCTTATGTGTGGGTCTTTAGGTCTTCCTGAATTTAATGTCTAAATTCCCAGTGTGGTCAGTAGGTAGAGCAGATGTTTCTGAGGCATGAGAGGAGTGGGGAGCCCGTTTGTGTCATTTCAGCTACCAAATTACATAGATGACTTCTCTCCCTGGAAAGCCTTTATAGTCCCCTACCTCTCCTCACTGATAACTTATTCCAGTTTAGCATTGGAAGATTATTTTTGGAGTTCTGCCTCATTAAGCATCTAAAATTTGGATGTGATTTTGGTGCAAGGAAGATGAACTCAGTCCTACTCATTAACTCTCCCTGGGAGTCTTAGTGAGTACATGGGGAACATGTTGCTGTAAGCCAAGGGTTCCCAAAGAACTGATTCTCCAAGAGCAGGCTGTGACATTACAAATAGGGTCACCAGCCCAACAGAAAGTCAATTGCTAATTCAGGCTCCCAGCTGAAAGCAGGGTCAAAAGCCCAAACACAAAACCTAATTAGGCATCGAATATATGCAAAGTAGAGCTCCTCCTTCCTTTCCTTTTCAACATAATTGTATATATATGTTTAGTGGTACAGTATTATTATGTGTGAATGCAGTACTGTTAATTAAGAAGTGGAAGTATAAGGACTCTGTAACCCACGATATTTAAATTTTATCACTTCTGTTGGAAAAATACCACCTAATGTCAATATAAGTATTTGATGTTATTGAAAATAGTAATAACAAAAAATAAAAAGGTTAATTGTTGCATCTTAAACTGGTCATATACAATGATTTATAGTAGAAACCCTCTTTCCCTAGAGGGAAGCAAAGCCACAGTAATGCAACACATTATACAAAAAGATTAATGTTCCTGTTTTTAATATGCATTTGTTTTGCAAGTTAATGCAATTATACGTATAGTCATGCACACACACATGTATACGCACACATATCTTTAATAGATTCCAGCTCCAAACATAAAATAAAGATTGTTTGCATGTTGGTAAATTTAATCATCATCTCATAATTCATTGAAATTATTTAGCAAACATTCTATCGCAAAAAGGGAAAAGAAAACTGTTGTCTCTAGGCAAATGTGATAAAAGATCCTCAAATAGAAGAGTAGGTGGACTGGAAAAGAGAGCTTACAAACATATATGAGTAATTGTGAAACACCACATTATACGTCTAATAACTGTTTAAGCTCTGATTCTGTTTAATTGTATTTTATCTATCATCTGATGAATGACTTATTCAGAGGACTGAGATGGGAGGTTCTATTAAAATGTTTGACAATAAGCAAACATTGACATATTGATAATGTTTGTCTATTAAAAATGATTGACAGTACAATTGGACAGATGATGGCTACATTTGCACTTCCATATTTTAACTTCTGTGCAGGATAGGATTAAATGTCTTCTTTTGTATGGGTGAACTTGAGCTGGAGCAGAAAATAAAAAATGCACTCTTGTTCCACTGAGTTATCCTTTCCAGGTTTTGGTGTTAAAGCTGTAGCTTGAGAACAGGATATCTGCAGCTTTACCACATCTGTGGAGCCTTGCACTTTAAAGGCATTTTTTGGCCAGATGTATTTCTTTCTCTAGGTTATGACTTGAAAACCTGATTTCCAAGAATCAGGCCAATTTTAGCTTGATTCTTCATTCGTACTTGTTTTGTGTTCATGTTTGTGCATTCTACTAGCACTAGTGAGGACGCGGCTATAGCGTAGTCTCTCTTCTGCTTCTAGGAATGGGATTTTAGGAATGAACTCACCACAGGGCTGTCAAGGACATCTTGAACCCTCTGATGACATATATTTGTCCATTTTTATGACTGCAAGTCTTAAAAGTGTTTCCTCTCTCTCTTTTTTTTTGTTTCCCTTCTAACCAATCTTCTAAAAAAAGTACTGCGCCACTAGTGTGCTGGCATATTTTTAGTATTTCTATAAATAACTAGAAATGCACTCTTTAAAATTTGTGTGGGTATGATTACTGAAAATTTCTCATTCAGCAACACAGGTGCTTCTCCGTGGAGCAGTTTTTACCCAGTAACTTAGGAATTAAAGGACCCAGCTTCATTACATAATCAGTGAAAAGGATGGTTCTATCCTATAATAAATTTTGGAGATGTATGTAAAGTGTCCTTAATTCATCCTAAAATTAACTCTTACTTGCTATGAACATTGCTAGAAATCCTCGAAAAGTTATAGAATTTGGACTGTCAAGGAAAACGGAAGGAACAATGTCAGCAATGTACTTTGTACTTCGCAAATGTACTCTTTAGCAGACTCATGATCACGTTTTGAATTGACTAAAGTGAACATCAGTACAAACTCTTTCCATTCTTTCCCCTTGTGAATTTAAACTCCCTTATATCCAAACCCAGATATTTAATTTAGATAAACTTCAAACTGGTGTAAATGAGTTGAACTTTATATGGAATAGCTAAGGAATTCATTTGACATTTCTAGAAATAAAAATATATAATGTAATACACTATAGGTTTTTACCCCTTATAAGAGAATTCCATGCTGGCAAATCTGGCAAGATCTTTCTTTCATTATTAAAATTTTTAATTTACTTTTCTTCTGTTACTTGGAATTTTCAGTTTTCTACCAAAACACCCATAAAAATATATGTGTAGAATTTCCTTTACTTCATTATTGCAGGATATCTCAAGTTTCAATTGGGATGGGAAATAATAAAAATAGCATATGCCACTTCTTCCATGCAACAACTGCTTTCAGAGCAACTTACATTGCTCAGCTCTACTTATGCTGTAGAGAAAAAGAAAAATCAAATATCAAGCATTAAGACAAAATATAAGTTGTGTCCAAGGTCATAATATTTATGAATTCAATATTCAGCAGTAAGAAGCTGTCCTTCAGCAACCATTGTCCAAAGTGATATTTTATTTCCCTGGGCTAGATGGCGCTGCAGAATGTAGAATTTAAACCCCAGGCGTCCCTCGCGCGGGCTGTGCTTCAGCTGCCTCGTGCTGAGGGCAGACCCCCTGCTCCAGCTTGGGAAGAAACCCCCTTTGCTACAGGCAGCCATTGGGCTCTCTGTTTCTAGATAGACAAACATGTTCACTCTTCTTGTTTATTCATAAGCGTATTAAAAACTGTTCTTTCACCTTGCATGTGTTTCCTTCTAGAGAAGTGCAGCAAAGCTGCGTTATATACATGCGGTATTATATATGTTTGCAAGTATTTGACATTTTTTTAGCCTGGAGAACAAGAAGGGATCAGAGAAGAAGAAATTGTGGCTATTCACTGGGATAGTTTGCGTCTTTAGTACAGGAGATGAAGACTTATAGTCTAAAGACACCCAAATATTAAGAATTTGAGGTGACATCTGCTGGACATGAAGCTGTACTAGCTTCTTTGCAGAGGGACAGGCCGAGAGGACAGATCCCACTGCAGTAGTGACAAATGGTACATCGACATCGTTGCAATATCATCACTCTGTAATGCACTATGAAACATGGCACCACACTAAAAGCACATTAAACTGTACCAGGGCTAGTGACAAACAACTTTAGATGTTTTGATGACATTCTGATTTGTCCTATTTGATGCAACCAGGCCCTTCTTTCTGCTGTGCAAATCCCCTGTGCCTCCTTCTTTCCCTCTCACTTTCTACCTCTCTCTGTGCAATTCATTCTGTGGGCACAGTCTCTCCTCAAAGTGGGGAACGAGAAGGCACTGCAGATGAGATGAGTCCTTACCAGCTGCCTCTGCTCCAAGGGGGAAGAAGAAATGAGGATCTCATCTGCTGTAATGTCACCTTATGTTAAAACATATTTTGTCTGGTGAAGTCCCTTGGAGACAGAGAAGTCCCTCTAATGAGACCAAATTGGACCTCCGTTACACTGGAGGAAGAATGATTTCTTGATGAGAAAGAGAGAACCATCCCCACCTGTTAGCCTTGAAAGCCCATAGAGGCCTTGAAACCTGGATCAAACACAGAAGCCAGAGAGAGATCATCTGGTGGCCACAAGGAACAGGCCCCTGCCCTCAGGACAGATGGACAGGTCTGCCGTGTGCATGGGGTTTCAAGGACAAGTGTGTTTCCAGCTCTACTTATTAGGAAAACACTTCATAACGGTAATATGCATTCCCAGGGTTATTTTGCAGACGTAAAGAAAGACCTGGGAGATGAATAGTTGCACTCAGTGGAGGTTGCAGCGCCTATATAGTTCACAGAAAGTTTCCTGCTAATTAACTGCCAACCTTTTAGCACTGAGCTGGGATGCTGTTCACATGAGGATAGAGCGAGGAAAGAGGTGAAGCAACCTGCACTTGTTCTATTGAGATCTTTCACATCTGAGGATTACTATGTAAGAGCAATAAAGATGGAATATTGTCTACACAACATCCTTAAATTTGTTTGCTATTAGTATTATTCTGAATATGACGCTTGTTTTAAACACTGAACTCTGTTCTTCATCTTCAGCAAAGACTTAAGGCAAAGCTCTGAAAGTAAAGCTCTAATAAGTTTTTAACCGCTTAATATCATTTGGATTATTTTTCCAAGTATTTGGACTGAGTTGCTAGAGACAGGTTCTGTGTCCAAATATGAATTCATAGTTTGCCTTAGATAGGTGTGCTGGAAAAACAACTACAGCTCTCTCTCATCTGTTGGCACTGTATTGTTACAAATGAAAGAATAAATACGTCAGCTCTCCAACTCTCTTTGTCAAATCCTACTAGGCAAAGCTGCTTCTGTCTTCCATGTGTGCAATGGGGCAAGGGCAGGCACAAAGTATGGAAACAAGATAGTGCAAAAATGGCTAAAAAATTCCCCTATGCTAACCTTTACTCCAGCTGAAGATTCACCGCAACGAGTGCTTGTTGTTGCTCTGGGGAGATCTAGTCTTTCCTCTAACACTCATAAACATGCAAATCTGTTGAGGCCTCATTCTGCCATTGTTTGGGCAGAGGGACATGAATTTACTGCACCATTAAACTGTTAGCAACTGAATTGATATTAAAAACTCTGAACATGTATATCCTGTCATGCTACTTGATGTAAAACTGCAGATACATTTAGAAATTATGAGCTTTCTTGTTTTTTTTTCTTTCCTTTAAATTTTTAATGAGATTTTATGTGTCCTGGATAAGGTATTTTTTAAGGCAGTAGTACATTGATTGGACTTTTTATCATAAAAATGGAAATGTAAATTGGTTTTGTTGTGGGAAAAAGGCAATATTGCCTGTGTCTCTAATTTTGTATACTTTGAGCATGTTACTGTTCTCCTGAACAGCTCTCAAATGCAAGGAGTCTGGTGTTTGGATCCCAGTAAATACGTGTTATAAAAAATATCAATTTGGAGTTCCGAGCACTGAATAGTTTATAGGAGCTGGATTCTTTTGACTTGAACTGGAATTGAGGACACCTAGGACTTCATTAGCCTGGGCTGAGTTACTGCAAGTTCTCCAGGGAAAATCAGCCATTACAAAATACCTTATTGCAGTCAGAGATGAAACTGATGAGACTGAAATAAGCAACCCAATCTACTTTTTTGGGATGACAACATACCTTGATTTTCTAGCTGTTGTTATAGATGCTCTTAAAAAGAATATTAAAAGTGGCTGTCACCTATTTTTTTCAATCAAAATGGATGAGTTTTGAATAGCTCTTGTAATAAAAGAGGGGTCAATATTCTAAGCTGAAATGAAGAAATAAATCTTTGTATATGCAAAGCAAAACATGAGGATAATTTAAATGGGTATTTCAATCAGAGGGAAAAAAAAGAATATTTTAATATTCGTCTCTAAATAGCAAATGGCAGAAAGGTAGAGTCTGGCAGAAAAGAGGATCCCTGAAGAGTTGCATCCAGTGAACCTCCTATGCACAAAAGCACATCAACAAGAAACATTTATTGGGGGTGAACTGCAAACACTATTGGAGACCCCCACCTACATTTACTACCTCAGTGTTCAGTGAAGCCTTCCCAAGCATGGCCACCATAGAGGTTGCCCTGTTAACCAAGGATACTCAGACAGTCTTTGGCTTTGATTCTCAGTATTTCCAGTGAGCTGTTTAATAGGTTCTCTGAGTGTGACTGGGCTTTGTTCCCATTCCCCTCAATGTTGGTTCAGCTCCTGTCCTGATCATCGTAACAGCTGACCAACTCCCAGCTGTGCATTGTGAGACATGGCTAATATCTGTCACGTACAGTTTGCTTTGTTTTTTTTTTTCATGGCCTTCCCCTGGGTCGTTGCAGGTGGCAAGTCCTTTTCATTCCAGCAAAGCATCCCACTTTCAGCGAGCATCCCCTTTTTATGTGTTCTCCTGGCTGATTCTTTCTCACATCACAAATGAGGTGTTGTAGCTGCACATGGGGACAGCAGTAGCCAGTATGCCAAGCAAGATGATTATGGCAAATTTGGAGGCAGATTAATTAGCATGAACATCTAAAATGCATGTGACCTACCAAGTGACTCATAAGCTGGCTCTGCAGGTGGGATTCCTTCCAGGCATCAAGGCTGTTAGAAGTACCTCTTCTCATGTCAAAGGCAAACCATTTTTAACCTCTCATACCTGCTCGAGAAAGCACACAGTAAGCAGGGTTGGACAAAGGGATCTAAGAAGTTCTCTCATTTTTAGATCTTGCAAGTTTCTAATGTGATGAAACTTGCAGAACAAGAGCAAGAATGAAATGGCACAGTGAGGAACTTATCTTTTAACACAAGGGAGTAAATGGTCACAAATTTTGCCACAAACAAGGGAGTGAGGTGAAGAGTTGTGCTGGATGACCTCCAGAGATCCCTTCCAGTATAAATTATCTATAAGCCTGTAATTTTGTCACTATCAGTGGACTGTTAGAATATCTTTTCCTCTGCATACTTTTCTTAAAAATGAGACTTTCTGACATTTATGAGATGTCTGGGTCCATTTATTCTTTGTTATTTGTATTTCAGAAACAATCTGCGATCAGTGCAGCTGCACTATCCCTTACTTTTGTTAAAAGATAATGCAGTTCCAAAGCACTTTCAGTTTGAATAAACTGCTCAAGGGTGATGAGGAGAACAACCACACAAGACTGACTAATTTGCCTGTGTTCTTAGGACAGCCCCATGGCTAAGGTGGAAATCTATTTTTTTTCTAATGCATGGATACCATTCTGTTCTATATCCTACATTCACTCCTGACTATTTTCCCTTCAAATAAATTCAACCCTAAAAATATTTCTGAAGCCAAATCGCTGATTTCACAGCCAAAGCTGTATGCCAAGCAGTAGACTATAATCTATTTGGTACCGTTGCAGTCCTAGGCGCATTTTAAGAAGCAAGTTTCTGTTTGGCAAAAAGAAATGAATTACAATTGCACTGAAGGGAAGCCCATACCTCTTCTTTCACTCATGTGTGATACTACTGCTGAAGGCAAATTGGCAAGATTATTAGACTCTTGCAGACTGTTAACTTAAGAAAGGAGCAGTCTGATTGCTTACACCCATCTCCTAACACAGTCTATGTAGACGACTGACAAGTCCTGCACCGGGGGCTGGAAGCAGTAATACAGGCCGGATTAGGGCTACTGGGCAGTGAGAAGGATGTGGACAAGCAACATGCTATCATGGAGAAAAGGGAGGCAACACACACATAAGCTCAGTTCAAGCGGACTAAGCGAGGGATAGGAGGTTTACACTCATGCTTATGCACACACAGAGCTACAGTTAACAGTGACCCACCCCAATTACTGCCCTGGTGAGACAGTGCAATCCAGTTAAGACACTTGCTATGACCTGTCTTGATGTAGGGCTCCAGCAGGCAATGTGGCACCAGTGTGTAATAGTCCCACCTCATGTCCACTGCCTCTATGCAGTGTTGGATGTTCTCATAAAAATCTTCACCACAATAGCTATTATTAGGGGATTGTTGGCAGATGTTGGCTCAGATCACTAGTCAAATCAGCCTATGATGACATCATACTATACTTTTCTAGTAGTATCAGATATTGTTTTCCTATCACGTGGTAATCCATGCTGATCCATGGCCCATAACAAGGCTTATCACACTCAGTTTGTATCTACACTCTGCTGTGGGCTGCTGCTTATTACATTCTGGCTCTTCATGGAGGCAAGGTTGTGGTGCTCCCATGACACACTCCTTTGCAGCAATGAGCACAGACTCTGTCCTAGGCAGGATCAGCAAGAGCGTAGCCTGAAGATCAAGGGATATGATTATTCCACTCTACTCTACAGCACCTATGAGGCCAAACCTGAAATAACATGTCCACTTTGGTTTGCCTCATTTCAAGAGAGAGATTTAAAAATTGAAGTGGATCTAGTAGAAAGCCTGGAAGATGATTAGAGCTTTGGAGAACTTGACCTATGAAGAAAGACTGAAGGAATAGGGTTTGCTCAGCCCAAAGAGAAGGCTCTGGAGGAATGTAATCATGGTCTGACAATATCAGAAATGTAATTATAAAGAAACAGATGCACTTGCTCCACAAAAATGCACGATGACAAGACAAGGAGCAATGGGCACACATTGCTTCAAGGGACATTCTGTCATAAGTTTCTGTCAGCAGTTTCTGTCTGATCAGGAGGAAAAAAAAAGCTTCAACATGGGAACAATTTGATATTGGAGTAGCTTGCCCTGAATAACACTTGAATCTCCTTTGCTGGAAATATTTAAGACTTGGCTTAAGAGGGCCCTGGAAAAAACAAGCTAAGGTTGTGCTTTTAACAGAAAGTTGGACCACGTGATCTCCAGTGGTCCACTACAATCCAGACACTTCTGCTGTTCTGTGATTTTCGATATAAGCAACTCAATAAAACTTCAGTTGCAGCAAGGATCATCTTTTAGGGAATCAGAGTTTTAATCTGCAATTAGCTTGGCAAAACTAACAATTGACAAAAACTCATTTTAATTCTGTGACACACGTTAATTATTCAGTAACCTCACAAAATCTCCCATCAGCCTTTTCACTTAATAAACCTGCTTACATGGACTGGTTAGATTTCACACATTTTTTACCAGGTACCTTACTATCCAATTAGAAAGATAAATAGATAGTAGAAAAATCAATTAAAGCAGAAAAGTTTTAATGTGTTAAACTCGAATTGGTTCTGACCTGGAAGAATTGGGTCATTATCTAAATATTCCCAAAGCTTGGAATTGCTTTCATTTTGTGGTTGAGCTCTGGTTCTTCAGTACTTCTTAAGAAAATTAATCTAAATTTTATTCTAAAGCGGCAGTTCTGAAGAGTTTGAAGATTGCTATATTTACAATATCAAACAATTTAGAAGCAAAATGAATGACTTTATACATCTATGCAGACTTGTGAAATTATGGGGTCATGGAAAGAGAGGGGTTCTCTTGTTAACTCAACTATTTCCATAATTAACATTCATTTGGCTACTTGAGGTTTAGCATGCCATTTCATTAAAATAATGCAATTGCAGATAGAGAGAAAAAAAAAGTTTTGAAAGTATAATTGGTTTTCATTGTCAATATAACTTAAAATCCCATTAACCACAAAATTTCAGCATTGTTTTCCTAATGACTTGCATAATTGGATCATCAGATTTCTCTCCTCTGTAAAAAAAGGGCTCAGTTGGTAGTTTTAAAGGTTATTATTTGCATGAATTTTCCCCCCTCAGTGTTACATTTCCACTTCTATTTCCACCAACACTGAAAGGTCAGAGACCTAGCAAGTTAAATGAAATCATGTCAAGAACAGCTAGAGCTGTTACTGCCTCCTCCCTCCCTTTTTGGAATGCTGGCAGTGACTGGCAAATACATGCGCGTTTGATTTGAGATATGTCTACATCAAGCCATTAATGCAGGTTAAGACTCTCTACTTGGTCTTCCGCGGTGGCTTTCTTTCACTTACATGCACCTGTGTCACTTCATTTCAGCAACTCCAGTGCCATCTTTCTTGATTTAAATGGAGTCTCTCTCGGAGACTTTATTTGTTTCCACCCAGCTTTAGACAAGGTGAGAAGAATTTTAAAACAGAAAGTGTGGCAAAAGGGTGCAGGCAGTCACTTCAAAAAATATACAATTTTCCAGAGGTACTGCATTCACATAAATAATTTAAATCTGCCATGTATATTACTAGAAAAATTCCCTTCTTGTGTTCCAAGTGAACCCATTACCTTTTGTGTTATCACAAGAAGTTACACATAAAAAATGATAGAAAAATCACAGTTCTGGAAAAGATCTTGAGAAGTTATCTAGTACTTCCTCTTGCTCCAAGGCATGTTCAGTTCCACCTAAATTGCCCTTGACAGATGTTCAGTTTAGCCATCTTTAACCGTCATTTAAAAATCTCCAGTGTCAAAAAGACCATATTTTCTCTAGGAAATTTATTCCAGTGTTTAACAGGTTACCATTTTCCCCCTAATGCCTAACCTAGATCTCCATTGCTGAGTTTTAGGCTAGTTGTTTTTATTCCTTTTCCTCTTTGACATGGAACAGAATTTACTCCTGTCCTCTGTGCAGCGACCTTTTAACATATTCAGAGACCATCACAATGCTGTTCAAATGCCACTTTTCTGCTCTAAACAATCCCAGTCATTTCATCTTGTCCTCAAAGGTCATGTTTTATAAATCTCTGGTTATTTTTACCTCTTCAGTTGATGAGCATCTTTTCTCTCAGCATATTCCCTGAAAGTATATCCAAATGTGGATGTAGCATTTGGGATGAGCGAAATAGGAATTTTATTTCTCTTGCTTATACCTTTCAGGAGGAAATGTCCTTTATGTCTTTGCAATAACCTAACATTGCTGACTCATCAATTTAGTATCCATTTTAACCTGTGCATCTTTTTTTCCAACCAAACTAAATTCCTCATCCTATATTTCTGCAGATGGCTGTTCTTATCTAAGTGGAGAACTTCTGATTTTTGCCCTTATTAAATTACCTCAGACACTGCTCACTTCAGACCAGTTCTCCTATTTATAATAACCTGTTTGAATTCTAAACTCATTGTTCACATGTATTTCTAGCCTCTTCAAGCTTTTCAACATCGTCATGCGGTTTATTATTGAGAATGTTCCACAGAATCACAGAATGGTTAAGGTTGCAAGGGACCTCTAGGGAACTAGAGATCCATACGTCTAAAGAACTAGAGGTTCCGTAGGACTAGAGCCGGTATAGATCTCCTGTGGATCTCACTGATATATCCTTCTAGCTCAACTCTTTCTCCTTCTGCATAATATCCCAATCACTTGCATCCCTACCTTGCAGCAGTTTCTTGAAGACACTGGGTTTCATAGGAAAAAACATAAAGAGCAGTGTCAAAAGTTCTACTACAGTCAAGGATTTTTTCTTTACAATACACAGACCTGTCACCATGTCATAGGAGAAAATTAGGTTACTTGGACATGGTTTGTTCTTGACAAATCCATGTTAGCTGATTCTTATCCCCTTGTTATCATCCAGGTGTTTGAATATTTGTGCTGGTATTTTTTCTGGTAATTGAAATTAGGCTGGCTGATCTACACTTCTTTGCACTTTCAAAAGAAAAAGACTGTGGTTGCCTCTTTCAGTTTTCTAAAGTTTTATGTGTCCTCAGTTCTCAAAAATAATTGCTAAGGCTCTGAGTTTGCTTCAGCTAGTTCTCTCCATACTCTCAGGTGGATTTCATCAGGACCAGCCAGTTTAAAAACATCCACTTTCTCAAAGTAGAATTAAACCTGTACTTTTCCATACTGAGTTCTTACCCTCTTGTCGCTGATGTTAATTGTGTTAGACATCTAATCACAGTCACCATATCAAGTGAGGACTGAAAGGAAAAAATCGTACGTTCTGCTATTTAGCAATTTGTGTGCCAGTGAGCCCTTTTGTTCTTGGGAACACATGAAACCCCTGATAGTCCCCACTTTGTATATTGATAGAGTGAGGGAGAAGGAAAAAGACACTTTTCATATTTTCACTGGTTTTTGACTGTGAAGAAGTACTGGGAAGGCTAATTTGGGCCAGAAATACGGCCCAGAATTCGAGATTCATCAGCTGAAGCAAAGCAAATGCTGCTGCCTAATGTAAGCGCGCTCTGTATGTGTCCTCGTATAGTTGATGCAGAGGGAAAGGCATTGCCAGGGCTTCTCCTTCCTTCCCAGTTGCTGTGCACACGTGATGAGGATACCAGTGGAAGCAGATGCTGAGGCTGCAGTTTGGTGAGGACTCAGTGCTTGGAAAGACTTTACTGAATGCGCTCACAAGCACATTCACACCATGAGCAAATGGGCAGATTTTACTCTAGCTACAGCATAATATTGTAGCCCAAATTGCCTTATCTCCATCTTTCATAAAAGATGTTCCCAGTTTTCATTCTAGTGCCCTGAGGATACTTAATTTTACATACAGTACAATATTTGACACACCCTTTTCTTTTTTTTCAGAGAATCTCTAGGTAATTCAGGAATTATTTGTGGGCAAATGAAAGTATATTGGTTAAAATAACCTGCACCTTGCAAGGCAGGAAGTTAGTGACAGCCAGAAATTGATACAGCCCATTTCCTTTCTTTATCCTTCTAATTGAGAAAAAGGTTTTATTTTAGTTGGTTTTAAGATAACTTCCAAAAGATCATTTTCAATGGCTCAGCTCTGCTTTATCTGGCTAAATCTCTCTTTTTTTCTTTTTTGTATTGCCAGTACTTCAAGATACCTCAGTTTTTGTCATTTCTTTATGTTTGCATATTCCCAGCATCCATTACATCTTCATCTCCACAACGAACATCCATCTTCCCATACATTATCTCCCTAAAGGCACGGTACACAATGAGCTCTGAATCCCGTGTTTGTTTTTGGTGGATGCCAGACAGTACCAACCATATTTTACAGTAGTGATAAACCTATAAATGTTTCCTTCAGGTCTCCTTTCCCATGTTACATCATGAGATTTTTTTATTTATACCATCTACATCTTCCTTTCCTTTCTTTTCCGCCGCTGACTGAAGCTGGACGTCCTCCCTGTGCTCAGCCTGGCTACAACAGAGGCTAATATGACCCTGTGTGTGTGTGTGTTGGAGGGCGGGGGAATGTGCGAGAGGCCCCTGACAAAATAAAGATAGAGGAGGCTTTCCTTCTATGCCAATTTGAATGATTACCCTTCACTTGATAAAGTCTGGCACATCACTTGGTGTTTCGTATGAACTGTCACAATAACCTGACTGTAATGCAGATTCCTGCCCCAGCTTCCAGAGCTTTGTGATATGTCTGCTTATTCCATTAGCACTTTGTCATCTGGTCCCCTGTTGCCACTGTAATGAAGAGAAGAGGTTTAGGGTGAGTTTCTTGATAGTGCTGAAAAGTCTTTTTGTATTTCGCTCACTGCCGGTCTCTCCCCACTCTCAATTTGCACAGTACCTATTTATATGTTTCTGCTTATCTCATCTCAACAACTGATGGATCTCACAAGCAACTTGTGCAGCCTTATTGTGGAGGTTTAGGAATTTAAATATTTGGGGTTTATTTTGAACATGATACAGTATACTAACAAGGCTGTTATCTGCTCTCTGCTGTGTAGTTCCTTATCAGTGCTTTAGAAGAGGCCACTTTGCCTCTGACATGCCAGTAGCAATGGGCTGAACTAATTTCTAAATAGGGAGGGGTATTAGCCACAGGTTTCCTTTTGGTTTGATGACCCATTTCTTTCTTTTCTTTTTTCCCTGATTCCTAACATATCCAAATCTCATTTCTTTCTTTTCTTTTTTCCCTTATTCCTAACATATCCAAATCCCATCTATTTTATTTATTCTGCCCCTACCAAGAAGTCAATGAAACAGAAGTGACTGAACACATGAATATAAAAAAAAAAAAACAAAGAAAAAATGCATAGTATATTCTGCTTTTAGTTCATATGATTTAAATGGATTCAAAATATTCCTGTAGTGTGGCTTTCATTCATAGCAGATATTCCTATATCAAGCAACCATGAATTAGTCATCATTTACATACATCTTCTGTATTATTGATTACATAAATATCTTTAAGATTGTTGATATTAAATGACCATAAATACGTAGTCCTTTACTCCACATGCTAGTAATGAGATATGTAATATTTTTATAACACAGATGAAATAGAAAAAAGGTTTGGCCCAAGCACCAGAAATAGGAGCCAGAAAAAAATTATTGATTTTTTTCTGTAGGTTAGTGTTAAGTGCTCTGTAACAATTTCTAATAGAAAAAAATAATATTTCTAGGTTTTTTTTCCTGAATTTCTTTCATTTTTCACTTTATTTCAATTTACTAAAAAAACTATTTCATGTCAGCTTTCAAGGTTGTATTTACTTTTCTGGTTGGATTTGAACTGGGAATCCTTACCTCATCAGTGCACAGGAAAAAAGTCTCCCCTACAGATTATAAACTGACATAATAATGAATTTACATATGTCATTATTTGACACAACCTGTCCAATATCTTTGGTTTTGGAGGACCGAAGAACACATGGTAGGACAGATTGCAATATGAGTTTTGGTACAACTATGGGGACATAACTAAAAAATTAAATGTTCTACTCTTCATCCTATGTTTTGTTATTACAGATGCAGCTGGGGCATGTCATGTTACTTATGTTTTCTAAATAAGTTGCATTTTCAGCAGTGGAATGAATTCACTGGT
This sequence comes from Crypturellus undulatus, assembly GCA_013389825.1. Taxonomy (NCBI): domain Eukaryota; kingdom Metazoa; phylum Chordata; class Aves; order Tinamiformes; family Tinamidae; genus Crypturellus; species Crypturellus undulatus. The sequence goes on along the minus strand of VWPW01012043.1, from coordinate 458,621 downwards.
CCCTCTCATAGCAGTAGGGGCTCACTCCAAGCACAAATGCCATTTTGCCTCAATTGGATCAGGTAGAAAGTCTTCCCAGCTAAATAACTAGCAAGCTAGGGAAAGCATGGATATATGGAAAAATCTTGGAGCAAACTGCATGTTTCATACCAACGTGCACGTGCCTTAATCCCCTATTTCTCAAATATTTTTCCCCCAAACACCATAGGAGTGTACAAATGCTCTACCCCCTAAGGAATATTTCCCTTGGTGAGGAGGTGATTGGCAATTTCCATGCTCGAGGCAGAGGTGGGACAGACATCTACAGTCCCCACCGCTATAGAGGGGACCATGGAGGCAGACGAAGCTCAAAGTGACCAAGTCATGTTGCAGTGAGCACGAGCATACGCTGCTGGCACGGGAACAGGGGGGCAGCTGCCATTTAAGATTTAGCTCAGGAGAGCTTTGGAACTTAAAACTCGAAATCTCTGCAACTTGAACTGAAAAGTAAGTGTTTGTAGCCAAAAGAGAAATAGTTTTATACTCCTGCTGTAGACTAGGCAACTAAAAGAGATTTTTAATGTTGCCAGAAATGGGTGCAACCCCAGTTTAAGTGGAATGAATATATAGACTCCCAGTTGTGTCAGGCAACGTGGCATTTCTTATTCCACACTGTGCAGTACTAAGGAGCATTAAGGTAAAGTAAACGCAGATCTGGTGGCTTACATCCTTCTAGGAAGCCTAGAGTGAACACACATGATGAGTATATGGCAGAGCGCAGCTATTCATTCAGTGCTCTGAATCAGCATCAACCCCCACAATGTTTCAGCAATTAGAAACTTGGAGAAAGTAAAAGTAACACTGCCCATGGTGTCTGTAACTCAAGAGCAAATAAACAATCATTAAAATTCTTCCATAGTAACTGAATCTGATAATGACTCAGAAGCAGAAAGCAGGAATAGATAGGCCTAGTTCCAGCCCTAATGCAGGAGGATTCATGACAGCAGGTAATTTTCTATTTTGTTCAGTAAAATAACTGTGAGTATCCTGGGTTGCAGGCTGGGTAACTAGTGCGAGCTGAATCACCCATGTTCTGAAATGTATGCACAGTAGTCAGATGACAATTTCTTTACTTACTGACATAGTCACCCTCACACATGTTTCTGTAATCCTTGTTGACATTAATAGGAAATGTACAGCAATGTGGACAGAAGGTCATAAACTTTTCTCGTCTTTCTATCCTTGTTAGGCAGAGTGGGCAAAAGAGCTCTTATTGCTGGATCCCCACACAGATAAGACAAAATATGCTTCTTTTTCTCCCTCGACATAGAATCCAGACTGAATCTAGACTGTTGGTGAATGATGTGTTAAATAAATACTTCTGGTGTCTATCTGGGAAAAAAGTCAAGTGCCTCATTTGTGTCATATCATATTAAGATCTTATCGTATTTTTCTGTGCCAACATTTGTGGTTTTTTTGACAGGAGAAGTGATGTATATATATATAAAAAAATTCCTGCGTTTTATTCAGGTGGATTTAACCATTCCCATGTAGAGTTTTAAAGAGATGGCTGGATCCATCTCTATGCCACTTTTACTGATTTTCCAGTAGTCTTTGAAACCATAGCCTGAAAAAAAGAAGAGGTTTGGAAAGAAAAAAGGGCACCAATATTTGGAAATGACGCAGGAACAACCCTGGCAGTTATGGGCTTTTTAACCTGATGTTGATCTGAGGAACAGCAATGAAATCATCAATGCAATTCAATTAATAAAAAGTTAAAAGAGGTTACTTTAATTAATGACAATCAACTTAGGTCTATGCTAATAGGATTTGTTAATCTAACTATTTTTTGTGTGTGCTTACAAATTTGGTTGAGAAATTTGTTTATTTAGTATATCTAGACATCTATAAGGTATTTGACTTCCTACAGAACTTTCACTATGTAGGGCGAATGGTGCAAAATCACTCATTGGATTAAAAAGCAAGATAATTCCTAGGCTTCAGAACATGGCTATAAATGGAAATGATTAGCAAGCAGCCATACTTTCAAGGAAGTCCCAATAGGGTCCATTCTTTGCTGTGCATACATTACCACAATTTGACGAATACAGACTTTTACTGATAAAGCTTGTGATTAAGAAAAAGATGGGGAAAAATAAATAAAGGAGAAAATAGGCTGCTAAAATGCAGACATCTTGATTGCTTGCAAATGTGGCCCATGGCCAATTATCTGCTTGCAAATGTGGCACATGAAAATTATCTTTCAGTATTGTCACATGCAAACTCACAGAAGAAAAAGCCATCTATACATACTGGATGGGGAATATGTTCTGGGGAGCAGCAAGCATGAAAAGGACTTATAGGTCACAGGGTTAATCTGATGAAAATGAGCTGCTAAAGATAATACTGTGGCAAAAAGGTTAATGAGACCACTGCATGAATTCACAAGAGGATATGAGAAGATATAGAGAGATTAAATTACAGTATTGTTGGATTCTGTAGTGACCCCTTGGTATTGGGATCAGTTTTGATATCTATTGAAAAATGTTGTAAAATGAGAGAGGATTTAAAGAAAAGCAATGAGAATGATTAATGAACTGGAAAACATGTTATATTGAATTTCTAAATTAGTTCCATGCACTTAGTTTATGAAGAGAAGATTAGGGAGTGTGTTGATAGCATCCTATCATGATGCGTATACTTGGAGGCCACAGCTCTGATAACACACTCTTCTATCTGACCAGCAGAAGTGTAACATAAACCTTCATTTACAACCCAAAGTTAGACAAACTTAAACTGAAAATGAGGGCACATGTTTTATAGCAAGAATTATTTATCCTTGAGGCTATTTAGGAATGGATTATTCCTCTGTGGTAAATTCAAAATCAGGTTGGGGTTTTGTTTTTTAAAATTCTCTCATTGAAATAAAACTTTTAGATGTTGCTTTTAACCTGAATCAAGAATTCATCCAGGAATAAGGTAGAATCTGACTTCTGTGGGAAACAGGTCTAGATGACCACAAAAGTGTTTTTTGACCTCATCATATACATGTCTGATTCTGACATCAGTGATTCCATTTCAGGGCATTGTGATTAATCAGGCCCTGCTAGTGACAGACTGTCAGGCCAAATTATTAATCTTTCCAAGACGAAAAACATTTCCTTCTATTCCGTATTTTTGGACTTCTGCATTTCTATGAAAGCTGTTTGCAATTCTGTAGTATCACTACTGCGTGCTAATGAACCAGAGCTATGAACACTATTAATTTACTCCAGGTGGCCTTGTTTCACGGTGTCCAGGTAACCAAACAGGATGGGATCCTCTGCTTGTTAATAACACCTTTACCTCGCGCTTACCAAAACAGAACTGTGTTTTGGACTCGTACCAAAATGTCGTGTCTACACCATGTGAAGAATCCCGCAGTGCTGAGATGGATTCACAAGCTGGGATTCCCCTTCCCCTTTCCACCTAACAAGCTGCTGGTCATCAGCATTAACTTCATCATCTGAACTGCCTCTGGAATCAGGATGAGAAATGAATATGTCTAGAAGGCACCACATTCCATCTTCAGTAACCGTGGCTTGCAGAGCCACGCAGACTTAGTTTAGTAGCTTTTCCCTGGGAATGGAATGAGTGTGCACACAATGATATCCATTACTGTTTTGTTTCATTAAGATGTTAAAGTACTTAATAGCTAGAAAAAGTTGCAAGAAACAACAGACTTACTGCTGACTATCTTCTATATTCCCTCTTAATGCAATAAGAATGGTGGGGAGGAAATTCAACAGCCAGCAGCTGTTTCTTTCACAACAGATAAAAGCAGTCTTTCCAAACAGGCAAGCGTATGGAAGACCATCGCTGATTTGTGGTTCCTCTGCCTCTACTATCCCTCCTGCCTGGACAGGTTTAATTTTAAAAGAACAGGCTCTCCTCTTTTAGTTTTGACAAATGCTGCCAGGAATTCCATTATAGATAATCCTTAAAGAAGAAAAAACATATATAAAATTAACCTTGTTTATTTCATGACTGTGTTAACTGGAAAATTTGCTAAATATTTCCAATAATCAATAGCCTTTCCTCCTTAATTTTTAAGACTCTAAGCATTTCAATATAAACATTATTAAAGTGGATAATTAATTTTCAGTAATTTTGGCAAAAAGATGTTTTTATAAGAAAAAGAAAAAAAATCAAACCGAAATTTCTTTTGTAATACCCACATCTTGATTTGGTGAGTTTTTATATACTATTTGGATACAAGATTTATTTTTCTTGATGTTGACTTCCTCATATGGCCAGTCAGAGTAGAAGTTTCCTGACATGGTTGTCCCTTTTACTAAGGTCTCTTTTCAGATGCTGGCTTGCTATTCTGTAAAGTCCTGAAGAGTCTTTGTGGATCCTTATGGTGTAAATATTAGACCAAAGTTTCAATCCCTAGCAGAGCTGAAAAAAGTTACATAGAAACATTTTGCTGAAACCACTTGTTTTTGAAATTAGCTGTATTAACTTCTCTTTTGCTTACTTGTTACCATTCACTTCAGTTTTAGTTTGTATGAATGCTTACCCCAAATGTACCTTTCAGACTTATGTCAAGAAATTTACTCAGAAAGTATCAGTATTTATCAATTGCTTCTTTCCTGGAAATGTTTACCTATTTCTACAGTTTCTAAGAAAAAGTATAAGGAGAGTAAAAGGAGAAAAATGACTTGGAGAAGCACACTATCAACAGAAAAAAAAAAAAAATAAGACCAATTGTGTATACGCCTAAGTATGCTTAGCATAGTACTTGTCTAGTGATGTTGAACAGGTTTGTTCACTTGCAACAGGTATGTGCACTTTCACTTTCAAGATCTTATATTGCTTATTTAATTATTTGGTCTTTTGTCTTATTCTTATTTCATAACTTTTTTTGGCTTCTTTCTTCTTTTCCAGCTCTTCTCCTTAACCAGAAATTGGATCAGAAACATAGAAGAAACATAGAAGTCAGTGGATAACATTAATTTACATACAACTTGATTTATCTCCCATAGAATCAAAGCAAAGAATTTCTTATTTTATCTGAATCTGTGAAAAACTGGAATGAGCCCAAATTCTGAGATTATCAGTGACACTTGATTAATTTCATTCTGAAGCAACGACTAGTTGAATTTATTTTGGTAATTGTTCAGAATGATAATTGCCTGGACTACAGAGCTAATCCTTTCTCTTTCAGGTCAATCGAATCTGTAAGAAGGATTCCTAGTAATTTGAGTAGGAGGTTGCTATGACTATGTATGAGTAACATGGTCTGAATTAATTTTGACTTAATATCTTTATTGAGGTCAAAAAATGGACAATATATTCTGAAATGAAAACATTGGCAGTACTCAGTAGCTTCTGAATAACCATCAGCTATCATTTTGTGAAGTAAATGACTGTTTTAGTGCTTCAGATTACATCAGCATAGAAATTTGAAGCAAACCGTCTGCTTTGACTAGCCATGGCCTGGAGGTCCTGGCAGGGGTAGTTTGTTACCTTTTTGCTACCATACAATCATATCCAGCAGAGGGTCGTGCTCTTAGCCAGGAGATGTCCCACAGATAGGCTTTAAGTTATAGGGACTTTGTTTCTGAAAACATGCAAGTAGATTCTCTCTGCAATTATAATCCCTAGGAGGGACTTACTAGGTAGTGGTAGATGTATCAGATAGTGCTGACGACATTAAAAATGGCTTCTCACAACACATTGTTGCCTCAAAAATCTTAACCTGCAAATTGTGAATACAAAAAAAACCCTTTTAAATGGAAGAATTTACAGAACTCATCTGTAAGTAGTTATTTCATTTTTCCATTAATGTTACATTACATAAATGATTATTTTATTGGTGAGTAATATTGCAGTAATATTGCAGACTACAGTTCATTTTTGATTATGTACATCAGATACTCGGATCCAGAATTGTTTATTTCCCAATCAATATATTCTAAAAAATACCACAGATACCAGTAACTTATTATCAGTCATGGCTGTGCTCTGTGAACACAAATGTGAAATTCATTTGTGTCTTTTCGATACTTCAGTCCAAGAACATCATGATCAGTGCAGATGGCATTATCTGCTCCACAGCTCATCTCCTTGACAGGTTCTGGATCTGTGCTGTACTTCACTGAAGAGTGTCTTTGTGGAAAGGTTATGTTCTGCCAGCATATTTACAAATGCCCTCTTTGCTTTCACCCATTCTGAAAACAATGAATATGGTAAACTGCTGTGCCCATTACCCCAATGGTCCCGTTCCCAAAATATTGCCTGTAAGGCAAGGTTATACCCTTTGCTCCTAGTAGATTCCACAGATCATACAAAGCCAGGAAGAGGAATTTTTTTTATCTGCATAAGAAAAGAAAGTTAAAAGGTTCGAAAGACTGGGGAAAACATCTTTTTTTTTCACTATATTCAATCTGATGAGCTGCGCTTGTGTCATTGTTCTCAAGCATGTCTTCAAGACTGCAGCATATAATTGGAAAGAGAAGGAGGAAAAACAGATCAGAACAAGATATCAAGATAGGAACAAAAAAATTAAGTGCTATGAAATGAATCGAATTGCAATCAGCTAAGTTCTTTTTCCCTACTAAATTTATTTTTCTGAATCTCTACCTTCTCTATTGTGCTATATATCATCTCCTATAATAAGACAAATATGCTAGCTGAAAGGCTGGTTATTCATTCAGTTTTTCAAGCTGCATACTAAAACTGATGATCATTTGATGATATATGAAAAATATTCGGCATCTAATGCAATGACACAAACCAGAAATCACATAGCCAATGGGGATGTGATATCACACTGGCTCGAACAACACACAACTGCAGTTTTTGTTCAAAGTCGCACCAGAAAAGCCTCTGCGATTCTTTTATAATGATATCCATGGCACTGAAAATCCTGTAAGATTAAAGAAGGAAGCAACAACTATACATCTCATTTCTAGTTTTGGGAGTTCATGGAATCATAGGATAATTTAGACTGGAAGTGACCTTAGGAAGTCATCTGATCCAACTTCCTACTCAAAGAAGGGCAAACTTCAACATTAGATGAGATATTGTTCTAGTCTTTATTCCAGGGCCTTCATCTCTTGGTAGTCATCTATGTATCAGGCAGCTTCTAGCCTTCCAGTTGAGAGAGAGAAGAAGGAACCTGCAGCTGGTGATTCATTCTACCAACATAAGAACAGGGTGAATCACTCTGTTCTATTTATCTTTCTTTATTCTTGGAGGAAATAAGGTACAGTGGCAATCCAGACATAAACCTAGCCATTTAAAAATCATAATACTTAAAATGGAAACAAAAATTAAGATTAACTGAAAATTCATCAGATTTGAAAATATAGAATACTGAAATTCTTCTTAACTATTTTTATATTTTGAGCCTTTACTATTTATCATTCAAACTTTCATCTTGTGCCTACTAGTTTAGTCTTTTTGTTTAATTAATTAATTAATTAATTAATTATATGATTCTGAGTCACAAAACTCAAAAAGTTTCAAGAAAAAAGGGTCTATGGCTTTAAACGATATTGAGTTCTCATTGCAATTCCTTTACGGACATGAGCCTGAGTTTCAGAATTTCTTAAAACCCAATTCCTGGTCTGCTTTGAAAATCTGTTTATCATGTTTACATGAACTGTGAAATCTTAATTAAGTAAACGGCCTGTGAGAATCAGAGGTAAGAATTTCAACTCTATTTTGCAATGGTCAAAGTTGCAGGCTTTTGAGCAGTGTGCCATCAGTTTGCTTAATTCCGTAGCAGACACGAGAGACGTCATGTTGTCATTTGGAAATGCATTATTAGAAATACTCAAATGAAAAAGACAATTAAAATGCAACCTATGGTTTGAAACAGAATTCACTGGTTATCAAAAATGTATTGTATTTTGGCAAACGTCCTTTGGTGCAGGATGGGGAAGGGTGTACCTTAAGCCCATTTCAACGTTAAGGGTCTGAATCCCAGATCTCTTTCCTATCTGAATCTACTTCACCAAATCTGTCTATAAGGAGGAACAGCTCATCCTCTAATAGCTGCATTTTTTAGAGAAATAATGAACACGTTATAGTTCTTTGATAGAATGTCTTAGAAGATCTTGGCCGAAAAGACAATTCTGCAACACTGGGAATCCATTCTGCTTTTTATTCCCCAGTGTCTTCCTTTTTAAAACTCAAAAAAAAAAAAAAGAGAGAGAGGAGAAATGAGAAAAGAAGGCCCTCCCCTTCATTAATTTGCTCATGAAGAGGTTTGGTTTAGGAACATGAATTACTAGATCTCTTCCCCTGGTATTTACTGTACATAATGCTATCACAAATTAAGACTTTAACTAAAAACCCGTGATTCACATTTTACCTCCTGTCCATCATTTTTTGTTTTAGACTATTATGACTTTTCATGCAACTTTGCCTAAATGGAAGCAGCACTTCTCATATCCTGTGCTCTGTCGTATTTTGTATCATCTCATTTGCTTTGAAAAGAATGTTCCTATAAATGAAACTTATTTTGAATTGAATTCTCCTTTCACTAATACAAAGTTCTTTTTTCTTTTCCTCCTTCTCTCTCTTTCTTTTATTACTTCTTTTGTCTTTCTCTCTCCCTCTCCTTTCATGCACATACACACACATATAGTACACACATAGGAAGCACAGTACATTCTCAACAAATTTCAGTGCTAACCATTTTGTTTCTGTGGATACAGAACACGAGCTTTTTGAAGTGGCATCTGAAAGACCTTTGGATGGACACTGCACATTCCTGATCCCTGTGGTGTCGCTGGAAAGGATGAGCATCTTTTTAAGACTGAATAGACCTAGACAGGCATAGGACACTAGGGATTAACTCAAAAGGTAGGGTCAGAGAAAAGATAAGGTTTATAAAGCATACAGATTAAAGAGAAAAGAATAAGATTAAGGGGAAAGACACTCTTACAAATCAGTACATTCAAGAGTGAGACTGCTGCTTTCTCTTCACTGAAGAGCTAAAACTCCCTTTATTCAGAAATTTTCAAAGGTAATAAACAGAGCCTTGAACTCCTCTAGCCTCCTTTCTTTTAACCTTATCCTTCTAGTACACCCCATGTTATGTCCACCAGGGAGATCTTTGACTCTTTCAAAAGCCAGTAGCTCAATTAAAAAAGAAACAGCATTTGCCACATAGCCCACTCACTAGCAAAGCCTCCTTTAATCCAATCTCAACCAAAAGCCCTCATTTATATGTCTGCTCTGTCACAATGGGATGTATTGATTATCAGTACAGGGACCTCTTTTTCCAAAAAAAGTCAAATATAGGGCTCACTGTGTACAACTCTGGTGTTATTTTGAGAAGATTCCTGCTCGGTGACATTTATGGATAGATTTTCAATAGGAATTGTTTCCATGCCAGGGCTACCCTAGCCCCCTTTCTTATCTGACCCCGGAGATGGTGGAGCTGAGCAATTCTTAGTCTGAGGGCATGGGGACTGCCCTTTGTTTAATCATTTCATTAGCATGATCGGGCTGTATTCATGAGAAAGATGGTAATAATGCCATGGGAATAGACATATATATACTCACACAGAGGAACTCTTAATTAATTAGAAAGTCAATATTCTAACATATTGCTCACTTTTAAATTCTGTTCTGAAAATCTATTTTTAACTTGAAGTGTCAAAAACAGGGTACAGTAATTCTAAGCGATCAAGAGCACTACCTGAGGTAGTTTTAAATACATGAATTTTGCATCTTTGTTTTCCTGGTCACTGTGATCCTTTTGAGACTGTCTCAAAAAGATGCTTTTGAGACTGAGATCCTGATTCAATGATGAAGCAGGACCTGTATGATGTGATGGGAATGTATTTGTATACTTCTCTAATGCTTTTCTTCATAGAATCATAGAATCATAGAATGCCTANATTCATGAGAAAGATGGTAATAATGCCATGGGAATAGACATATATATACTCACACAGAGGAACTCTTAATTAATTAGAAAGTCAATATTCTAACATATTGCTCACTTTTAAATTCTGTTCTGAAAATCTATTTTTAACTTGAAGTGTCAAAAACAGGGTACAGTAATTCTAAGCGATCAAGAGCACTACCTGAGGTAGTTTTAAATACATGAATTTTGCATCTTTGTTTTCCTGGTCACTGTGATCCTTTTGAGACTGTCTCAAAAAGATGCTTTTGAGACTGAGATCCTGATTCAATGATGAAGCAGGACCTGTATGATGTGATGGGAATGTATTTGTACACTTCTCTAATGCTTTTCTTCAGACTGGTTTAATGATGTGGGCCCATCACTTCTCTTGTTACTTTACTTCTTTAGTAAGAAATTTTTACTTTAGAAAGAAATCTTTACATCTTCATTTCCACATGATTTTCCAATCCAATAACCATATGATTTTCCAGGGCTACATTTTCAATAAATATAGACATTCTCATGAGTCTGCTTTAAATGTCTTTTAAATTGTCTTTTACTTAAGACTTTATCATGATTTGTGTCATTTGGCATCTGGAGGAATCCAGATTCTAGTTCAGAAGAATTTTATTTTAGCCTTCAATGTACACACCAGGTGCCTAAGTTCATGTCACTGCCACCTGCACTGTAATCTGCTCTTAGTTTACTGATTAATTTGTGTCAATCTCTTAAGCACCTATTGATCACCGACACATTCCTCACAACTGTATACTGTTATCTAGTAAAGAAATGGACATGAGATTATTGAGGTTCTTTGAAAAGAAATTAATTTGGAGAGATCCTAACACAAGATGAATTAATCATATGTAACTTTAGCCATCTGAAATATATCATCTAATACAGGTCATTTGGTTAGACTTACAGAATAAATAGGAAATAAGAAGTATGTCTAGGGTGCTACTTACTGTCCTAGGTATCTAAGAACATGTTGGTATCTGGGACAGATGAGACATATTCTTCGTAATTCCAGAATCTTAGAATATCTTTAATTTGTCGTACTTGTTAAGGTAGCCCTAAAAAGCCCAAATGAGAACAAATTTTTTCATGTTAGTCGTTGCAAATTTAGAATTAAAAAAATACTGTTTTGCATTCTCTAAATGTTGAAGATTTATGGCTTATTATGAGATTAAGGGACTATTCACAACAAAACAAATTAATCAAAGTTATATACAGACCATAGTTCCTAATTCCTCATTACTTCATTATAAGATGGACTTTCAAAAGTCACTTCTTCAAAGTAAAAACTAATAATTGGACCAAAAGTGAGCAGAAAAAATATTTAGGAAAAACATGTGAGGGTAAGGGAGGGTAGTTTTTAAAATTTGTGTTAGATACTTGAAGAAATAGATTTTCACTCACAAAAGGTATTTTCTTTAGTTAAAAAGCAATGCCAGCCAAGAGGGAGGTGAAGTCTGTGATAAAAAATAATGGAAAAATATGGTGCCCGATAGCAATGAATAAAATCAGCATTAGATAATGTAGAAAACTGATAAAGAAAACTAAAGGGATCAGTGGAAAATCTACAGCTAATTGGGCAAAGATAAAGGGAGACCCTTTAAACAGGAAGAAAATACTTACAGAAGTAGTGAACTATGTGGATGGTAGAATTTTCAGTTCTAGGCAGAATTAAATAAATATGTGTTTTCTAAAGGAATGAAAAATTTTATTTTTTCTCACTTCTGAGGAAAAGTGCTAAAGGGCAACACTAAATATTTCTAGATACTAGAACTAAATAATTTTCCAACAAGAACATTGCTTGTCTGTAGAGTTCTCTATTGAGGAAGTCCATGAAGTCCAAAAAAAAAAAAAAAATCCTGTCCCAGCAGTAACAATTGTTAACACCACTGATCTTGCAAACAACTTGCTAGTTAACCCAGTCCTCACTTGGGAAAAGTATCTTGGTTGTTCTGAACTAAGACTTAAAGAACAGTCCAATGATTGGTGCTGGACAATATGACTTTACAGAAATAAGTTTTTTCAAATCATCCTGTGTCTTGGTGAAATAGTAACTAAATTTCATAAAGTAATAGTGCTGATGGAACATACCAGATGTTTTACAGTTTCAGAGACACTGGATAGGGCTGGCAGATGAAACTTGCGATCAGTGGGAGGTCGGAGGCTGTCTGGAGCGTTAGCTAAGGGCCAGGTGTGATGCCTGAGGCGTCTCAAATTGCAGGAGCATCTACGTTTTGACAGCTGGATTGTCCCCTAATGCCTACACTGAATGGGATTCATCTGCCTCACCAAAGGCATCCAAAAATTAAGACGCTGGAGTCGAACTATTTTCCTTTTTCAATCAACAGAGAAAATAGGCACTTTCAGCGGGCTTTGCCTGACCTAACTGAAATGCCTTTCTGAGGGAGACATGAAACATCACTGTAACGTTCTGAATTTCTCTCCACCATCCATGGGGAAACCTGCAATGAGACAATATCAACGTAACACGATACAGGAAGAATACCAATAACTTGAAAATAGTTTGTAAAATATCTGTAGAAGGATTCTGGATTTTGGAAAAGATGCTTTCTTGTGAGGAACTAAAGAAATACAATCAATTGTCTTTGTCCAGAGAAGGTCAAGACTTTGCAACCTATGACTGCAACTGGAGAAGAAATATTTTATAGCAGGAGGCTTTAAACTACCAAGGAGAAAAAAAAAAAAAAAGCCATAAAAAGACATACTATCCAGGAGCTTAAACCAATTGGAGAAATTAAAGTGCATGTTATTTACAATGGACGCAGCTGTATGGAGGTAGCTGTGTGACTGGGACTGTTACTGCTAGGGACTGTAAAAGCTTATCTCAGGATACAGAAGCTTCTCTTTGCCTTGCGTGCATATCACAATGGGATGCTACCATGCAAACCAAAGAGAAGAGCTTGGTTACATCTCTGGTGAGAGTCTGTGGCCTGGGATACACCAAGCAACAGACTGAATACCTACAGTTATTCACTTTGGCTTTGAAACCTATGAATTTCAGAACTAGTTTTCATAAAGTAGAGAAGAGGCATTGCCCATTTATCAGAGCTGTTGCAAGTTCCAAGGAGGCCTCAGAGAAATTATTTACTAGGGCAAAAAGGGAAGATGAAAAATGGTGAAGATGATAAAGAGGGAAAAAGAAAAATAATTATACAGAATTTCCTCTCCCACTGCCATCTATTTTGGTAAATATCATTTTAATTTGGTTTTGGATCTAAAAATGTTATCAAGTTTTATTTTTTAATTTCAATATGTTTTTGAAAAAAAGAGGAAATATTTATCATAATTTGTTTCTATTTATTACTCTTTATTTTGTTTTCCTGCCAATTTTGTTTTTTTTTTCTCTCTCTCTGTTTGTAGATTTCTCTCCTTTCACTAAAATGCTTTGAAAGAGAGAGGAAAGATATTTTAATGTTTTAAACAAAGAATTTCTTCAGCCAGAAATTAACTGAGACACAAATTTTCCTTTTCCTTAATGACGTTAGAAATACACACACACACAATATTATAAAACTATTTTTTTCAAAAATTAGTGAACTTTGAAAATAATAATACATAATAAATCCATAATAAATGGAAACTCATGTCAGTATTTAATGATCACGTGATTTTCATGACACCTGTGTGCTTTTATCTTTTTCCCAGTATTTAGAAAAAAGATTTACTACTGCTTTACAACTACAAATAATTAAGTTGTTGTTTTACATCTTTATACAGCAGCTGCTGCTGAAATGCTTTTATAAATGAGACCATTTTATAACATAGCGTGATACAGGAGACTCTTCTATTTAGTTAGCTCTGTATGCAGGCAGCCTTAACCCACTTGATATTATGTCTAGTGCCTTTATATATATTTATATATTGGCTTCTGTTTACAGCTTTACAGCCTTTTTTATTCTTGTGCCTTTTTTTTTCCAGTGCACAGGTTTGGGGAACAAGCAGCTGTTCATTTGTTTTGTCAGTAATGGAAAGAAGACTTGAACAGCTGATGACAGGTAATTTGGGCTGATGTTCAAGATCTTATAATAGCACAGTGTGGAAAGCTATCACTTTATCTTACAGTGCCTGTATAAGTGTGACAAGACTTTCAGAACAGAAGAAAATTTGCACTTCACAGGGTAAATAATGATACATGAGAAAATAGGGGTGTTAAGAATGACGTATAGAAAAACTATATGCAAGAAGCTGTTTCTGGTGCACAGCAAGGCATTTTAACGGACCCATACAGTTTTGGATAATGATTCATGACTGTCATGTGTTAGCACCCCTTCTATCCACTTTTAGTACATGTACAAATCTAATGTCATGCTTGAGATATCTATATTCTTGCACTGGAAAATGATATATGTCATCTAGCTATGGAGGTTCAGGAGTTTCTAGACAAATTTAACATGCTTGCATTTTGTCCAGTTGGAGACTGTTTTCCGCTTGTCATTCCCTCTCTGGAGGTTTCTCTTCTGATATATTTTCTGGCAGTCCTTTGGCAGCTCCTGTATGTTTCCAGCAAGTCATTCCCAAATGGTTATGGCTGTCCTGTGTTCCAGAACTACTTCCATGCAGGAATTTGTTTTTCCACCATCCTGCAAGGAGAGCTCTTTGTTGTTTCCTGGAAAGGGCAGTAGTAGGAATGAGAGCTGTTCTCTCCTTCTACCTTGTCTGACCTAGTTTTTGCATACAGCCGCCGTCCTGCTGCTTTGCTCTGTCCCTGGCAATGCTCTTACTCCTTGTCCTACTCAGGGAGTTCCCTGTTACCTCCGCTACAGCAGTATTTGGCTCCCCGCTGCCACTTTTTAATTCATTCTGTCAGCTTTCCTACCACTGCTGGCTTCAAAAGTTTATTTGCTGTAGGCAACGGAGAGTCCACATATGGAGCGCCTGGAGAGGCTGTCCTGGCTGCTGCCCATGCCTTCTGTTAGTGCCCATCTCCAGTTGTTCAGTTGCTCCTTAGCTTGATCATGAAGCTGTGAAAATGTTTTTTTTTTTTTCTTTTTTTTTTTCCAGATATCCCATACGTTGCAGTTGAAAAGTCGGTCGTCGCTTGTGATAAGTGACCCAGTGGTTTGGCTTAGCCGCACAAAAAAATTAAAATAGAAAATATGTTATGGGGAGTTAAGGTGATAGTTCGATCATGAGAAGCCATATGCTATACAAGAATGGCCAAAGCTATTTGGCTCATCCAAATGCAGAGACCATGTAGCATTGTCTTTATCATTATTTAATAGCACATCATTACAAAATATTTGGAAATGCAGAAATATTTTCTGTAGCTAATCATAACTATTGAAAACTCATCACTTGCTCCACTGTACTTTCTTGTTCCTGATCTATGCTGCTCCTCAAGAATTGCTTATGATTCTGCTCTTCTATTTGGTTTCTCCCATCCAATTTAGAAGGCTTTAGCCTCACTACACTACCCTGTGTGACTTATTTTTCAATTTATTTGTCATATTCCAGCTACTGGATCTGTAGGATCTCACTAGACTCTTGCTGGTACTGTGTCTCCATGTAGCAACTGGATTAAGAGAGGATAATACAGCTTCTGTGGTCTGAAATGGCAGTGATACTTGGAATGCAAATAGAGATAAAAAAAAGTTATGTAAATTAATGGAAAAAAGTAATAAGGAGGTACAAATAAAGGCAAAAGTTAAAAGTAGGGCAATGGACAAATAGTAGACAGACAAGTCAGTAATTAATGACAATATAAAACAACTAGTCCTTCAGCCAACTATATCCTTTGTATTAAGTTCTACAACAATATTGAGAAAAAATAAAATAGGGTGAAATGGCATGTTTTACCTCCAGGCTGTAGGGTTTTTTTTGTGCATACAGTCCTCAGTACAAAAGTTCTTGAGAAACAGAATTGGTATTTTTATTCTTTGAAGCTTCTTCACTGGCCACCTTAGGCTGTATGGGGGGAAGTGCCTGGATACTTTCATTTGTGGTAAACCTGTGCACAGCAGCAATGTGCTACTCCAGTAAGAAGAATTTGTCAATATTCAGACAGATAGCTTGACTTCAGTACAAATACTGAAGTTCTTACTTCTGCTAATGAATGTTAAAGCTCTCTAATTACATTTATTTTGGGATGTATTGTTGCTTTTTTATTTGACCCTCAGGCAATTGAGCTTTTTATTTTCAACCCACAAAAAGGAACCTCTGAAATTAAACAGCTCTGTATTTCAGTCCCTGTAAATTGTCCCATACGATTAACACTATATCCAATGTATTATTTTTAAAGAATAGAGAGTTATATATCTTTTTTTCTGAGCTGGACTGGGATTTCGCCACCTACCTTCCATTCACGTTAATAGGAATCATGCAGACAAATTGGTCTCAACAACATACTTAAGATTTTACCCTTCGATCTCAAGCTAGATCTTTTATTACAATCTAAACAACCAAACATCTAAACATCTTGCAGATATGAAAGTCATATGCCTGCCCATTCAACATAAAAAGAGAAATACCAAAATGAGGTTATTTGACAGGAACTAGAAAAAATAAATGGTTACTTTATAAATGACAGACAGGACAGATGGAACTAAAAGTCATGCAGCCGAGAGACGGATCAAAGATGAACAACTTCTTCCTTGATGTGGGAAAGGGAAAGCAACAACAAAGTGTGTGGTACAGCCTGTCCTCATGACACGGCCAGGGCAGCTACAGAGCTTAGAGAAACTTCTGAGCACCGTGAAAGCAGCAAGAGTCACGAAAAGGGAAACACGTAAATACACTGAAATAGAGAAAGAATCGTTTAAAATATACGTATTGAGTCCCTTTCCGGTAAAGCTGCCAACTCTTGGGCTTTCTTTAATGAACACTGTGAAATACAACAAAGTATTTTAATAATAGGGTAACAGGGAGTTTGGTGTTGTTTATTTTTGTAAAGGAATAAAAAAAGGACATAAACCTAGTGACAACATTTTGAGAAACGTGAACCTTCAGGCTCAAGAACTAGAGTATTTGTGTGTGTTTGGGATGGCAGTGCAGAGGGAGGGAGAGAAACAAAGACATTTTAATCTATATTTAAATTATCTGAAACCCAGTCCTATATTTTTATAACCTGACTTGTTCAATGCTAAAACTGCATTTCAGTTGGAGTCCAATTGTGTTCAGCCTTTTTCTTTCACTTAAGAATTTTTATTTAAATGACCTTGTATTGGAGAAGCAACCTGCCTGGCAGATCTGCAGCTACACGACGGCTCAATTCCTGCCCCAAGAATATAGTCCAGGAATAACATCTGGAAGGCAGGAACAGGTTCTGGTCATCCTAGCCCAGATATCACAGTACGCTAACACACGTCTCATTTTTATCACAGGATACACTCATACTCGGACTTGTTTGCATCAAATTAAGTTTTCATCCAAATCAGCACGTTGTGCAGTCAGCCCTTTCAGGCTCCCATGGAAACCCACTAAGCAGCCCTTAATTGAGGGGGTGGCAATCATTGTGGAGATCATAACCATCAGAATGGTTATGAAGGCAGGATCTGTTAGATCCTTAAATCCACTCCACAGCAAAATGGAGACATGGTTTGGCGTTAGCTTCCAAGGTTAAATTTGCTTAGTGCTGACCAACAGAGAGCTTTTGCCTCAGGACATATGTTTTAACTAAATACTGTTTGATATCTACTTTTTTGAGGGGAGCGAAAGGACTTATAAAGTAGACTTTTACTTATTCATTCAACCTAAATGCTATTCAAAGGATAGATTAAAGCTTGAATGAAGTTACTGCATCCTGTTCCAGAAGGCCATTTTATTTTATTTTTTATTTGATGTGTTTAGTCTAGTGGGTAGGTTGTAATGTGAACCTGTTTCTCATAGATGAATGTATCTAGAAGAATAAAGGAAGAAGGCAAGAATAAAGGAAGGGCAAGAGGAATATGTATTAAAGTGAGCAATATATTCCAGTGTTGCTCTTGCTATTCTATTAATAGCACCCATGAGAAGACCCATCTTACATTTCATAGCAGTTCTTTTTTTCTCCCATTTCCCTTTCCCTCTAGAGCATCATTTACAGGAAATGTATCTCCCTAATATTTTCTGTAGTGTTTCGCTTGGCAATTCATTCTTTGCCATAAGCTAGTGTTCTTGGTGTTTCTGGAGTTTTACTTGTATTTTTAGTATCTGTAATCTTGAAGCACAAATTATATATTCATTGATAGCAATGTATTTTACAGCATAAAGCTTGCTTCTTTCTTTCAAATGACTCATGGATTCTTCAGGTAAAATAATAATTAGCTCCCAAGAATTAAAATAAAAATAATCTGCACTGACTGTCAGTGCTTTATCGTAATGTTGGATAACAGGGTAAGTACAAATGAACATTTTTAGTTTCTTTCTGTCTTGCTAATTTGCAGCTAAGATTATATTTCTGTAGCTTTCACCTCCTATGGTTCAAGAATTCTGACATTTGTGCCTGCCTCCTGTTGCTACCCCTCAGACTCATCCACGCAATTCTTCTATGCCTAAGTGAATACAAATTAACAACAACAAAATTGTTCAAGAACATTTGGTCTCTGGAAGAAAAGCACTTGTCATATAATCCTGTTGTTGCTGAGAGAACAGGAGGGATTTCCACTGATGTCATTAGCAGTTGGATCCGATTCAAGCCTGGATTTAGCCGAACAGCAAGAGAAGAACAGAGCCCTGGTGGGTCCTCCCGCGGCTGACGACGCTGCCGGCAGCTCAGGAGCTCCCTCCCCAGCGCCAGGTACAGCCGTGGGCCTCTCCAAGGACCTCAACCTGCAGTAAGAGCAGGGCTTTACCTGCGGGTGAGCTTGGAAGAGCCAAATAAAAACAAGTTCCTGCCCTCTCTCTTTCAGATATGTCATTTTTGTGGGTATTTGGACAAAAGTGGTTTGCGTGGTTAGGAAATTATGGAAATATAGACTATATATAGTCTGGTGACAGTGTTAAAAGCCTGCACCTATGTTCAATTTCTATTTTGAATATATTTGAATGACTAAATTTCTTTATACTCAAAACCAAGGAAAGGCAATGGAGGAAGAATAAACTGAGCCTGCTTTGCACCTTTCACTGACACAGAACATTGTTCTGTGTTCCTGATAGCGTAAATCACCTGAAATTAGGAGCTTCAAAGGTGGTTTTAATAAATTTGGTTATCATTTTTCTAAATTTGTTTTATTCCTCTTTTGTCCAGCTGCAGTAAGTAGAACATAAATAATGCAATATTAAATTTTTCACTGATGCTTTAGCAGTGGAAGGTGGACTTTACCCAAAGTTGTGTGTAGAGAGCTGTGAAATGTGGCACTCGAATCTCTCAAAGAAATGGTTTTCTTCAGTGAATATGGATGCTGAAAATCAATTATATGTAGATGGGCTATGAGAGAGACAAGCTGTTCTGTTGATTTAGGCATGACCTGTGTGATGATGCTTCATCTCCCCCTGCACTAAATATTCTTTCGAATGATATATTAATGGGAGGGCATCCAAAATACTTACTAGGCAAATGAATGTGTAATAGCCAGATGGTTTATTTGGATTTTCAATAATCCTCAGAGGATCAGAAAAGAGATTTATTTAGGATTCAGTGAGTTGCAGCGTGCAGTTACCTGTGTTAAAGTATCTTGAAATTTAGGAAGTTATAATTGCAAATCTGTTCTTTTCTTATTCTGTCTTATCTATAAAACACTGTGGAAAATGGCAGCTGGGTTTTCATGGGATAGTAGGACCAAAGGTGGGAGATCTTTAGAGAATAGGATTGTAAAAGGGGTGGTGAAACAAATTACCTAATGAACTCTTATACTATTTTTAGGACTATTTTAAACTTATATCCCACATGGTATTCAAAATCTAGTATGAAGACCATAACACGTGCCTCAGAAGGATGTGTAAGCCTACTAATATATCTATTTTTCAATATATTTAATTTATTTTGCTATGTCCTCTCTTTATTGGAACACACTGTAGTAAGATAGAAACTTTTATTTCAATATCATCGTGCTCTTCATGCTCTTAGCTCAGTATACGTCTGATCAAATATCTGCAGCTCAGGGAATGAGCCACAGCTGCTGTATAAAGGCTGGCTTTTTTTCCACTTCGTCTCCTAATATGCATTTTGTTGTTGTTTTTTTTGTTTGTTTGTTTGTCCACTTATATGAATGGGTCCTTCTGATGCCCCTGCGTATTCTGCATGCTGGGTTTTGTCTGGAGTACGTATCTACTGGGGAAAATTGAACCCTTTTCTGAAGCATTTCAGAAATTCATGTCTTCTGTAGACCAGTTGGCACTGGCAGCAACAGTCAACCCAAATGATTCTTGTCTACAGCAATCAGCAAAATACTTAAAAACCTCATGTGTCACTTTAGCAAAATGTGGAAGTCTAAATTCTGGAGAGCAGTTCAGGAATGCCTCTCCAAAGCTTCTTGTCACTGGATTTGTCCCAGGAGCTGAAGGTGTTGGGGAAAACCTATCATCTCACACACCCACAGTTCCAGGATTGTGTCTTTACTGTGCTGGATACTTACAAATCTCTCTCCCCTAAGTGATTCAGAAAATATCCATTTGTGCAGCTAGGGCCCAGTTCACTAAGTGAACTTACCTGATTGCACTGAGCTCTGCTAAAATGACATGCAATGGTATAATGACATGGCAGTGAGAGAACACTGGAGTCATTCATTCTTCACAATGACAGAGTACTGGAAAGACTATGGAGCAGGCAATCAAGCCTCAGGATTTTCTTCCTTCTCCTCCTCACTCTACTGAGTTATAAGTCTCAGCCGCTGTGGTCTAAGTCCTGGCATCTTTCCCTTTGGCTTCATGAACATGGCTTAGCTCTTAAAGGCAGACTCCTTGCCAAATACCCAGATATTCTTGGAATCTACTTGCTCACTCTCCCACAGGCTAATCTCCAGCTTTTGGAGGCCAAGTTCTTTAATGACTGACTAGGCAGAGGAAGGGCTACAGGTCTGTGCTAAAAAATGTGCTCATGCTCTGAATCTATGTCCCACAGAAATGCCAAGGGGCAGTCCTGAAATACCTCCCTCGTGCTTGATTCCCAGCTGTGAATCACAGGTCATGGGAGTCATTCTCCTTCCTGGTGTCTGCAGAGATAGCTGGAGGTCTCAGCTAGTACCAAGATTTCTGTACCTGACCCTGAGTGCCTCGCTTTAAGCCATGTTGAGCCTCACCACCTACATCCTGCCATACAACAGGACACCATCTCTAGTTATGTGTTTTGACAGACACATCACCCTTGTTTTCTATGGAGACCTCTCCACAATCCCAGCATGTCATCCATGTTGTGCTCCAACAGCATGTGCAGCCATCCTTGTGAACCATGGTGTGAAAACCTCCTTGCAGTCCTTCCAGTCCTTGCACTTAGAAAGCAGTCCTTACACCACTTGTCACCCCTCACCCTGTTTCATGATGAGAAATGTCTTTGCACAAAAAGTAATCTACATCTATAAGCTGGCTGTCAGTAGAAAAGTGGATTACCCTTGCCTCAGCATCCCTTATTATGAATCAATTTTCATACATGGTAGGCACTACTGTTCAATAAGCAGTTCCACCACTGGTCAGAATGTGATTTGAACAAACATTTTCTGACAGCAAATGACCATTGGGTAGATGAAACTAGTAATGCAAGTATGCTGTAACCTGGGAATAACACTGCAAGAGCACACCTGTGTTTGAAGCTAATACTTTGCTTTATTTCTGAAATATTTCTGAAAGTGTAAACTGGAGCCATGTACGGGGAAAGAAAGGGTTATCTTTTTTTTTTTTTTTGGCTTGTTTGATTTGGTAATAAGAAATATATTGTTGGCTTGTAAGCATTTAATCTCAGAATTCATTTTAAGGGTTCAGAAACAAAATCTCAGATGACCCAATGCAGCTTCTGCTTAAGCGAGAAGTTGTTTTTCCAATTATTTTAACAGGCAACATATGATATAAGTGAAACTCTCTTGTGGTCCATAGAGGTTGCTATAGTTATCAGGAGAAAATAGTCTTCTTGCTGAGTAGAGAAAACAGGATTCTTCTTTTAATATTCACAATATCATTTTACTGTTTGACAAAAGACTGTATATGTGTGTGCACACACAACACACACACATACCAAGAGATATTAATCATATGCTTCAAACAAAAACATTTTCTGCATTATGACTTTCCAGTATCTTTAGGAAGCTGCAAAAATTCCAGCAAAAGTCAGAGAAGAAAGAGAGGAAAAAGTATGGCTTCTTGTAAGTTAAAATTAAGTTAATTGTAGGTTCCTTCACACCAGGAATACTGTATAGTATGTAGGGAAAAAAAAGTACTGTCAAGCAGAGAAATGGGCTTAGCTCCTGACATCACTCAAGTCTGTGACAAAACTCCCATTGGTTGGCTTGAAACCAGAACTGCATGTGTTATGTTTCCCACATGGCAAAGCACACCTATAGCAAAATGAGCCTTCGGAGTCCGATTCCCTCTCCTTTTAATTATCATTACTTACTCTGTCTTATTATAGTAAAATCATTAAACAATGTGTTACTATTAATCTCGAGAGAAAAAAAATCTGTTTGCTTCTTTAGAGTAAATCTATATGCATGCACAGTCTGTTTGCTGGAGATTCTGAAGGGAAAAAATATTCCCTGAAGCCCAGCACAGCATTAAGTAGAGATTTCTTTTTCTTAGAACATCCAGTAAACCTATTTTTAGGATATTTTCTGTTCTTAGGAAAACTCTTAAGAATCAGCACAATTAAAATATTCTTTTTATTTCTTATTTTCATACCAAACTTTTTCAGATATAATAGTTACAAAGAATAGTTACAAATAGAGGTTTATTCTGTGTTTTTTTTGTTTGTTTGTTTCTTTTTTGTTTTTTGTTCTTTTGCAAAAATACCGCAAAATGAGATTTGAGCAGAAAATCTTCAGTAGGAAAGAGAGGTTGTTTTTGTTTGGAAAATGCAATATTGTCAATACTTTTTAAAAGTAAGCATGTATCTAAATGTAATACTTGCCATAATTGGGACACTACAGTTTTCCCCCAGGAACACTGATCCCTCACCTACTGCTATCTGGAGCTGTGGTCAAATACCTGATGAAATTCTCAGCTGATTTAAACAGATGTAATTACTTTAACAGAGAGCTGACAATCAGGAGAATCTCACCTGTTAACTTTTTGAAGGCAACCATTTTATTTATTCTTCATCTCTGAGCATTTATGTTCCAGTTGGTCTCAAAAATCACATAACTGGAAGTTGTAAAGACATGCTGGGTAAAAAATCATGGAAGGAAATTTGGCAGGAAAAGAGACAGTGAAAACCCAAAGCAAAATCAACTGTGATCTGAAACACTTGTGATGTGAAACATGCAGGATTTTCACCAGTGACACCTAAAGTCCAGGATTTCACATCACAACATTGCTCTACTCTTACAGGAGAAGGTTGAGAAGTGATTCCTTACCCCTGTTTAGCACTTGTGAGGCTGTACCTGGACAGTATCCTCCAGTGTGGAACTTGGAGCATCCCTGTGCAAGAAAGACACTGCTGTGCTGGAACAAGTCTGGCAGAGGCCCCCGAGCTGTGCTGGAGCTCGTTGCTCCAAGGCAAGAGATATGAGTCCACTTGGCTTGGCGAGGAGAAGGCTCTGGGGACTCTCTATAGCTCTCTGCTCTATGGGAGAGGAAATTCAGATTAAATATGATGGTTTGTTTTTGCATCATGGTGATTGTCAAAGCAGGAGATGTGATGTACAGAGGCCAAGAGAGGCTGTGGATGGTCCATCTCTGAGATATTCAGAACTCAACCAAGCAAGAAAAAAGTCAATCTTACATGCCAAGGAGAGCGGGGGCTCACTCTATGTAACATCATACATCCTTCTGCAATGTTTCCCTTTATCAGCTAAAAATAAAGCAAGCATGCATAATGATCCCCTTTCATACTTGCTCATATGTCAATATTTTAGGGAATACATTGAGGTTATTGTGTTTCTTGATACTGAGGGATTTCTCTTTCAAGTTTTAGGCCAGTTTTCCATTGCACCCTCAATAACATGGTAAGGATCCTTTATATATCCTCCTTGCTTCAGCTCTGTTTCTTCTCTGTACTTTCTAGGTGATGGGTGGATGAGTCTAGACTCTTATTAGTTAAACTGTGAAGATGTTTGAAGATGAAAAAGAGATTATTTTTATCAATGATTATTTAAACTGATTTTTTGAGAGGTTGAAATACAGTCCAGTTGAGAACTGCATGCCAAAACTTTAGTAAAAACTGTCAATGAGTAGGTTTCTGCCAATATGATGTCAAATTAAAATTACATTTTGCAACAGTAAATTCAGTGCTGATAAATCTCTTTGGATTAAACATGGGACGCTGAAAGGATAAATATCTATTTTTCTCGTCCAGATAATTTTCCTTCCTATTAGGTTTTTATTTTCAAAAAGCAATTTCAAACCTGTATTTGGAGTTATAAACAACTACACAGGGAAAAAGTAAGTACTTAGCAGCAAGTGAAGTTTGTCCAAGGATTACAACAGTGAATAAAACCAACTTTGCTTTTAAAAGACGAGTGTCCTATTTTTGGGAATGTGACCCCTTTTCATGAATAAATGACGTGGTGACATTTACAGATAAAGCAAGACTTAACTGCTATGAAAGGAGATGACAAATGTCAGGATGTCAGTAATGATCTGTGAACATAATGGTCTCTCACCAGAGCATTGAGTAGATATATAATGTAACTGTCGCCTGCTAATGCTACCATGGAAGAAGAAAGCGAAGCAAGATGGGGAAGATCAAAAACCTCTCTGGAACCAACCTTAAATTTGATTGATGTGCATTGACACAATTTAGCTAATAAATTGCACTGTTAATGACTTAAAGTTTTTACCTTGTGCATATTGCTGTTGAACGCTATGAAATCCTTATAACTTGCAATTACATTGTGCCAGAAGAGGCGATGCTGGCCATACATTGGGCTTTCTGAGGATTTCTTTATCCCTGCTGTACTGTCAGGCCTCAGCTGTTGGTCTGTCACCTTTGGTGCAGCTGTAGGGAGCTAAGCACCTCGAGGTCGGTTTGTGGCACACGAATTCCTGCAGGATAAAGCAGGAAATCCCCAGCCCAGTCCTCACTTGCCTCCTGTACTGGATGCTCTCTCCAGCTGACAGTTCAACTGATTCCTCTTGGCTGGTTGGAGCAGGGAGTGTGTCTGGGAGTCTGAAGATTCAGCAATCTGGAGAGCTCATCCCAGTGTAGTGCAGTGCAGAAGAGGAGGCAGGGAGG
Organism: Crypturellus undulatus; assembly: GCA_013389825.1. NCBI lineage: Eukaryota > Metazoa > Chordata > Aves > Tinamiformes > Tinamidae > Crypturellus > Crypturellus undulatus. The sequence continues at coordinate 433,464 of VWPW01012043.1, read as the reverse complement.
GTTTTGCTCTCTTTGCGCTTTGTTTCCACAGTTATCCGACCTTTCCTCTGAACAGGTGAGGCTGCCAAAGGGCTTGTGTTACTCTGAAGACCAGGATGTTTTCAGAGAGATGGTGAAACTGTCATTAAAAGCCAGGCACAGTCAAACACAGGTGCACTAATCCAGAAAGGACTTGGCTGGTAGTTTGTTTATGAGAAGAAATATCATGGATAAAATATAACATTAATAAAATAAAACTGCACAGAACTGAGTTCTGCAGCATGGGGTAGAGGATGTTGAACAGTGAATAGATGTATTTTTAAGGACAATTCTGCGTGAAAGCTCTTGTTAATAGTGCACAGGTGCATCTTTAACATTGCTTGTATAAACAGAGTAATCACAATATCTTTCAGGAAAAACCTCATCACAAAAGAAACTCATCTCTATCTACTATGTCTCGTAGTGTGCATTTTAGAGTCAGAATCATCAATGACAATGGAGATGGCATTTTTGTTAAGACAGTCAGCATTGTAGCAATCATATATTGACATCACTAGCAAGAATTCATCTTGATTAACATCATCTATCTAAAAGTTAGATGTCTTCTCTAAGCTAATTCTCTTGAGCTTCTCGTTAAGTCAGTGGGGAGACACAGGCAGTACAGAGGGTCACCAACCCTTTCCTGAGATAAGTATTATGAGATAAATTGTGCCTATTTCTTGCTATTCACGGTAGACGGAACCTGACTATTTAGAATAGATCCTACTTTTGAGGTGGTTTTGATTAGGTGAGACAAGTGGGAGGGAGAAGGAGTAAAGAAGTGCCATTCTAATTTCCATGGAATCAGCTGATCAGTAGGGTCAATTGCTTTAACACGACCTTGTTACTGTGCGACATTAAACTGTTAAACATGATTAGGGATTTATAGTGAGGAGTCCTTCAACCATGATATTTTTTACAGCTTCAAGTAAATTGATAGCAAAGATAGGAAAGATCTCTTCTAAAATAGCAAACAATTAAAAAGAATTGCCCAAAAAAACACTTGGAGTGTTATGAGAGCATTCAACATCTATGTGGGTCCCTTTTTATAGGTATTCTGTTAAAAAGAAGCAAGAAAGTATCTTGAGATAGTCATTGTCAAACTCCTTCTTTCTGACAAAAAAAGACACATCATTTGCAGAAGCAGTCCTTCTGACATCCTTGTGATATTCTTCTGACAGTAATTGGGGAAAAGACAATGTCTGTGATCTCAGGATACAAGACAACCAGTCAGATAAACATACATGCTCTGGGTTTGTAGTTTGACTGCCACAGCTGTAGTTGTGGCTGCTGGTTCCTTCCCTCTATTTGAGAAATCAACCAGTTGGACTAGTATAACCTTTTCTCTACTGCTTATTTTTCTAGGTTGAACAAGAATGGAGGGATCAGCTCATCCTATTCTGCTCATCTGGCAAGATCCTAGTGAGAGCTTATCTGCTTGTGCTCGCATTTGGCTCTGCTATGGTACGATGAATAATCTTGGGCTAGATTGCCAGAAGAGCTGGGTGATGTCTAATTGAAGCTCTGTTAAGCTCAGTCCTTGCCTGAGCCATGTTCTGGTGCATAGCTGGCTGCATCCCTTGCTCGCTGAGATCTAATCCTTTGGCTTGGGTTCCCAGCTTGGCCTCGGGCTTCCCTTGTCATTGTCGGTTCCAGGTGCTTGGCTGACCATGATCACTGTCGTGGCACCTGTCCTGCTTGGGTTACTGGGGTACTGTGGGGCTGTGCCCTTGCGAGTGAGGACACTGCCGTGTTGTCACCCTCACTCTTGGATATCTCGTCCTTTTGGAGCAGCAATGCATCCTTGGTGCTTTCTCATGTCACCTCAGGATCAGATTAGAGAAAAGAGCTAGAAAATTGTGGAGAAATCAGGGAAGACAAAGGGAGAGGAAGACAAAATGAATTCCCTATGTATCAGGAAAATGTTCTTGCTCTAGTAGTCATCATATTTATGATGATATGAATGTCCCAGTGAATAAAGATTATCTATGAAGGCCAGGTTTTGTGAGGTGAAGCAGTTATTCTAGTGACCATGTAATCTATGATTTTAGTCCACAATCCACTTCTCAAGCATATCTAAAAGTAATATCTGTGTGAACTAACTAGGACCTGTTTATCACTTCGGTCTAATTTTTAGCCCGTCCATTTTAATCCAGGGATTCTTATTTTCATGTGCTTCTAATATGCTATGTATTAGTGAACATACCTAGTAAACATATGAGTAGTAGTAAATTATTTCTGTTTAAACGACATACTTTTTTTAAATATAGCTTTTTTTTCTCTTGAGTATTGTAATATTTAACAAACTCTCATAATGGGATAGCTTTCTGGGCTGCAATGATTGGAATATCATTTAGTCCTGGAGGATAAAAAGCCCATTACAAAGTAAGCTAACAGACTTACTGTCCATAGAAAATGTACAACAGATTTTATTTGTTGACCTACCAAAAAAAAAGAATTTTTGTTTCTGCTTTTGTTACCTTTTATATACATGAGCAGAGCTGAGAGAAGAATAGCAGTGGTTATATCTCAGCCCTGATGCTTATTAACAAAGAGTGACAACTGCTGACACAACAATCTGCCTCAAAATATATTTGAGTAGAGGATGAAATGGGTTGGCCTAACACAAACATATTATGTTAGGATCCCACCATTTTCAGAAAAAAAAAAAAAAAGAGAAAAAGCATAGTTTCAAATCTACTTTGCTGACAAGGAGATGTATTTTTTCCCTCGGAACTCTCAAGAAAGGAAGCAGAAGACTGAATAGGAAAATGGTGCTGAGAGTAGAATTACAACATGCTGCAGGCAGACACTGTCAGTCAAGTTCTTCTATTTTAATTTTTACTCTGAGATGTCCTCAGGTATAAATATGTATACAAATTCTTACCCTTAATTAACTGAGGGGCTTACAGAAAGCATTTATTGCTATGTGTTTATTTCCTATCACTCCCTTTATCTACCCGATAAGAGCTGCATGTTGAGTAGACACACTATAACCCCATAATTTGAAGCTACTACTATAGAATCAATTCTTCTGGATGATACCACACCTTGCCAGTCAAAAATGATTTGAGCTTAAATTGTCAGTTAAAGACGCTCTTCAGTCTTATTGTCCTGAACTTGCAGGCAGTCTATTGGATGAAGTGAATTACTTCATTGCTGAAAATGCTTGTAATTTTGTGTGAAAGACACAGTCAGAATACACAATGTTTTTCCCTGTTTACATTTCCCAGACTGCTCTGCTCTTTTGGTACCCAAGCATATTATAAAATTGCTGCCATCTAAACTGATCAATCAAGTCCTCTACAGTTCTGTAAATGATCAGGCTTAACTGTCTATGCAGCTGTTATTTGGCAGTGCTCCATGTGGAAAATAAAATACAAATATCAAAATAAGTTCAGCTAAGTTTATATTTCAGAGCCTGTTCTTGATGGTATCTTTTATATAAATAGAGTCGCTCAGGTCAGACTAGATGAAGGCAGACCTTGTCCATTCGCAAGTCCCTGATTCTGTAGTAGGGTTGATTGCAGTCGTCTTACAGAATGTGGCTGCTGTACCCTGTCTAAGCTCTGGGTAGGTGCTAAGCTGATATTCTGAACCTGTGTCTTACAGGAAAGCATAGGGAATGTATAGGAATAGTGTACAAAAGCTAGGGAAGCTGAGGGAGCCATGTGGTCTGTAGGATTGAGAAGGTGGATCTTTTCCGCAAAGGATGCTGCTCAGTTCTTCCCAAATGTCTAAGAGGGTCAATTTTTGTGGCATGTAAGGGTCATTAAAACCGCCATTATTGAGCCGCTATGGCTCTAGTGTAGACAGCTGTGGGTATCTTAGATTAGTTTCAATGAGGAAAAATAAAATACCAGGGCTTGTGAACTGTTTCCCTTCTTCACACTCCCTGAATTTAAATTCTGCCTTCCTATGAATTAAGCTAAACTCTTGGTACAACTTGACCTGAGCACATTCAGAAAATGTGAGAAATGTAAGAAATGAAGTTGAAGAAGGAATACAGCATGCATGAATAGTTTGCAGTTTATCCAGAGATGAATATGTGTCACCATCCCTTGCCATGGATACATAGAAGAGGGCACAGATATTTATGGTCTGGTAGACCACAGGAAAAACCTAGCCAAGTTGGATAGAGACAGCAAATCTCCACATACTTTATGCTCTGATTGGTCATGTCCATAAGGTATAACAGCCAACTTGAACAGATCAGCAAAGTTCTCATTAGCCAAATTCTGAGCTAACTTTTCCACTTCCTGACTGTGTTTTAGAGGGCGAAATGGTATTCACAGTTGAAAACTTGTCTTTAGCACTCTAAAAAGAAACTATCAAACAGTAAACAATCTGACTTTTTGATTAGACACAAAATCTGATAAAAGAAATGAAATAGAAAAAGAACTGAGTAGAAATCTACTAACTGCCTTCTCTTTCTGAACCTAACATAGTGCTGAATTATTAAAGTTACGAGTGAGAAGCTTTACATGGAATGATGGATACACCACCAGTTGGTCCTGGTCAGTTAAAATGATTTTGGGGTAATGTGGGGAAGATGATATTGTCAAAAGACCACGCAGGAAATGAAGTGCCCAATATAATTGTCAGTTTTATAACTGTCATGCTATGTGGAAAATTCCTGCCAGAAAGAACTGGCAGGAAAAAGAAAATAAAACAAGAACAACAAAATGACTTTATGTGCCATACAAGTTGCAATGTATTTAAGAGAGATCATTTTATGATCTCTTTGAGATGTCTTTTGCAGTGCATTTTATACCTTGCTTAGTTAAAGACTGCTGTGTCAAGATGCAGAAATGTACAGCAAATTTTAAGCCTTTTAGTGCAAACTGCAATATGCATCTGGAAAAATATATCTGATGTTTTTTTCCTCAGCAGAAATTAGAACTGCTGCATTTAGAAACACATTCCATTTCCATCAAATATACACAGTTTCCCCTGCAGCTCTTTTTATGTTAGTCAATATCTTTTAATGTTATCTGATGGTTTCCTAGGAGATGCCCTAAATGGCCGAACTCACAAGTTTGATGCTGGTGTTGGATAATATCTATATGCACTAAACATCTGTTTTGTTACTGAAGTCTACTCTGCCCTTTTTCCACTGGTCATTATGTTCCCTCTATGGGTTTCTAATGGCTGCTAATGAGATAAGAAAAACACTCCATGTACATTTCCATCTTTGCTGAGGCTGTGTGATCAGAAGTCTGTGCTCTTTGTTAGAAGGAATTACTTCAAAATCATTGTTAGTATTTCTTTGTGCGGTAGTTTGAATGCAAATTTTACACATATGGATTAAAAGGCCTTTTAAAAATCTGTACGAAGCGATTAGCAAGAGAAAGATCACCCCATTACTGGCTAAAGAGTCCTATTTGTGGAAGGGTGGGCTTGGGATTGATTCATGTTTTTCAGATGGTACAGTACAGGTTGCATCATTAATAGAAGATTAAGATGCCAAATGGAGAATTTTTACCTTCTGTTTCTGAATCTTTCACTGTAGGAAATCACCCGGGTATAGCTAGAGGTTGATTTTACATAACATGATGAGCAGACAGAGTGTTCCTCAAATTTAACAGAGCCTGCTGTTACTGTGGGAAGAGGGGCTGACAACTTGGGTAGTATCCATACAAAGCTATAATTTCTAATCTGTCAAAATCACTTCCCTTTAGAAAGCCTGATTTCATTAGCATGCTCGCTGTCGGATGCGATTGTCTCTCTTAGCAGCTTTCTTTTTACAGCTGTCACAAAAGCCAATCAGATTATACTAAGGGCAGGAAATAAATAAGTCTTTTCACTCTAAATTAATTTAGGCAAGAATAAATTGCATATGGCTAGATTTAGTTCCTACTTTATGAAGTAGAAAATTTTAGCAAGATGACAGATGAGGGCTCTAAGAGCAGTTATTGGCATAAATATGGTAACAGCCATTTTTCTGGCACTCTAGTTGGTGGACATAGTCAATATAGCTACCTATTATCTATTTCTCATAAATGGCAAACCTTTTTTTAGTAAAACAGAAAATCATAGGGAAAACTAATGTACAACAATCTTGGGCAAATTTTAAGAAAATATGCTACATTGTCCTGGGGTAATTCTTACCACTTTTATCATTTTCTTCATATATATAACTGCTTACATTACAAGACTTGCCCTTAGCCTCAACTGTGGTCATCTAAAGTTTGAGGATATTCTGCGACCTTGTTATGCTAGAGTGCCAAGGAGTTTCCAGGCTGAAATATACCTTTCTTTGACTTTTGTTTTGAGTCTGCTCGTGTAAGGTATGGAGAAGGCAAGCACTGCTTATCGGTTCTGTGTCGTGGCATCAGAAATTTGTGGGATAAAAGACAAAATTGTTATTTTTTTAAAAAAATACCTTGCTTTGGAGAGTAAGACATAAGACATTCCCCCTCAAAGAGTTGTGCCATTTAGCTTCCTAGGTTGAGAAAACAGCAATTTCAGAGGACATCAGTATATAGAAGAATGATGTGATGAGCATCATAAAATAGGAAGACTTTGTATCAGACTCGGCATCTCTGCCCTGGCAAGAAAATGAGGGCAAAACTTCTCAGTGGAGCAGTAGTGTGGTGGTTTTAGTTTTTAGCTACCACGTCTCATCTAGGGAAGAGCTGGAGCTGTGTTTTTCCATAATGAGTCTTTCTGTAAGGAGGTTGTGAACAGTTCTAGAAAATGTCATAACTTATCTCTATGATGCTGTGTGATTAGTTCAGCTAGTGGCATTTTTTTATGTTGGAATCTGTCCAAATCAGAAATCCAGCTCAGTTTTTAATTTCTACAGAATCTGTTATTTGTTGGAAGTGAGTAGCAAGCACTATGTAGGTCAAGCACTATTTCCCTTACGGTTATTAGGTAGTTGTATCACCCAAGCAGGTACAATCTGAGTCCCAGTGTCTTTTCATTGTACTCTGAAATAAAGGTGAAAGGCCCCATAATCATTATTGTAACCGAAGTGTCTTTCTATTATATTCTACTGCTGATCTTCCAGATTCTGCTTTTGGGGTTCCTGCATCCCTAAGAACCTTTAGGGATCCACTCCATTAAATCTACTTCCAAAAAAAAAATTACACTTAGGAGAATCTTCAGTTTTATTAAAATTCTTCCATGTCTTTGACCATCATTTTTCCTCTCTTTCTTTTTTGCCAGTTCCATCTGGCCATTTAAAAACAGTAATTCTATGTCTTTTCATGTGCTCCAGATCTTCTGCACTGCCAGTATTTAACTGACAGTATTTGATCTGTTTTATGATTACTCTTCATCTGTTGCTGGCTCCTCTCCTATATACTGGTAACTGCTTTGATCACCTCATCGCTATAATCTGTAGCTTCACATAATTCCTTCTGGAAAAATTCTTTGTCTTCTTTTAATTACTTTTTACCATTACCTGGCTAGCATCCATTGTCTGTTGTCTGGTTTTAATTTTTGCCACTATGAAGCCAATAGCACTCTTCTGCACTGGGACATTCAAGAAAGTCAATCCAAATTAAATGTTAAAGTTCATATTTCAGCTGCATTAAATCCCTGTGTAGACAGCCTTGTTAGAAGTAAAGGAAGCCTTAATTTTGTTTAATTCAATACATATTAGAAATGAATTAAGATAAGTCAAATGTAACCACTTCAATTTTGAATAAAGGTGTCTACAAAAGGATTGTGAGCTTTTACTAATCCATTCTAGATTCAAACTTTTTATTAACCTGTTTCTTATTTCCTGAGTATCTATGTAGACAAGACCTGATAATTTCTTTTCTATAGGAAAAATCTTTTCCTTCCAGCCTCATTTTTTTCTATTGATATCCTTTTGTTAATGTCTAAATATCACTCCTCTCTTTTGATGGTGGCTTCCATTAATTTTGAGTTAAGGAAGAGTTAAGGAAGGTTTACAGAATATAAATATTATTTTATCAATTTACTGTATAACAGGCTATAGATCCACATTACGTTCAGTCACACTAAGATAGATACTGTAAGCTCATACACATCTAGAATGGAATTCACCTCATGTAACCTAACTGAGGGATGCGTCTAGCATAAACATTTTTATGCTCCTAGTATAGTCAATGGAGAAAGAAGACTCCATTAAATGAGGGAGGAGGTGCAGGAAAATGGATGTCCTCCCCTGCCTACAAATAAATCTTTTCTTAAAAAATGAATCCCCTAACTTTTGCAGTCAAAATTAGATCAGCTGCCATTTTGCATATACGCGCGCCTCTATATGTTTTTATCCTATAATGCATTCTTTTATTTAAAGAGATTATCAAAATAGATATGAGAGAGTTATAAGACACTGAATAGAAGTAAGTCATGCACTCAAAGTCACAGTCTCTCACTTTCAGTCTTGTCACCCATGCTCAGGTTGCTTCCCTACCTTTTGAAGTTTCCTACCAAAACAGTAGCGACTTTCCTTAGTTGCTTTGACTGACCCTGAAACAGGGCACCACAAAACCCTATGTATATAAAGTGTGACCTCCTAAAAAGTTCATTTTGTCACAAAAAACTCATTGTTCTTGTATATTATAATGCTGTAGGCACTGGACTCTGAGTCCACCGACTTGTTTCTAGATGTACTTGTTGGCTGATGGTTTGAAGTTAGAGACCTCAAGCTTTGAATCCCATTGAACTGGCTCATTTAATAAGTATGTTGTCCTTTAAAGATAGCATGTATCCAGCAGCTCCTAGTGTAGATGATGAGAGTGAATTATCGTTAGCAATATTTAAAATTTGTATGTAGTATTTCAGGAGGAGGAACAGAGGAAAGGATATGACATCTGTAATGGAAAAGGAGAAAAAAAAAAAGATGAACTCATATATCTTTAAATATCCTTTGAGTGTCTATTAGGATTGTTCCCAGGAAGTGTGTCTCAGCAGCAGGCAAATGAGCATCCCATATAAACTCCCTCCTAGCTGATAGGTAGACATCTGAAAGCCAAAAAAAGAATCCTCCTGCTTACTTCTCAAAAGTATGATCCGCCTTTCAGATAATATGTACTTTCCCAACCTTGTCAGGTGAGGCAGTGCTTGAAAGCTTTTTAGCACTCAGCCTTTTATGTAGCTAGTTATCTCGGTAGGAGAGTTTGCAGCAGTCTTTAACCCCTTTTGTCATGTCCTTCTATCTCAGAGATGTCTCATGTAAGCTAATACCTTCTCTATGAAATCTCTCATTTTTTTCACGTTTATCTTGGCTTTGGTGGGCTTATTGTGCAGATCTAAGCAACCACATTAATTCATTTAAATGCTTTAACAATAATGACCCTAGTAGAAGAGAGTTTAGGAATGTCTGATCCATATATTTAGCCTTAGCATCTTTTAGTGGCTGGTATTTTTTGTGACTTGAATCTCCTAAATCCCTAGGAAGACTCTGCAATTGCTAAGTACATCTGTATCTGCTGAACTATCTCACATGCTGTCTTATGTAGCAAACTGGATCATTTCTTGATTGCTTCTTGATCATTTCTTGAGCTAAATGATTTTCCTTGAGAAATTAATACTGTCAAATACAAAATTTAAATAAGTTGCTGCAGGTTTTAGAGCCAGTGAAATGACTGCCAGTTCCTTATTCAGAAATCCACATAAACCATAGCAGACAACCAGCAGCCAGGACTCACACTGCTCTGCTAGTCTTGGCCACGTCATTTCCCTCCACTTCGGTAGAGTTCACCATTTCATTTTAGAAGTCTAGAGAAATAATATTCACAAAGACAAGGTCTGCATTTCTATGACAGAGAAATAGGAGCCTTTGGAAGTTTACAGAGCAAACTCTTGCGGCTTAAGATTTAGGTATCTTAACTCAGGTGCCCAAGGTCCAAGTTACCAGACAGTCCATTGACAGCCAACCTGCGGCAACAGAGTGGGAGTTGAAGGGAAATTACTAGATCTTATCAGAAAATATGAGTTTTTTTTTCAGAAATGTTGCATTTTACAAACTTTTCAGGAGAAAAAAAAAAGAAAATACTGCTTCCTGTTAGGCTGACTTTCAGAGTCATGTCAGTTAAAAAAATAAAAAAATAAATGGGGTATCAGAGCCTAAAGTGGATCACATTCTGTTGGAGAGAAAAAGAGGAACGTGGGCCTGCATAAGACAACCGTGCATTCTAGATGTTTTTCTGTGTGTACCTCTGACATTACAATCTGCACTCTATTTACTGCAGCTGAACTCTGCATTGCTAAAAGGAGCAAGGACACCCGTCAATTCAACCCACTCATTTCTGTTTCTTTTCAGCATCAACTTTTCAGCAAATTATTTCCTTCTGCTACAGCAACTTTCATGCTGTCATCATATTTTTTGCCTCTCTTCCTGGGACCATTGTTTTATCTTTGCTTTGTTCCATCGTGATACACAATGAGATCAGTTCTGTCATTTGCTTTTTTATAAAGGCACTTTTTATGAACCTTAAAAAGAGAGAAAAACAGTTGCCTAAAACATGAAGTTTCACATAGTTCAGGTTCCTCCATTCCCTTTGAATGTGAAGTCTGATAGCCCTAAGGTGAAATGGTGAAAGCAGATCTCATATATATATTATATATTGCTTTCAGTGATTCAATTTTATTATAAAATAAAGTAAGTTTTCATTGTAGCTTAAACTGGCTTCAATATCATTAAAACCTCTATGAGTTTTTCTCTAAAGTGAACATCTGAACTGAATTCTGCTTCCAAAGCTCCAAAAGGATTATTGGCTGGGAGAGACAACCCACAAAGGGATGTCAGTTTGGATGAAATCACTTTTTAATCTAGGCTTCAATAATACTTGCAAGTTGCATATTTTGCCAGAAGAAGAAATAATACAAAAGCTATTATTAAGGCTGTGACATGAATGGAGAGCCCAGTACATTAATTATTTAATTATGACAAAAGAATAGTTATAATATATCTTTTCCCTGAAATGAGAAGAAGAAAGTGAGCAAGCTGTGTCTGGCAAATGTAAGCGACCCTACTTAAAGGTCTTCCAAAAGGCACTTGAGTAAAGAGGCTGGCATGAAATGTCTGCTCCAGTGTGATTAAAGAGCCTGAGCTCTTCTTTTTTGTATGCACAGCTGAATACTTATTGCACTAGCTTGTCAGCTTGGCCTTCAGAAGATCGTGATCATTTGTACTCTTTAAACACAAAAAAAAAATTGAAGATTTTGATTGCCCTCACATCACTGCTCATTTTTGAAAGTTGAGCTTTACTTTTAAACCTGGTCCATTTGAACTTTTTTCAGGGTAGATTGACTTAGATTACTGGACAAAATTCAGTCCTGTTTGCACTAATTGCAGTCCTATTGAACATTTATTTACTTTTTTGATGTCTGGTATATGTTTACATGATTTTTTTTTAAAAAAAGGAGTAATAAAGGTAAATTAACTTTGCGTACTTTTTTTCTGGCAACTTCCCTTTTAAAATCACCCCAGTGTGGATTCTCTCAGAAATAAAGGCAGTCTAAGAGAGTCTGAGCAATAATGAATATATGCAGCAATCAGATCTCCCTCCCCATAGTAATGTTTGAAAGTTCTGTATTTTAGAGGTTACAGTTTAGAGTAGATATGCTCCACAGTAGAAAACAAGGCTGCTTTGTACTGGCTTCATTTTTTGTGGTTGCTCATCTCTTTCTATAATGCGATATTCAGTTTTAGCCACTGTTGTTATCATTTAGCAACAGGATGTCTGTTTGGTGGTATGTGTTACTGTATCTTAACAAAATGGAAATGCTTAGCTCTGTCCTAGATGATGCAATGTTTATTACTCTTGGCTATCCTATTTACGACTTTATGCCTCTGAGTTGCTGTGTATGGATCCAATCTGCTTTGCTCCTGGGGAAAATGTGTATGTGAAGTTTGATTTAGGAGGTAGCTTTAAATTCTACCTTGGTCTGATCTCATTTGAAATGGTCCTTTCATATTTCTCTACCTTTCTGAGGAAACAAAAACACAAGCTGTTGTTCAGTTTGCTTTTAACTGATTGTACTTTATGGGTTTGTTGATGTGACATGGATAATGGCCAACTAAACAGATTTGCTTTGGGTTGATAAAACTTTTCTGCTTCTTCTGCTTCTGGTACTTAAAGTATTCCTTAATAGCCTTAAGTTCACAAATCAGCACATAATATCCTAAGGATCAGCCAGACAGCCTTTTAACCAAAACTGCCACATACTTTGTATTCATCTGTTGCATAACTTCCCTTATCGGTAGGAGGCCTTGAGATGCTTGGAAACAATTTTATGAATAAGCAACTCAAGTGCTAAAACCCACTATGTATGAATTCAAATAATGTCTTTTGGACTTTTCATAAAACACTATATGCTCTCCTCATCCCTGGAGTGGATTTCTTTTATTATTATTACTGTGATGGCACATAATTAAGTCAGATTACATTTTTACAGTGAAAATAACTAAGACACTGTTCTAAATTATTCATCAATAAATTTCACACACAAAAACAGCAAAAGATAAGGATTTAAAATGTGCTTTGTGTTGTGTTTTTTTTTCTTCCTAAAACGAGATAATTTTATAATGGTATATTGAACAAATATGTCTCTCTCTTCCCCCCATGAGAGAACAAGAGACTTCATTTAACACCACATGTGTTATTGTGCTTATCTGCTGATTACCATATTACTTTGATTTGTATGGTAGATTGTAAACTCTTGTAGGATTATGGAAAGATTTCTTTCCCCAGGCACAAACAGTCAGATTTTCAGCATCATGAAGCCAGAGATGAGTAGGAAAGAAGCAGATTTGTTATTATATCTCTATGTATTTTTTACCCACTGATTCATCTCATTTTTATCACTTGCAGAGTCAGCATGAAAGCCAACTAAGTTAATGCACCTCCACAATACTGTCACACCACTAAGTTTTAATGCCTCTCCATATCCTCAATATGCTTAGAGAAAATATGAATTGCTGGATGGGACAACCTTAAGGAAGGGCAGCAGTAAGCATCAATATTCTTTGATTCATCTAGTTAAAATACTTCTTTTGATTATAAATGTGTACTATATGATAAATGGGAGTGCGGATTTGTAAACATTGAGGTGTCTTTGTTATGAATGGCTCTTTATTTCTCATTTTATGTTGACTCATCCAAATTTACAAATCTGTTTGTTTGGCATATTAAACTAATTATTTGGGTGAAGAAAAGAAGGTTGCTGAAAATACAGGAAGAGCTACTGAAGAAGGAAGTTTAGATGAGAAAAAAAAAGAGAGAGAAATAACTGTTCAATAAAGCTAAATCACCTGAATGCTGGTAATGTACGTCTATCTTATTCCAGAAATAGAATCATTTAAGATATGCAATGGAGATAAGTGCAGTTTCTGTGATGTACTAAAGGGATAAGAGCAAACAAGCCAAAACAGTCAAACAGATGTCAGAGGTGAATGCTGGTACTGTGGTCTGTATTTCCCTTGGGAAGAAAAGAGGTGACACATGTTTAAACTCAGTGTGTCCTGATTGTGTTTAAAATCAGTGGTACAAAGCAGCAGTCATTCCCACGGTCCAGCGTTGGCTGCAGAAGACAGGGTTCCTATTGCTGCTCCTCTAATGCCTTCTGAGGTGGCTTCATCTGCCACTTTCTCCATTAATGAAGTAACAATGACTACACTCAGTTATTCTGTAATTGGGAGCAGCAGACTTGGAATGCAGTCCTGGTCAGCTGTGTCCAAGATTTACTAAAGTTATGGAGAAAAGCTGAAAAGCATAGGGGCAAATATACAGTTTTCACAGTGCAAAGAGGTTGTCAGTACAGAGAAACTCTTGGTACAGAGAGAAACTCTTGGTAGCTTCTGTACTGTTCATCACATTCTTAAATTATTTCAAAAAAATGTAAGAATAATGTGACCAAGTTTACTGATATTACATAATTCTTCAGGATAGTAAAAGATAAAACTGACAATAAAAGTATAAATAATAGGGAGGAAAAAAAATGTTGAAATTCCAGGAGAATGGCCATGTGTTCAAGGACCTGCTTTTATGTTAGGGAGTTTGGTGTGGGATCATTCATGCAAGATTTGCATCCAAACACTGCATCTTACCTAGTATTATACCCATCTAAAAGCATGGAAGCAGTCCTGATAACCCATTGCCTTTCCTCCTTCTATATTCACAGATAGATTTTGATTGAAATCTCTGTGGAGATATTTTAGAAACAGATGAGGTCATCTTTACCATTTAGGAACAGATCAGTACAGTCCCTTATCTGGTCAAGTAGATGGAGGGAAATGAAGTTTTCACTCCACCCACCAATGAGAAACAGAGCAGTGAGGCTGATAGCTGCTTGTTGGGTTGTAGCAGGTGGGTGGACTGAAAATAATTTCTAAATATCACTTCCATTCTCCCACTTCACATGCAGATATGTGTGGAACCACTGGAACAAGCCGAAAGGGCTTGCTGTTTTTTTCTGCCCTTGGAAATTGTACAGATAACCAGAGGCAGGCTGACATGAAATATTGCAACATGAAAGGTTGCAAGGACTCTGTTCAAGTCCTTGAAATGAAAAGTTTCAGAGATGCTTGAAGATGTGGTTTAGAAAAGTGAGGGCTTGAGAGTCAGAGCAATTTGGTTCTGTCATTTTGACTCTCAGCATGAGTCTTTGCTTGCGTGCAGCATCAAGTCGCCTTTTCTTAAACGGAGTCTGGAGCATATGCATGAGATGAGCTGGCATGCCTTGAGGTGAGTCTGTAGCTCTGGCCCTCTTCCCAAGGCCTGCCAGAGGTACTATGCTGAAATTCAAACCTGTTATGGGCTAATGTTTTCCCTGTGCTCATGCCAGCATGCTTAAGCACTTTGCATATTCTGGCTGCCAGTTAAGATGTCTGTGCAAATGTAAGCAATGTCTCTGTCCAAGTATTCCTTACTCTCCCGGGTTAAAAGAAAGCATATCAAAATTGGAGGTGTTCTGAGCTATGGTAGTAGAATCCATTTCAAATATGGAACCATGCATAAAGTACACTGGGTTATAGGGTTAAGCCAAGTTGAAACATCCCAGTGCAAATTGTGACCTCAACTTTCTCCCAGGAGCAAAAGTTTTGGGACAGATGTTACTGTTCAAGACTTATTTCCAAGTGAGTGACTCTGCCTTTTTATAACACAAGCCTTGTTACACTTTGATTTCTTCCTCTGCCCTTGTCTGAATTATGTTACTTTTGTTGATGCGAATTCAGAGCCACTAGCCAATGACCATAAAAGCCATTCTATACCACATATTGACTTGAAAGATTTAGGTCTCCAGAATGAAAGGATGGCACTTTATCCACTCAGCCAGACTAGACCCTTGATTTTACATCGCTGTTTTCTCTCTGAGTTTCAGAAGACCTTTTAATATTTCAGAATCATGCCAGCGCTTTCATAAACTTTCCAAAGGGTGAACAGTAGTAGCTGTATTCCAGCTGCTGCTGAATCTGCTGTGTTTGTTCAGCCCTGAAATGATCTTTTAAGATGTGAAAATAAAATGTTTCACTAGTACTGAGCCATAAACACAAAACTGACCAGGGATGCTCTCTGCTCGACAAAAAAAACCTACCCATTTCATATTAGAACTATTTTTTTTTCTCAGCTTTCTGCATGAACACCTAATTCTGATTTAACCTGTTGGCTTTTTTTCTTTTTTTTTCTTTTTTTTTCAGCAGAGCTGGTCAAAAATTACTTTTGAAAAGTTTTGAGAAGATAATGGATATATACTTTGTCCTTGAACACACTAAGAAGCCTATTGCAAAGGCTTAAAAGAAACAAAGACATATTTTTTCACAGAAAAGAAGCAAGTCTCATTTACTTATTGCACAAATGTTCTGAATAGCAATATTTTAAGTATTTTGACGTGAGTCACAAAGCTGTTTAGCTGTAAGTTTGCAAGCCGATAATCCAGTTGCTTTTGTAGATTTGTCCTCATTTTATATTATTTATTTGAGTATGAGAAAAACATATGCTTGTATACATGCTGTAGACACTTTCAGTTGTACTTAATAATGCAAGTAAATCAGATTCCAGTAAGGGGAAGCCCTTAAGCCCCTGTTTAGTGTTGATGGAACTCATGAGAAATCATGGAAGTGTGAAAAAAAGGTTTTCACTCTCTTTCTTCTTATTAAGACTTTAGTGTCACTGGGAAAAGTGAACATGGTGGAGTAGGATGTAGAAGGTAGATGAAACAAAATGAAGAATCTGAGCTGGGATCATGGTGCACAGATTAGGAGAAATGAGGGTGTCTGTGATTGGATGGGGGTCAGGTGAGAGGAGAGCTGAGGCAGAGTGAATGAGAAAGGTTGAAAGAAATACCTCTAGATGACCTGATAAGAAAAAAGGATGTCAAGGATGCGAACAGTAATCCTCAGTTGGATGCAGAATAGCTGTCTATAAATGAGTCTGTGTTGTTTTTGCAGATAGAAATAACAGCCCTAAATACTTGGTGACCTTGGTGACCTCCTGTATACCTCATATGACTGCACTGGAATACCTGTTCTGATTGCACCTTTGATGCAGTAGCATTCAGAAGAGCACAGACTTTATAGATAGGTAAGTACTGTCATTTAGGCTGTTAAGGCAACTTTGGTACTTACAATATACAGAGAGAATATAGTTTCCTGGCCAGGCACTGCCCATGCTACCAAATTCTCTGTTAGTCTGAAAGAGTATGGACACATGAATCTGCTTCCAAAGTGAATGGTATGGAAGTTTGGAATCTAGTGCCCATGCCCACCCCATGCTCTAGTGTAATATATATCTGTAGACCTCTGAAACCTGCAACTTCAACTTCCATCAGAAACACACAGTTCATCAGAAGTTAATACTGTTGACTGAAGGGGTTTAGTTTAGATGCAAATCCTCTTACAGAAGTGTTGACAAGGCTTCTAGAACTCTGTCTTGCCTCTAATAACACTCCTAACACTTACTCTGTATAGGGTGGGTATAAAGCCTGTACTGGCTTTCACTGCAAGCTTACAGGTCAGAAGTGCGTTAGAAATATGCTGAAGTGTTAAATTGGTCATCCGATCCTGCCTTCTGTCAACATTTAAGAATCAGCTCAGGTCTTGACATCCGTGGGAGTACTGAAAGAATAACCTTGAATAGCTCTTCTCTTTCTAAAGGTCTCCCCTGGTTGGCAAATGGCACCATAACCCAAGAGAAATATATGACAGACATGGTATTTCTTTGGTAATTACCTGAGTTTTCAGAGTCAGTAGCAATTCTAAACACTGTATACAGCAGTTTAGTTTGTTAGTAGAACTACTTTCATACCAGAGAGGGGAAGTGGTTTTTCTTTTCTTTTTTCTTTTTTTTTTTTTCCTTTAGAAAAAAGCTGTTTCTGAAATTTATATTATGATTGCTTTGAATGTTAGAAAAAGCCTCATATGTGCAGACATAAAATAGGATTTGTACCAGTAATCCAAGAAAGGATGGTGTTATTAGGTGTTGGTTTACTTACATGTTTATTAGAAAGATAGTATTGCAGGTTTGGTAGTTATTTCTCATTATCAGAGGCAAAACTGAAAAGATTATGTGTGTGGTTTACGGTCATTGATGTTTCATTTGAGGCCAGTTGCTTCAGATGTTACTTCTGATGACCAGATCATGCTGGGAGCCCACCCAAGCAATCAGAGACTTAAAAGGCTTTAGAAAAACACACAAGTCATCCCTACCACCTGAATTATCTAACTGTATTGTAGCTGTTTAAAAGGTCTTCTTATTTTCCTATATCTCCATGATAATGCAATCATACAGCATTGGACTGCAAGGAATCACGCTCTTGTCCTGATAATAACAGCTCAGGAATTGCCAAGTACAATTTTAATAGGAATAAACACTAAGTTATGTCCCATTTCCCCAGTAATATGAGGCTATGTGAGGTGTACTTCCATGAGCAAGTCATACATGGATAGCTGTTCTCTGCCTTCTCGTGCTATTTTGAGTCATCATCCACACCTGATCGCTGCTGTGTGACATAACCCTAAATCTAACAGTGGATGTGATAATTTGCTAATGGTCTGCTAAGAGATGTTGTGGTGCCCTTTAGTAGTTAAAAGCCCTGTCTGTTCCCTACCTGCTTATCTAATACAGTACTCTGTGTGCTCTAGAACATACTGTTCTCCAGGTTGTCCAATGCAGTATAGGTAACTTGATGCTTATTCAACCAAGTTTTAATTACAATTTCCATAAGAGCCTGTTCAAAATATCTGAAGTCAGACAAAAGTGCTGCTGGATGTGGGAAAGTTGTGATATGACTCGCTTGGTGGAAAGTCCATTGCTGTTAATAGAGATCCCATGTAAGGTCCATGATAGGATAAAGCTCATTAATGAGTGCATCAGAGCTATTTCTTTCAAAGGGCAAGAAAATAGCTATTTGAGGCTATATTCCTGTCCAATAGTGCACATCATAGCTTCCTTTAGACCAAATCCGTTCCATGAATCCATCTCTATCTCCATCTCCATCTCCATCTCTCCAAGGTTTCCTTGAAGGAGGTGGGCAGTGAATATAAACCACCCATACAACTGAAATCTCTTCTGTCTGCAAATGAAAATGGGTGCAAGGACAAGTTTTCCAAAGCTCTTGTATATATCCTTAAATAGTACAAAAAGCTCCTCCGGAGAAATATTATGCTAAGTTCATCCTTAGGTTTTCAGTCATGTCTTCTGTATTTCATTCCTATCACCATTATCAGTAGATATTCCTGATAGTTTTAATACACCAGAAGAAACAAAAGGTTTTGTCCTTGACAAAACCAGAAGAGAAAAAGCTTCTGAGGAAAATCCCTGTCCTTGTTCTTTATCTATTACGAAGAAATCCCTTATAAAGAGTAAACATCACAATGAAGCTCTTGGAAATCCTACTCTGAGATGGGAAATCATCTAGTAATGGAGCTTTCGATAGAACAGATTCTGTAGGGATTTTATTTTCTGGTGATGATTAAGAGGCTAGGAATCACTAGTAATACATTTTCTAGACGATGCATTAAAGAAGAGGCAGTTATCAGAAAGTCTTCTGATTCTGTTGAATATTCGATCATTTAGTAGCCTACAACACGCAAGACAGCATATTAATTAGTGCTTGGTCTCAGAGGGTAGTGGTTAAACCCAGAAACCTACAGGAAACTGTTACATCTAGATGCACTGATACTTTTAGTGAGAAGCAAAAAAAAAAAAAAAAATCTCCAAAATACAGATGAACATTATAACATGTTTCCTTAGAGATTTGCTGGCAAAGTTAGCTTTCATGCTAGCCAGCTGGGGTCTTGGGTTTCTATATGAAAAGAATAGCTCAGCTATGTCTTGAGGCTAATACTGAAAAGGTCATGAGATTCTCTTTCATGAAAGGAATAAAAGTAAGCTGAAAAGAAGAGGAAAACATAACATTCACTATAAATGATAGCACTGATTTAGTTCTATGCATTTGTCTGTACATAGAAAATGACATTGAAATACATTTGGATTTAGATTTAAGGAGCAACTTACTTTTTGCCTCTTCACCAGTTTGTTATTTATTTCTAGTCCTTATTATTTTAAAATGTTATAGCATCCAAAATATGCTAGACCATTTCTAAACACAGTCACATAATGGATTTTTTTTTTCCTATGATGAGCAAAGCAGTGATTTGAAGTTCATTCAGTGAGACCCTTTGGCCTTTAGAGCATTTAGTGAAGGGTTTGTTTTGTTTATTTTACAGTTCAGTGGAATGGAAAACAATTTTTCTTAAGCATTACCGGAGGCCATCAAACAGCAAGAAGGAATAATTTGTCTGCTGCTGCATGTTCAGCAGAATTTAAAGGCATCTATTAAAACAAAAAAAACCAAACAGGTGTAGCGATAAAACTAGATTTCACCCCTTTTTTTAAGAAAGTGTAATTATACTCATCAAACATAATGATCTGCTATTTTCCCCATTTTGCTATTGCTCAGAGTGTAATGAGAAAAGTTTTCATGTCCTGGATGGGTTTGATTATTCCTCATTTCTTAATGTTTGTTTCTTACCAAAAAAAGAAAATAGAAAATACACACACACACAAAAAAGAGAAGTAAGTTAAATTGTTTGCTTATTCACAAAGTGTGAGTTGGATATGTACTTTTCACATGACAGTAAAGTAACTGAAAACATACCTTTTTCCTCTGTCTTTTCCATAGAACTATATAGATTCAGTGTTGATTACATGACAATAGGGGGTCCTGTTTTTCAGTCCTCATTCTTATGCTTTTCAAAAACTAATTTTAATAAGACAATGGTAACTACATTAAACGATGATATGAAACGGGTAAGTAAAGCTGTTTTGAGTAATAATAATAAGATAAACTGTGTTTTTGAGAAATGAAATGATTCATGATAGTCACTTAGGTTGAAAATCTGGAGCCTAGACTCACTCCTTGCAATCAGCAGCCAAAATCTACCTGTAGAGTGACCCTGCAGTGAGAGTCACTGCTGCTTCTTAAGAAGACACTTTGGTGAAGTTATTTGGACTTCACAACCATGTAGCCACAAGCGGAATCTAAATTCAAGCTGAATTAAAAATAGTCATCTTCAGAAGCTCTTTCCAGAGATGAACTCTCATCTGTCCCTGATACCTTCAAGAGAGTAAAAAAGTAAACTATTAAGAAGGATCGGAAAAGCATTCTGAAAAACCTCAGAATTCATTTTTATGTTGAGCTTGAGCATGTAAGCAATGTAGTCCCATGGAAAATTGGTAGGACTTGAGATTCAATTATCTGTTTTAAATACTTAAAATGTAAAAGTCTATCCTGAACACAGTAACTCTGACAAGGTGAGTTAGGATCTTGGTCCCTTTATCTAGATAACGATATGGACATCAAAGGGCAACAACTTATTACTTAATCTGAATGCTGAATCAGCTCAAAATAAAGATAAGCAGCCCCATCCTGTCCCCGCTGGACAGCCTTGGACAGGCTGGACAGAAAGCAGAACCATTATTCTTTATTATTCTGGTGGAAATAATACTTGTTCCAGAGGTGTTATTTACACGTGCACCCTGAGGAGATTCAGCCCCTCTTTCACCTTCTTCCCAGAAAGATGCCCTAACTCTGCTGGCATGGGGTAAACCGCTGTGTTCACCTCTTGCTGGCTCCTTGTCAGAACTGGTAAGCTTCAGAGTCAAGCTTTCTCTCTCTCTCTCTTTTTTTTTTTTTTTCTGTCCTTTGGCTTTGTGACTCTCTTGTTACTGCCTAGTTGCACGCAACTCTAACTTAACCAAGCGTATTTTACAAATTGTACACTCAGATTTTTATTGCCCACTCTAAAATTCCCTTTAAATTTCCAATGTTAGAAATAGTCTGTGGGTTCACACAGGTTGGATTCAAAATAGTTGGCCTGCTAAGAAGTTTCCTATTATATGACAGTTGCCATCAGTCTGAGGCTGGGTAAAACTCAATTATAACACCTGAAGGGTGCCACTGATGCTAACACCCCTGTAATAAGACTAGGAACAGAATTTGCTCTATCTATCTTCTTTAAGATAAGGCAAAAATAATGGTTGTTACTATGTGTTACATTTTAGATTATATTGGCTATTTTTTTGACTAGCAACAATCAGTTTTATCTAGATTTCAAAGCATAGATGGAAATGAAATTGATATTCAGTTACTCATAAAAGAAAAATACCTTGAACGAGTATCTGCAACACTGAAGAAATAATTCCTTCCAAATACCCAGCTCATTTCTGCTTTAATACACGTAGTGTTTTTCCATTTGTTTATTTTTATGTTGAAGACAGATACTTTTAACAATGCATAAAGTGACATTTTCAGGCTCCGGAACTCATTCCCTGCAGCATTAACTGTCTGTGACTATACAAAGGTGACTTTGGATAGGGTGAGGTTAGCTTCTCCCTCCTCTCTAGCTTAATATTTCCTATTTAATGTCATCATTTTTTTTTTCACTTGGATTCTTGCTTTCTATTTCAAATAATGATAATGTCATTTGCCTTTTTCTTTTCTATTTTATGAGTTGGAGTTAACTGGAGAATTCTGGTGCTTCTAAAGCTTTTTATATGATCTTTTGGACACCTAGATTTCATACTGGTGGGTCATTCCCCTTAAAATTAATCTACCTTTATTTTAGGCATCTATAAGGTAATAGCTGAACTCTCAAGGGTCACTGTAGGGATCCTCCATGGTTTATGAGAAACACATCCACTTGCCTTTTATGCATCGATCTCTGGAAGAAAAATATGTCTGATGGAGGAGTCTATATTGACAATGCAGGATTATGCTACTAACTCTGACCCTAAAGCCGGGGCACATGAATCTGTGTGTTTAAGTTACAAAGAGTATTTTTTTCTGTTCAACTGACAAATTTGATATTGCATTCATTTAGTATCTATGCATTTCTTTTTGCTTTTATATTATCCTTTCACAAGACTAAAGTACTCAGCTCTTGAAAACAACAACAAAAACAAGCAAACAAAATAAATATTTTAATTATTTATTTGAAGAAAAGTCAAGATGAATGAAATCACAAGTTATTTCTTATATTAGAAGACATTACCAAAGCTATGATTTTTATTAGACAGACAAGAGTTTTAGTTCATGAGATCTAGTTCAATTTCCAAAAATTTTTTGTATTCTCCACTTCAATTTCTTATTGTTATATATAAAAATGTGTTATAATTAAGGAAAATCTGAATAGGTCCAGCCATGTACCCTCATGTCCTACACTTGGGAGCCTCACTAAAAGATTTTTAAGTAGATTTTAATGCTCTCAGCTCAGAAAATTTGCACACAAACTTAATATGTTTATCTGAAAGTGGACAGTCTGTCAAAGCACTAGAATTTACCTTTTTAGCTAGTCATTGGCAAGACAAAAGCGAAGTGAGGTAAAAAGGGAAAGCTAGAGCAGAATCATGATGTCAGCATTGTGTTTATATTCCACAGAGCTAAGGAAAGGGATAACAGAGTTCAATGGTCTCTAATGTTCCCTCCCTAGACTTTCCTGCCAAGCAGGAAGAACAACATGTAGTACATGAAGAACTTAATATAGTACAATTATTCTTGTGACATAGCTCTTTCCTTCCTTTTCCTTTTTTTTGGTGGGGAGGGCAGGGATGGACATGCGGGAGGATGTTCTTCTTCCCAGAAGTGGCTAAGGTGCTACACTGAGCTGTGTTCATGCATGATAGATCCTAACATCCCTTCCCTTTGCATCAAGGCTGCAGAAGGGGGTCAATCATAGGCTTTCCCTGCTACTCTGCCTTCTTTACACAGCAGAAAGCACTTGTAAAGGCCAGATTTTCTGATAGCAAAGAGATCTAAAGGAAGCTAAGAGGATAATTAAAGTAGCAAAATCAAACATTTTCCACAAACAAAGTTATGACAGGGGGATCGATGATACAGTAATGATAATGATATTACAAATCATCTTTCATCCCAGAGGATGCCAAAGTGCTTTGTATATTCAACGTACCACTGCAAGGAATTGTGTTCTCTAAGACTAAGAAAAAAACACCCATGGGGTGACATCTGGCAACTGTGTGTGGAATGGCAGCACTGAAAAGGTGAGGTAAGAGGAGGTGGAAAATCTGTCCACTAAAAATTAAGAGAGCTCATCAGATCTACTTACAATTGCCTGAAACATTAGGCTTTGCTGTGTAAAGTGCCTCTTCTCCAAGAATGCCAGCCTGGGTAGTCAAGCCTTGTGAATATAAAGAGAGGATGTGCCAAGAGAGAGTTTGCTCTTATTTACCTCACATTTGCCACAGTGCACACTCGACAAATGCTGAATGTTAGCTGGAAATGAGATCTTCTAACCTACTAAAATGGAGGAAATCTGAACTAAAAAGAGGTTAAAAAGGAGGAGCATGAACTCTGAAAAAAGGTTGGCTTTCAGAATGGGAAAAATAAGGCAACATTTTTCTCTGAATAAGAGATGGAAATTTATTTTTGTCATGGGTTAACCCCATTGAGTGCAGGATGTCTAGTTTAATTCTAGTTGTCTTAGCAGTTTCCAAGTCTTTGCTGTTTTTATTTATTAGTTTGTTTGCATTATTTATTATGTTAATATTATTATTATATATTTCATTTTATTATGCATTAACCATGTTGCTATATTTTTTGCTCTGTCCCAATCAGAAGATCACCTCTAGTCATTTCGAGCCCTTCTGGCTTAATATGCACCTTGTAACAAATGCAGACTCTATCTTTCCAAGAAAACTATCTAGTATCTGAACCTCACTCTCCATCCTCATCTTCAGGATTCTCAGCACAAGGTGAATTAAGACTAAAATTACAGATAAGTTACTCCAGCTCACCAGATCACAGATTGTCAGCTGAGCTGTAGAATTTGTCAAAGATGTTGATCTCAGCCCTTTGCAAATGCAGGGTAATGTAATTTAGCTCAGCCCTCTGGTACACTAAAGATGCACGCAACTGTTTTCACTGTTTTGCCAGCTAATGTTTAGGCTGAAGAACCTTTACTGAAATTTTATTATTTGATGAGCTTCTTGGTTTTCTTCTAATATCAAAGGATACTTATTTATTACATTTTTTCTTTTTTTTTTTCCTTTTTTTGCTAAGGAAGTGTAGATTTTTGTGAACTATTTCTTTTTAATATTTTATAAAAATTTATGTGACCAAGTGACACTCCTTTGTGGATGGTTTGCAGGCTGGCAATAGGTTTTGATGTAAAAAAATGCTATGTCAAATTGGTTATGGTCAGGATAAATCTAGAAATGACAGTACCTGCTATGATGGAGAAATGTTGGCTGTGATTCTAAAATGTTTGCTTATAACATATCCTTTCCTAGTTGGAAGTAGCTGTAGCTGATGCTCTTGTATACTTGAGAAAGTACTTCTTCTCTTAGACTACTGTAAGGCGAGAAAAGAAAGGGAGCAGATGGAAGGAGACTCCTTACTCTGAAGTCTACATTCAGCAGGACAGTCCAAAGCCTTTTCCTAAGATGTGCAGTGGGCTTCAGATCAAACTCTGTATGATCTGTGCTGGAATATTTAGCTCTTGGTGTTCATTGCCACCTTCTTTGCTGTCCGTGATGGCTCCAATAGGATATGATTTGCTACAGGTGGCACGTGTGCAAAGCCACCATGGGCAAAGCTTCGTGACATTCCTCTGATGTGCTGTTTTGCTGTGTGTCCCATCAAAATCAGACAAACATGCAAACATGGAGAGGATGGTGTTCCCGCATGTGCCGTGGTCTGCGGATGAAAGGGATAGAAACAAGCCCTTGCTCAGACTTCTGCTTGTGCTGCCGTGCACATCAGAGCTCAACTGGAGAGCTTTTGGTGCTCTCTGTTTCTGCCTCTCCAAGTTCAGAAAGGGTTTGAACACCTACCACTGCTTAAGCTCCCTATTTACTGTCTGAACACTAGCTGGAGGCAGGGTGGGGGGATACAAAGATTTCTTTTAAAGCATAATTAGATGCAAGATTCAGGCAGGGATTTAGATCTGGCTTGATTAAATCAGAACCCTTTTCTAATACAAATGAGTGTTACATTGAAAGTCTAATTCTTTAGGAATTTACAATGTGAGTGAAAAATGTACTGTCTGTTCCTTGACATTACTTCTAAGCTGAAAACTCTCTTCTTCAAGTGCGTTCAATAGGGTGGATCCCCAGCTGAAATACACCCACATCCTTCCACTCCAGTGGAACAACTTCAATGAATGTCATGCAAAAATTGGGTGGATAAAAGAGGCTGAGGACATTACTGATGGGCACATAACTCCTGCTCTTATCCTCAATAGCCACAAAATAAATGCATTTGACAAAATCTGAACTAAAAGGATGAAAAGCATGATGAAAGCAAAATCTTTTTGGATTCATCTCCTTACATTAGTATATTAGCAGGAAATCAGAGGAGCAAACTGCTATTGTGTCTCACACATACGACTTTAATAATGAGGGGATCTAATGAAGATGCTAATTCCACTGTTAAACTTCCAAGAAGTGAGACCTCTTATGGGTTTCAGAATTAAGTGACCTACACCGAGTTGTGCAGTAGAAGAGAAAGATCAGTTTTCTCTCTCAACAAGGCTTCCATTTGAGTGATACCTAAACCTTGCCAACATGGCAGAGGACTGTTTGTGGGGTTTAACTAGCTGGAACAAATAGAACCTAGAGTTTCTGTTCATGCCAAAACATGACACTCCCTAATGGGCTGGAAAAAGACTGAATGAATAGTGCTGAATGAATAGTGCTGGATGAGTTAAATACAGGATTTTGAAGACTGATTGAAGCTTAGACCTGCTGGATATATCATTGGCATAGTTCATATGCGAGTCATGAACAGAGCAGATCTCTTGCCCTTGGGATGATCACTGTGGAGAATCACCCCAGAGGAGCCAGAAGAGCAACCAGAAGTCTCCCATGCTCCCAGTTACTGCCATGTGCTTGCAAAGACTCAACTCATCCAACCAAGGGCTAAAGCTAGCACCAGCATGTTCATATCAGCTGCAATAACAGAACGTGCCTAGAGGCTCCGCAATGTATATCTTTTTTTTTTCCTTTCTCTCCTCACATGCATTAATCAGAAAGTTGAAGCCTAAAGTACCATATCACAAAAAATAGAGGGATGTTCACCCCTTGAGCACATGCTTTCAAAAGAACTGAAAAGTGCCTGCTCTAAAAAACCCACAGTCAAAGGTAAACAGATGAGCCAGACAGTTCAGACACATTGCAATACAAAAGCTGCATTAAAGCCCATTCTTTCAGGCATCAGAGGGGAAATTTTAGAAAGGCAGCAAGATAGGCAGAATTGAGTGCATACCAGTAGTGCCATGCACAGTGCAGCACATGTATCCTTGCCCCACAAGCACAACTTTCCAGCTAAACCATTCACAACACAATGTTCTTCCTTCCGGACCATCCAACATATTTGCTTATGGAAAGCAAGGAAGTAAATGAGGAGTGTGGTTTGGGGCTGTGGTTAAGGAAATGGAGGTCACAATAAACCAGTGCCAAAACATAGCACTAATTCCTATGGAGCTAAAGTTTGCAATAACCTCAGCACATGCTATACAGAATCTGTGTCTTAAATGAAAAAAAAAGTTTTTGAAATAAGAAGACAAATTTTTTTTCTCACTCTTCATCAGTGAGACACGCTAAGGGGAAGGACAAGAAGTAGGTAGATAAAATTGAAAATTCAAATGCCTTTTCACATGATAGATTTTATTTCTGATGCTGGAAGCAAGATCATCTGCTATCACCACTAACACAGTCCAGAGGAATTCAGAATATTCTGGCACTTGTCTTCATCTTTTATTTGAAATCTTTATATGACCCTGTGAGAAGCCACTTAAAGACCATTTCAGTAGACATCTAACATATCTAACATCATAGGAATATTGTTTTAATTTATGTGAATTGTTATTGTTGTTTGTTGGTTTGTTCAGTTTTGCCTTCGTAGTACATCCTAGCCTGGTCATACCAGCAAAGCTGAAGGTTCCTAAAGGCTGTAGAGGCAAGAAAAGAGCTTGTCAGCTGTCTAACTATTTGGCTGCAAGGCATAAATTCTCACTTTTGCTTTCATAAGGTATTTTTATAATTAGGTGTTGTTTGAGGTTATTGTTTCTCTACAGTGACACTAGAAGCTGTTGGGGACATTCAGTGATCCTCATTCAAAACACAGAAATTAGGAAAGATTCTAATGAAATCACTTGTCCAGATTCAAAAGCAAGTAACTATCATTGTTAAGATTAAAATCGAATTAGAATTAAAATACTAAAAACCTAATACCTAATACCTTCTCTACTAGGCTAAACAATGATGCAAAGTAATTAAAAGGTATATCATACTTTAAACCTCTTGAATTATACTGTGTTACCCTTGAATGAAAGAAAAATTTGGAAATGTGCTAACGAAAAAGACACCAGCACGGATGAAGCAATTGTGACTCAGTAACAGCAAGAGCTTCATTTCTGTATACACAGTAAGATGTTGATTGAGTTAAGCAAAAGTCTGATTCGGTAGTCCCTTAGGACAGTAGAAATTTTAATCAATAAAATACTTGAACAAAAACTAAAGACAAGTAGCTGCACTCAACAGCTGAAAATATTACACATTTTTTCATACAGAAAGGGCAAAAAAAATTAAATGTTAATTTGATTTTGTATAAAGGAAAACAATAAACAAATGATGCATAAAGAATCCCAAGGGCCTCTTCAGTTGTTGCCTATTTCCTTTACTGGAGTCAGATTACTTGATATTTGTGGAGGTTCTGACCCTCAAGTGTTAAAATAAACACCAATCTTCCCTTTTCACAAAGAACAATAATTTCTGTTGAAAAAAACTCCTGTTCCTAACTTTCTGATTTTCCATCCAACTGCTGCTCTCAAAGATGTGATATAAAAAGCCTGCTGAAGATGTTAAAATTGCTCCTACCTTTTGCAAGTAGTGCACAGATTTCCAATTCATGAAGATAAAATTCTATTTTATACAATTAGGTCTGAATTTCAATAGTTGATAGTTTCCCAGTCTTGCAACCCTATATTCAAACTAAGAGAAAAATACATACATATAAATATTTAATCTATAATATGGGAGAAAATTCAGAAACTTTCCAAAGTGGAGATTTTCTTCTATTCTACATTATAGGATTGTGCATGTCAAAACATTTGAAACTCAGCTATGACAAAATACATTTGTGTGAATGTCTGTGTCTATTTTAAGTAATGTAAACTATCTACACTTCTGGCTTTAGGAGGTTCTTCCAGAGAGTTATGGCAGGCACTGCAACACATTTTTTTTGGCATATCTGAGATTCTATTCCACATTTCAGAAACTGTCTAATTAAGTTGATATATGGAAAACTTTTAAGATTTGCTGGTCTCTCCAATGCTTAAATTCAAGCCATGACCTATTAGAATAGTGATGATAAAAGTAAGTTATCAATGGTTAACACCGAGAACTTTGTCATTTTCTCCTCCTAAGGGGACATGCTGCTCATTGCAGGGGACATTCATTACTGGGAGGAAGTCTGGAGGAAATCTATGGTAATATTAATTATTTTAAAACGTGCTTAGAGAAATATCGCTAGTTTAATACTGTATACCATCTGGATCCAGATCCTCCAGTTTAATATTGTATACCATCTGGATCCAGACTTACTGCTCGAGAGAATGTTTATAGTTATGAACTGCATCTTCACGCTAAGATTTACACACTTTATTCCCTCACTTTCATGGCACTGTAAAATAATTGATTTCTAACTGAAAAATACAGACCTTACCAGAAAAAGTATAGTCAATGCAAATTCTCGGTGAACTCTGACTCTCATGCCCTGGCTAGACCTTAAACGGAGGTAGAGATGCTTTCAATCACCGGTGACTCACAGTGCTAAGAAAAGGGGGGTTGTTTTTCGCTCTCTGCTGCAGCTCTGAATGCCACTGACAGAAAGCCCTGCAAAGAGATGGAAAGAGAATGCAATCAGACATCCAAATCTTCCCTTAATGCAGTGTCTTTCTCTGGAGCTTTTCCCTGTAGGGTACCTCTCAGATGGGGATAAGTAATGCTGTTAGTACATAATCCAATCACTGATGCAGATTGCTGCTAGACAACTCAGAACATCAGACTTCTTTTTCTTCTGTTGTAGGGAAAAGTGGCTTTTTACAGTAAAAAGAGAGGAAAATGTGGTCAAGGAGTTATTAACAATGTAAAGAAGGCTTATTATATATTCTCTGCATATAAGATAATTAGAAACTAGGTTTATCACGAAATATAAGAAATCAAAGCAAAACATTAAGCATTTTCGTGTCTTGGGTAGGATGGTTGCTTGATATTTCTGCGTCCCTGTTTTGTCCAGGCAGCCCGGGATGTGGGCTGCTCCTCCTTCCCAAACTGAGTCCATCTCTGGGATTGTCACAATGGAGGTCCCATTCCAGATCTTTTGTTCCCAACACTGGGCTCTCATTTCTCTCATTTGATACATGTTGCTTTTCGCATTGCTGGTGGTGCCGTCTCCTGACCCAGTTATTGCACTGGGACTTGCTGTATGTGTTTTTTCTTTCCAGTCCCCCATCTAACTTCATGTTATCTTTCCACACATCTATCTCTCTCCCATGATTTCTCTGTCTCTATTTTAACTGCAGACTGGAGGGGTCTGGGATTTTAACTCCCCTTTAAATATGAAATGGTGGAACTCTAAATACATCTAAAGACCATGAATATAATATAGAAAACATCACCGAATGGTCCCATCCACTCAGATTAACTAGGTAACTTTAACCTACTGAAGGAATTGTCAAAATTTTCCATATAGGCAATACAGACAGGTGGATGTTTCTGAAGCTCTCAGGAATTATGTCCTTCAGGTACCCAGACAAGGAGCATAATATTTAGCTCTCCAGCCTTTCAGAAGCGTCTGCGTCTACCATTTAAATACACTAGATAAACTGATTCTTTCCCATAAATAAGAACAAAAAAACACAATCAGAAACATGTTTGGTTGTGCAGTAGTAGTAGATTATTCAGATCTTGTAATAAATACATGGTTTCCTCAGCATTTTTTAAAAGGTGCTTTAGGGCCTTTCAGCTCTACAGATTTAGTTGGTTTAAAGTGTATTTTTTTGCATCTGCTAATGCTTCTAACAAAATGAAATCTACAGGTGTAATATAACCCTCAAACAGATGTTTAAAGTGAAAAAGACATGGAGAACATATGGAAATGGTACTAATTACTCCATTAAATAGTTGTTAATAATTGAAAAAATATTATATTTGACCATATTGTCATGTCTTTCAATCTAATCTTTCTTTCTTAAGCACATGAAGTTCCTTGTCAACCATGCTATCAGCAGCAGGATTCAGATTGTCCAGGTTCTCCTAGCAATTTGTGCATTGTCAGCAAATAATAATAAATCAATGTTAAAAGTTATAGTATAAGTAACTATGTTTCAGAACAGATAAAATCTTTTTTAAGAAATATTATTTTTAAACAGATTACTACAAGAAAAATATATCTTTTCATATTAGTATTAATTATTTAGTATTACCATCCTGCATAACCAAATAGGGAGACTCTGTTAGTAGTAGGTCCTACAGAAACATAAAATGAGAAAGCTTCTGAACGGTGAAGGCTTTACAGAACAAGAGAAAGATTATGAAGAAAATAAGCAGAGAGAAATGAAAGGATTTGTTTAGTGCTACAGAAGAAGAAGTAGCAAAAAAAATGATTTATAGGTTAGAGGTTGGTATGTAACTACTAGGACACACTTCTTTGCCTGGTAGATTATATATGACTTGCTCTTATGGTATTAGGGAAAGCATCAGAATTTTGGGGATAGATTCTGCCAGCTATCGCACAAGTGCCAATCTATAGACTTTCACATTAAAAATGACAGCTGAGTGAAAGTAGGGAAACTTGTGTACCTTTTCTGCTCTTGTAGAGCAAAATATAAAATAGTTAAGTATATTTATAGATTCTGAATGATTTTATTAGGCCCAGTAAGTTAGATGTAAAACCAGAAAACAGAGTATGCAGCCTACATTCCAAGCTAGAAACCTCCATCACCACATCCAAGATAGAGCTACTTACATTTTTCATATAAAGCCTGCACTTAATAGAGGTGAAGAGGTCAGTGCAGACTGGCTGCTCCGGGTCCTCTTCTTTTTACAGAAATACAGCAAGGATCTCATTTTCGATTGCTTAAAGGGACACAAGTTGTCAAAATATATGAATTTCCTGGCAGTTTTGATACCCCTGATTCATTCTTTTGTAACTATCACGAAAAGTGAAAGCATTGGCAATTCGAGTTAATGAGCATTTCATTGCTTGTGACAGTTTATTTCAATTAACATCGTTGCTGTTTTCTTCTCCAAGTGGGGAAAATTCTCTGGAAAGCTTCAGTGGTAACACGTGGAGCAGAGCTTGAGTTCTCTATCGCAGTCTGAGAACAGCAGACACAACTTGACCTTTACAAGAAGAGAGTATGCTATTCTTAAAGGAGCCTTCAACAACCTGTGCTCTGCTGCATAAATATATGTGTGTCTTCAGAAAATTTTTACCATCAAAGAAACCCCTATAAGTGGAACTCTCAAATGCACAAATCATGTGCTAAACTCATTTCTACAGTCTTTTCCAAAAGAATTGTCCTGACATAATAAGGTTGCAGAAGGTTCCTTCCCTCTGTCCTTCCCTCCTTATTTCCTTCATTTGCTCTTTCCGTCTGTGTTTCCATCTGTCCTATCCCTTCCAGATTCCACTGCAATGTTGGGAATAAGGAAATAGAGGCTTCAAGTGAGAAATAAGTGCAGAAGTGATATAGCAAATGTGATTCTCAGAGAGTTGATGAAACATGGATCATGAGCCTTGATAACTGACAATTGCTCATGTTAGTTTAACAGTACTACTTTCAGAAGAGCCCTTCTCCATGTGATAGATGAATCAATGAATCTGAGCATAAAAATCAATGGACATAAAAATCAAAAATCAAGCGAAAATAAATGCAATCAGCCTAATTGTGCAATTGTGAGTCTGTTAGGAAATTAGTACTGCATATAATAATTCCAAGAGAGGTTGAAGTATATGAGACATTTGGCCTCTGAAAGACTGGGCTTTTGACAGAAAGTTTTAGCCCTCTACACCACTACATCATCTTCCTAAATTTATCTGTTTATATATTTTTTCCGTGGTTGCTGCTCATTGTTCTGGTTAAATAATGTTCTTGTTTCTTTATTAAAGCAGATAGTAGTTTTCTCAGCTCAGCAATATTCAGTGCCTGATGAATTCTAGAGTGGCTGAGGTCAGGAGAAGCTTTGCAGGACTTATTATAACAATTTAACAGGATAATAAAGTACACTGTAGGGTTCTTTGGCTATCATTATAATGACTGTTACTATTACATGGTATCAGACTGCTCTAAATAGAGTACAAAAAAAAAAAGCTAACCAAGTGTACCCAAATACTCTCCTCAACTAAATAAATGTTTTCACTCATGTCAGGCAGCATAAAGTGCATTAAAGAACTTTTTCATCCCAAAATACCTGGAGATGTCTTAATATGTTTCTTTAATTTCTCTAACAGAAGCAGCCTAGTGAGAGAGCATTTTTTTCTCTTCCAGCTAGTGATTAACATTATTGTCTATTTTCATCAAGACTGCATTCAGTCTGCCTCCTTTCCCTGTCAGAAATAGGAAAATCCTAATTTACCCACTTATTTATATCACTGATATTTTTGTTACAAATTCACTGTTGCCTGGAATAATTTCATTAATGCTTCATGAACTCAAGTTGTTATCACACAAACAAATATGATAGATTTGTTTATAAAAATTATCACAGTGGTTTATTTAATTCAAAATAGAACACATCCTTATGTAAGTGTGTGAATCCAAAGTATTCTTGTAGTTTCAAGACATTCTTGAGTTTTGCTCACCCCACTTCCAAAAAGTTATATAACTATTTAGAAAGAGGTACAGAGGATAATTGCAAAGACAAAAGAGGCATAGATTCTATGTGAAGAGAAAAAGTAGAAAAGAGGACTGTGAAAAAGACAATAGACTGTATAAAATCAAGAATGCTGATGCTAAAGTGAATGCAATGCACAACTAAATTGTGATATTATTTGCCACAGGATGTTCTAGAAGACAAAAATGCAAATTAATTTTTAACAGAATTCAGAACTCTAAGGTGGATATCTCTAATTTTTTTTTCTTCTTATAATGAGTATCTTAAAAAGAGCAAGGGGACTTATAATCTCCAAAACTAAGTTTTATTTGAAAAAAAGAACTAGAACAGTTAGCTTCTGTAAAACCTAGAATGAGCACAAAAGTGACTATGAGAGACAGAGTAGAATTAAAAAGAAATTTATAAGCTCACTTTCCCCTATTTGTTGTGTCCTTGCAGAGCAATTATTTGCTTCCAAAAGATTTTTCTCTGAGAGATTGCAGGGGTTTTTTTCCTTTCTTTTTCTTTTTTATTTTTTAAAGCTCTGTCCTCCAAGCAAGCCTGCAGCTGTTTGCTTGGATCCAACAACTTTTAAGTAAACTTAGGCCCCAGCTCACAAATTCCTACAGGGCTCGGACAGCCGTGATTTCTAGATTTAATTAATCAGCTTGTGTACGCACCAAATCAAAGGTATAACTAACTGTGAAGTATTATTGCAACGGCTGCAAAAGAAATAAGCCTCTAAAACCTTGTCCATAAGTTTTTTAGATGTTCCCTGACTCTGCTTCTTGCACCTCTTCCTTCCTACCCTGTTAATGTAGAACCAGGTCCCACCAGCCAGATGTACACATATACAAATGGAACCAAATTAAATTGCAGACTCATTTGCCAGCACTGACATGCAAAATGCCATGCTAAGAAGAATCTAAAGAATGCCAGAAGAATACATTATATTGCAGAAGTCAATGACAATAAAACCAGATAAATCCTATTTTAAGACTAGAGTTAATTCAAAGGTCAAAGTGATTGGCAAAAGATGAGAAGAAGCCCTGAGTAAATTTCCAGTTATTTACTTTGTCTTATGATAGAGTTGTGTGGATCAGCGAATATCAAAAACTGACATCCAAAAAAATATGTGCCTGTAATGAGGCTAATCAGAATCACATTTAATTTAAGTCAGTCTTTCACACTTTATTCCACCGTTTAGTAACTTTTTTTTCCTCATATCCCATAGTATTTTTTCATTTTACCTATGGAGAAGAGATCCATCTCTATATCCTTAAACCTTGGGATGTTGTATCTCTGAATAGTGCCACTGAGTCCTAATTACATTATCTAAGATTATAGTATAAACAGAATTTCCCCTTGCCAAGGCATTTCCATATTTCAAAAATGTTTTCAACCTAAACTGATACAAAATGTGGATGTTTCCTGGAGAACAGACATTCCTAACAACTTATATTAGAAAACGTTGACTAACCATGTTGTTAATTACTATTTTTTTCAATTTGTCTTCATAATTCCAAGTGGCATACAAATCACCCGTGCATCTATGTTATTAACTATGCAGCTGTAACAGATTAATTAATATAAATGTAATCTGAAAGTCAAAATGCAATGAAATATAGTGATGTTTCAGAACCTAGTATTTCAAGGAGCAAAGCTGGAAATCTATTGCTATGAATAAAGGTTGTGATAAATGGGGCTGAGTTGGAGGTCTGTGGCCAGTGGTGTTGCCCAGGGGTCAGTACTGGGCCCAGTACTGTTCAACTTGTTCATCAGTGACTTGGATGAGGGGATAGAGTGCACTCTGAGCAAGGGGAGCAAACTAGGTGGAGTGATCAACACTCCCGAGCACCGTGCTGCCATACAAAGGGGCCTAGACGGGATAGAGATTTGGGCAGAGAGGAACCTGGGGAGGAATAACCCCACGCACCAGTACAACTTAGGGGTTGACCTTCTGGAAAGCAGCTCTGTGGAGAGAGATTTGGGAGTCCTGATTGACAACAGGTTGACAATGAGTCAGCAATGTGCCCTCATGACCAAGAAGACCAATGGGATCCTGGCTGCATCAGGAGGAGCGTTGCCAGCAGGTCAAGGAAGGGGATCCTGCCCCTCTACTCAGCTCTGGTGAGGCCGCACCTGGAGTATTGGGTGCAGTTCTGGGCTCCCCAGTGCAAGAGGGACGTGGAGCTTCTAGAGAGGGTCCAGCACAGAGAGACAAAGATGGTTAAGGGACTGGAGCATTTGTCATATGAGGAAAGACTAAGCGAGCTGGCCCTGTTTAGCGTAGAGAAGAGAAGGCTGAGAGGGGATCTGATCAACATGTACAAGCACTTGAGGGGAGAATGTAAAGAGGATGGGGCCAAACTCTTCTCAGTGATAACCAGTGATAAGACAAGGAGTAATGAGTACAAATTGAAATACAGCAAATTCCATCTCCACGTGAGGAAGAACTTCTTTCCTGTGAGGGTGACAGAGCACAGGCTGCCCAGAGAGGTTGTGGAGTCTCCTTCTCTGGAGATCTTCCAAATCCACCTGGATGCCACCCTGTGCCCCGTGCTCTGGATGTCCCTGCTGGAGCAGGGGGTTGGACTAGATGATCTCTAGAGGTCCCTTCCATCCTCAACCATTCTGGGATTCTGAGTAATATTTTGATTTAGATAAAAATGTATTATCTAATTAAAACAACATTCCCACCATTCTCACTTCTGATAAATGGGGTCATGCTGAAATGTTTGAAACATTTTTCACTTTAAAGATATGTCATTAAAATGTGCTATTTTGTCAAAGATATTTCTGTTTTAAACAAGGAAAAGTGTTGAAGTCCTCATATACTTTGATACTGCATAGTCCCATGGACTAAGGCATTATTACAGGGTGCAGAAAATCCTCTTTACCAAGAAAAACATATATAGCTATATCTCTGACGAGATGTGAACAATTTCTACAAAAGTCATAGGATCTATTCCTTGTACTTAGATGCATGGCTTATGCTTAACTAGCTAATGAATTGATCCTTCTCAAGTAAAGACCCAGTGTTCACAGTGCAGAAAGAGTTAGGTACTTTAAAGAATCTCAGGTGGAGACCCTGTCTGCCAAAATAAAATATGGCTCAGACCTGTTTTTGCACATTCCCAAGGTGAAAGTTGCATGGCTTCTCCACACTGTGACTCCAGGGTTTCCAATTTGTATCTGTATACTTAGAATTTTTTTTTGATATCCAAGTTGAATCTTTACTGCCCCAGTCCAAATCCACTAGTTTAAACAAGAACAAATCATTGACTTGTATGGAGTGCACTGTAAGGGTAACTGTGTTTCTTGCAGCTTATACCTCTATTTAAACATCCAGTCTATGACTTGAATGGAGAGCCAGACATATGGTCTTTAGTATTATCAATTGATTTCTCTCAAGTTCTGAAAGTAATTGCCCTAAATACACTCGTAGCATTCATCCTAAAAATAACCAAATGCCATGTAAAAGATGCTGACATTTTCCTGACAAGTGTGATTCATGAGGAGCAGCAGTGTGATGACTGGAAATTTTCCCAGCCAAAATGATTACAATGACAACCTCGCTATATGGGATGCACTGACTGAACAGCTGTTTTTACATTTACTCTTTATATATGCACAGCTGGCAAGCACCATCTTTAGGAAAGACAGATGGGTGTCTGTTTGTTTTGTGGGGGGGATAACATATTTATCACGCAACCCCTGTCATCTACTGAGAATATACATTGCAATAAATATTAAATGTAATCTTTCAAATTACCAAATAAAAAGAATTTTAGCACTATATGTGGCTTACAGCTTGAAATGTTGGCTCTGGTTGCAGCTCTGCAACACTTGCTCAAGCATTGTTAATATAGGCAGACAGAGCACAGGCAATGTAGAAACAGCTCTGATGGCACAGGTAAAAAAGGGTGAAGAAGACAGGATATGGACTGACAAGTGCACCAGCTGCTTTTTTGGAATTGTCTGAGTGCAGGACCTCACCTCATGGTGCTCCACATGATTCTCATGGTGAGTGGGTTACCCTTTTGCAGAGGGTAATCTGTGAAACACAAGTTGGCAGCATGCACAGTGACCATAATTGTTTTCATGTATGTTATTCACATGGTGGAATGTTTTATTTATACTTAAACTGCAAGCTCTTTGCAGCATGTATATTCAATGGTAACTGAAGGCTCCTGCTTTGCAGCTGCTATCACCATGGAAAGCATTTATGGCCTTTTCCATAACTTTGTCAGTAAAATAATGTAAAACCTATAGACAAACCCACAGTTCCACAGGTCTTCAAGAAATACAGTGATTCTGGAAAGCTAGCAAGACTACCCTTTTTTACCAACGTGTTCTCTTTGTAGCACAAAAATATTTTCATGGTTCATTCTCATTTTATTTAATATACATGGTGAAAACTTGCAAGGTCACGGGGATTTATGCTAGCAGATTTGGCAGCTTTTTAATATTTACTTAGGCTGTAAAATATAATTTGAATTTTGGAAGTATTTGTCATTGTATCTAAGATGGATAAAAGTATGTTTATTATAGCTGTATTTGCTATGTGTGATTTACATTGTTATATGTTGACTTTTCATTTCTTCAAATGTCACGATTGCATTTTTGTCTTTCCAACTTCCTCAAAGTATAGAAAGTTAAATTTTTTTTCCACACTGATGACAATCAAGTCTTGTTACAAAGTCTTAGGGTCAGACTGCTATCCTTATCAAGCAATAACTTATTTTTGGAGTATACTGTATGATGCCTTCTGTTTTGCAATGTACCATTATTCAACACCGCCAAAAGCCTCATTGCATATTCCATAATCAGGATCTAAGTTTATACTACACTAAACCACTGAGCTGGGGAGTGGCAATAAGCACAATTTATTCCTTTTCTTCTTTCCCTCCCATGTGGTTTTCTTTGGCAGTGCTTGTGTACTCTGAAGATAGTGTTTACAAGTTCTGAGCAATAGCCTCAAAGGAAGCTTCATGGTGCTCATAAAGGGTGGTACAAAAACAGCCAAGGATTTATTCCTTCTCCAAAAGCATGATTATCCACAACATTATTTTTTTTTGGTCTAGTTCTTTGTCCAATCTAATATCATAGCTGGTAACTTGTTTATTTAATCCTCAAACATTATTTCTTAGATCTTTAGTAATACTTGGTTTTTATTTGTGTTTGTTTTAGCATATCACAGAAGATATTTTCATTGATTTAGGTGCTATTTTGTTTGAATAGGTCACTTTAATAAATAACCTAAAATACTCTGATTTCCAAATCCTCACTGCTATTCAAAATCTTGTGCTCTTTCCAAAAGCTACAGGTTTTCTGCAGTGGTGTCTTTGCTGACTTCCAAATCAGTGATGAAAGTATTGACCTTCATGCAAAAGGATCTGATGAAACCCTCACAGCTCATTTGTGCAGGAGCTCACTGCCCTGATGCACAACATTTTCAGAAGAGCATCAAATATCGGGCAGAACATATATACCATTCACAAAGCCTCTCTGCCTCCTCCTCTATAGACTGTGAAACTTTTTTGTGTGTTTGAACAATGTTATATACAGTAATATTCCTTATTTCTGCACTTCTAAACTTTAAGCCAAAAGACCATTTCTTATTAAGCGTATGTATCATGAGCTGCAGAAGTTCAGTCTCTTTGGACCCTGTAATCAGTGCTGCAGTACTAATAATTAGCAATTAAGCAGTTGACTATATATACAGCAAGGAAGGCCACAAAAGGAAATTATTTGCAAGAAATCTGATCACCAGTTAGCTGTCTATTTTAGGCCAATTAGTATGTAGGTTAGAAATACAAAATTCACCATTTAAATAAAAAAGCATATTTTCAAAATTACCAAAGACCTGTAGTGTCCAAAAAACTCAGAGAAATGTCTGACTTTTCAGTGCTTCTGATAATGAAACCTTTTTATGTAGCTGCATAAGTACAAACTTAGGTGCCTCTGAGGTTTTAAAATTTTGGCTGCTGTTCAACCAAAATCAATCAAAAACTAATCAAAAGCAAAGAGAGCATGACAACAAGCCAAATATTCACAGCATAATGTGCTAAGAGTTTTAAGGAATAAGGGTTGCTCTTATGTACCTACTCCTTTGCACAGGAGGTCCGGTCCCCTAGCAAGCAGCCAAAATGCCTCAGATCTAAGTTGCTTCTTGGAATAACATTAACATTAATAGGATGCATTGCTTAGAGAAAGAAAAAAGGAAAACTTTATTTGCACTTTTATCTTTGGTGTGTGCTGAGAAACATTTGAGAAACATCAAGCCTGGAAAATAAAATAAAATAAATAAAATAAAATAAAATAAAATAAAATAAAATAAAATACCAAAGGCATCTAATAGCAAGGTTGGGAAGTCAAATGACAGATGTTTGAGAAGCCAAATGGCAAGGGAGTTTGAGAATTCAAACAGCAGATGCACAGTAAGGCAACAGGGCTCATCTGAGAGAGCACCTGCCATTTTTCATGCACCTGGTTAATTTTTGAACTATAATATTTGTGCATGAAGGGAGGTGCAAAGGGGTAAAATGAAGACACAAACCCAACGGGATGAGGTCTTAGTCACTGTTAGGAACTATCAGCACGGCTGCCTATGTGAGATCCTTAGTGTAATCAGATGAGGCAGCTGTTTACACGGTTGGATTTATTCGCACTGGAAAACAAGGGGTAAACACTTCTACTGCAAATATCAACCTTGCCTCTCTACACTTGCACTGCTGCAATGATTCTGTTCTTTAGGCACTTTTGGTGTGGAAAATCTCCAGGGAAAACAAGGATTTAATTAATAATCTCTTATTTTCCTCAGTAAGGAGAGGAGGGAGCTCAACTGAAGAGTTTAGATTTGTATATATCCTTTTGGAAATGAAAAAAAAGAGAGGGTTGTTCAACTGCTTTATTAACACTTACTGTGTATTTGTATGTAAAATTTTAGTATAATACTGGTTTTCTCACAGGTTTGGTAAAGTGAAGGAATAGAAATGTGAAGTAGTACAAATCATTAAGATATGTTGCCTCATTGAAAGATCCAGCAATTGAAAATTTTAATGACTTTTCAC
The DNA here is from genome assembly GCA_013389825.1 of Crypturellus undulatus. Lineage (NCBI taxonomy): Eukaryota > Metazoa > Chordata > Aves > Tinamiformes > Tinamidae > Crypturellus > Crypturellus undulatus. Next base: position 393,050 of record VWPW01012043.1, on the reverse strand, counting down.
ACTAAATGTAAGTAATCCCTAAAGGGAAGTTGGCTTTGCTATGAAAACCCATAAAAATGGGAGATTTTATCTGGCACGTCACAGGAAATTATTTTGTTCCTCAAAGCCCTGAACACTGAGGCACTAAAATATAGAAAATGTGTGTGTATACACTAAAACACGCATGTACAAACTTATTTCCACAAGTTCATAGTGTAAAAGAGTTCAGGTAAGTATTCTTATTCATACTTCTGTTCCATGTTGGAGTATGCCATACTTAGAAAAAAAAACAGTATAAAAACACTAAGCTGTTAAAACTTTTGGCTCTCTGTGGCATATCCATTTCATTATATACATTTTAATACATTTTAATGGGTAGACAAATTAGATGTAGAGAAATCACAACAGACAATTGTTCCAGCTACAGCTGAGTGATAAAGTGAGAATCCTTTTCTGTTTTCCAGCAGCACTAGCCACAAGGTTTTCTCTCTTCTGGATTTGATCCTGTGCTCAGTGAAATCAATGAAAATATACTCCCATTTTGTTCAAGGGAGTATTGGTAGGAATTGTACCTTTCCAGCATTTATGCTTCTCCCAAATGAACTCAGCATCAGGAGTTAGAAGTTATATGATGTTCTCACACTGTTTCTTAAGTCTTTATCTTCATTTGATTTTTTTCTTCTAGTGAACTTGATGAATGAACTCTGAAAAATGTAACCAAGTAGCTAACTAACCATAAAGAGGAATGTAAGAATGCATGAAAATGTATGAATCCAGACTCAGAAGCAGGCTAAAATTTTTATATACATGTTTTTTTCATCTTCTCAAAGCTTCTTTTTTATTGTTATTTGTATTGGTGTTTGTAGATATGGCATTTAGTTGTTTTGCCCCAATAGTACCTATTTCTCTTTCCACTTTCACTTCTTTTTATAGTAACATTCAATACAATGTAATAAGTATTATAGCAAAAAAGAGAAGTGCAAGATTTCAAATCAATGTTATTTTAGGTATATAACTTGTTGTATTAGGCAGATAGCTTTCTATCACATCTAAAATCTATCTAAAAATGTATTAACAGATTACATTCCTTCTGTTCTTGAGTGGGTTGAAATTTCTAGCAACTGACTCCTTCACTTTTGTTTTTGTTATAAACTGAATAATATGGAATGCGGAGTTCTTTTCCATAAAACATCTTCAAGACTCTGTTCACTAAATAACCATGAGAGTGACTTGAAGTAGCTGACTAAACTTTCTTATCTCCATTTTATACATACAGAAACAAAGTTTAAATTACTTTCAGATATTAAGCTAGATTTGAATCCAGATATTTCTCTTTCTTGCTCCTGCTACCACATACTTTGTTCTTTTGGAAAGTGTTGTAGATTTTGTACTCCTTTTTTATGGCATCTAATTACCCNTTGAAGTAGCTGACTAAACTTTCTTATCCCCATTTTATACATACAGAAACAAAGTTTAAATTACTTTCAGATATTAAGCCAGATTTGAATCCAGATATTTCTCTTTCTTGCTCCTGCTACCACATACTTTGTTCTTTTGAAAAGTGTTGTAGATTTTGTACACTTTTTTTTATGGCATCTAATTACCCTGAAGTTTTTTAATAGTACTTTTTTTCATTACACATATTTGATATATGCTAAAACATACACCAGTCTGAAGCATCCTGGAATTATAATGGAAGTGGCGGAATCTTTCCAGAAATATTCTGGGATAAATGCAGTGTTATGTTATAACTGATTACAGAATTTACTTTGCATGATTGAAGAGTCTCAAATCTTGAAAGCAAGCTGACTTGTAAGGCAGGAGTGTGTAGTATTCTGTCACACATACTCCTGAACAAGAGCTTTGTTCTAATATCTGATTACTGTTCTGCTGAAATGCAATATGTGAAATAGTATAAGATTTTAAAACCTTAAAGATTTTAAAAATGTGTCTTAACAGTTGTTGTCTGAAAGGGCAAATCAATGGCTTCCTGCAATGTTAGGTGATGGAGGCAAAGCAGGGAAACCAAAGTAGAACTCTGATAAAGAGTGGTGAGGGCTTCAAGTAGTCCATCAATGCTCTCCTCCTAATATGTGGTTGATAAGGGCTTGAAAACAGATTAAGTGAATTTCAATACTTTATTATTATTATTGATAATTCAGGAAAGGAGACATGATTGGCTGGCTTAGATGGAGACATCTGCAAAGTCAGTGCCAAAGCCTGAGAAGAATTCTTCTCTATGGGTTTAGAAATCTAGGAAGCAACATAAGGCAGGATATTTCATGCAAAATGAGCCTCCGCATATGATGTAGGACACGGCATATTGTGGGTTATATGCCACGATGCATCTCTGCCANTAGAAATCTAGGAAGCAACATAAGGCAGGATATTTCATGCAAAATGAGCCTCCGCATATGATGTAGAACATGTCAAGGGTTATATGCCACAATGCGTCTCTGCCAACTGGATGCTCCCTCAACCCTTTGCTCCCTCAATCTCATCCACTCTAATGTCATCCATGACACTCTTAGGCCTTCTTTTTTCTTCCTGTGACTTTTTATTTTTCCATATTATATAAGCATCCTGATTTCCATTTCCTCCTTCCTATGAGGCTGTGAGGTCTCTTCTTCCATAATTTTCATATGAAAAACTGGAATCATGTTTGTAAATCCTGAATTGCTTCTAAATCAACTGTAATTATTATGCATGTGTGTTGTGGCCCATCCTCATCATTTATCTATCTTTTCTGATCAAACAGAAGTCAAAAAAGTCTAGAAATCCTTTTCAATTCCCTTCATTTTAAGATCTAAAGGTAAGATTAAGATTTTAAGATATTTATTTTGGGAATGAAAATATTTTATGCAAAATTTTTGAGTCTAGCTTCAGGATCTTTTGTTTGATTGTTCTAGGGAAGAAAAGAGGAGAGAAGGGGAGAGGAGAGGAGAGGAGAGGAGAGGA